>OZ020507.1:64763659-65216159 GCA_963971375.1 Platycheirus rosarum | reverse complement strand
ACAACAACAACAACAACAACAACAACAACAACAACAACAACAACAACAACAACAACAACAACAACAACAACAACAACAACAACAACAACAACAACAACAACAACAACAACAACAACAACAACAACAACAACAACAACAACAACAACAACAACAACAACAACAACAACAACAACAACAACAACAACAACAACAACAACAACAACAACAACAACAACAACAACAACAACAACAACAACAACAACAACAACAACAACAACAACAACAACAACAACAACAACAACAACAACAACAACAACAACAACAACAACAACAACAACAACAACAACAACAACAACAACAACAACAACAACAACAACAACAACAACAACAACAACAACAACAACAACAACAACAACAACAACAACAACAACAACAACAACAACAACAACAACAACAACAACAACAACAACAACAACAACAACAACAACAACAACAACAACAACAACAACAACAACAACAACAACAACAACAACAACAACAACAACAACAACAACAACAACAACAACAACAACAACAACAACAACAACAACAACAACAACAACAACAACAACAACAACAACAACAACAACAACAACAACAACAACAACAACAACAACAACAACAACAACAACAACAACAACAACAACAACAACAACAACAACAACAACAACAACAACAACAACAACAACAACAACAACAACAACAACAACAACAACAACAACAACAACAACAACAACAACAACAACAACAACAACAACAACAACAACAACAACAACAACAACAACAACAACAACAACAACAACAACAACAACAACAACAACAACAACAACAACAACAACAACAACAACAACAACAACAACAACAACAACAACAACAACAACAACAACAACAACAACAACAACAACAACAACAACAACAACAACAACAACAACAACAACAACAACAACAACAACAACAACAACAACAACAACAACAACAACAACAACAACAACAACAACAACAACAACAACAACAACAACAACAACAACAACAACAACAACAACAACAACAACAACAACAACAACAACAACAACAACAACAACAACAACAACAACAACAACAACAACAACAACAACAACAACAACAACAACAACAACAACAACAACAACAACAACAACAACAACAACAACAACAACAACAACAACAACAACAACAACAACAACAACAACAACAACAACAACAACAACAACAACAACAACAACAACAACAACAACAACAACAACAACAACAACAACAACAACAACAACAACAACAACAACAACAACAACAACAACAACAACAACAACAACAACAACAACAACAACAACAACAACAACAACAACAACAACAACAACAACAACAACAACAACAACAACAACAACAACAACAACAACAACAACAACAACAACAACAACAACAACAACAACAACAACAACAACAACAACAACAACAACAACAACAACAACAACAACAACAACAACAACAACAACAACAACAACAACAACAACAACAACAACAACAACAACAACAACAACAACAACAACAACAACAACAACAACAACAACAACAACAACAACAACAACAACAACAACAACAACAACAACAACAACAACAACAACAACAACAACAACAACAACAACAACAACAACAACAACAACAACAACAACAACAACAACAACAACAACAACAACAACAACAACAACAACAACAACAACAACAACAACAACAACAACAACAACAACAACAACAACAACAACAACAACAACAACAACAACAACAACAACAACAACAACAACAACAACAACAACAACAGCAGATGACCTAGTAGATTCAGGAATGTAGGTTGGGCTATTAGGGTATAACATTTTAATTGGATATCTCATTTGGATATCTGAAAGAACATTTCCCCAGGAGTTAGCCCTTAGGCATCACCACCCTCTGTGTCTACAATTTAGGTCTCCACCTACTTAAAATGGGTCGCTACAGTTAAGTATCTTCCTTAAATCACTTTTAAATAATATCGCTACTTATTAAAGGCCCCGCCGGCCAAATTCGAATGTTTTAAATTAATTAAGAAAGGAACTGATGAACGTCTTATTGAACATGTTAACTTTAAAATGGATGTTCCTGCTGAGCTTTATGATGCTGTATTTGATTCGAGCTGTTGGCCAGCTGGTGTGTACGTTCGAAATTTTTGAAGAAGGGGAATGTGAACTTATAGACAATTCGCTGCCGCAAAAACAAGACATTTCATACCTATTTTTCTACAGGAACACTGGTGGAATTAGAATTGTTATTATTTTCTTCATCGCTGCAATATGATGTCATTGCTCTCGCTGAAACTTGGTTAAACGTAAATCATCACACATCCGAATTTTTCGATAACCATCTGTTTAATGTTTTCCGCAAATATCGCTGTTCTATCACAACAGGTCTTGGTAGAGTTGGCGGTGTTATGATTGAAGTTCGTTCAACGTTTACTAGCACGGAAATTGCTTTGCCATCATCATCTTTTAATTTGAATTATGATTTAGATCAGCTTATAGTTAAGGTTAATTTCGATCAAATTCATGAAGGATTTTTTTGTTTGAGTTATATACCTCCAAAAAGTTATCTTGACTTATACAAATTACAAATTGATAATTGTTGCCAAGTATTAAAAAATCTTAATGAGAATCAACATATTGTTATATTAGGTGATTTTAACCTACCATCTTTTAAGTGGTTATTGTAGGATGAAAATCAGTGTTTGTTACCTTTTAATGTAAAATATGATTGGGAAAGTGAGGTTGTTGATATATTAGCTGGGTATAATCTTCAACAAATTAATAAGTTTCCAAACAATCTCGACCGTATACTTGACCTGATTTTTGTCGACAAGGAATTATGTGTAGATATTAATTATGTATCTTCATCTTCACTTTCCAAATCTCCACATCATATAGCACTTGATCTAAATGTTAAATTTTATAACTATATGAAACCTAGTCATATTAATTGTAACTATGTTTTTGGTTATGATAAAGGTGATTTTGTCTCTACTTCTAATTTTATCCGTTCCTTTGATTATAGGTTCTTTTTTAAGTGACGGTGAGCTAAACAACGCGTATTTTTATTTCAGTAGTAAGCTTAATGAGCCCATAAGTTTACATACATATTCCTAAAGTTCGTTCAAAAAATCTGAATAAGTCTCCGTGGTTTAATAAAGAATTAATCAATTTGAATAATAGAAAGAACAAAGCTTTTAAACTGTTTCGAAATTCTAATAATAGTTCAGAATTATATGTAAGGTACTGCTCGTTGCAAAAGAGTTTTGATTTTCTCAATAAGTTCATATATAAGAATTACATTTTCGTAGCAGAATCCAAACTGAAGTCCGATCCCAAATGTTTCTGGGCATTCATTAGTAATAAAAAGAAATCGGTTGGTATTCCAATTAGTATGCGATATTTAGATACTTCTTCTTCAGATCTTCCAACCAGTTTTTTCGCTTAGTATACGTTAATCCTTCAAACGATGTACAATTTGTTGATATACTCTGTTAAATTTATATTTTCAGTACAGGGAAGATAGGATATTTGCCTTTCACTCTTACTGTTATGGATTTCAATAAGCTATCTCCATTTTAAAGCACTCGAATGGTTTCCATACTGGGCATTATAAATTGGTATAATTCTCACATAAATGTATGTATAGTTACCAACTTTTTATTCAAATTTTATGAAAACAGAAACATGTAGACCGTAAACTAAATCTAAAAAAAATCAATTTAAATTAAATCCATCTTATTCTTTTTTAAAAGCCATTTTATTTCCGTAAAAAAATTGAAGGAGCAGGATTTTTTTCAAAATCGTAGGAACTGTTTTTAAATATAACGGTTTTTTAACAATATTCGAAAATATTTTGAAGTAAAATTACTTAGGCTACCTACATCTGCCTAAATAACAATTTTTATTGTAATCGGATAGCCAGATTCCGAGGTGCCGTTTGTAGCCCACCAACTAATATTTTTTTTTCACCAAAATATAAACCACACTTCCAAAAGTACACAGATTTTTTTCATACAAATCCTTGGAGCCGTTTTCGAGAAAAATTAGCTTTAACTTAACGTTTAAATGACAGGTACCGTTAATATTTGAGCTAAAAAAATAAAATAAGGCCTCTGTAGAATGTCAAAATAATCCTATGTTATAAATTTGAAGACAATCAGCCAAGCCGTTCAGACTGTAGTCCAAAATATATCTGTACAGACAGACAAACATAATTTTCAAGTAACTAAAATACGTTTCTTAATCGTTATGTCATGTTTGATTATTATCTCAATTTATTTTTGTGTATTAATGCATAACTTGCATTAAAGTACCTATAATCGTAAGTAAAAAAAAATTGCAAACAAATATTGCATTATGTATTTTTATTTTAATTTTTATTAAGCAAAATAAAAACGAAAAGATGTAAGCAAAAAAAAACATAGCGACAACACCTTCTTCTTTAAACTTAAAATATGCTCTCATTCGCTCTAAGAAAACTTCAATTCTGGAACTTTCATAACAATAACCAAAGAAAAGACAATGGATATTTTGTACCCTCCTTGTCCTACGTATTTTCCTGCAAATTACCGTGCTAGTCCTTCCGTCCTCGATCTATTTGTGTCAAATGTACCTAGTTTAATAACACCACCAACATCGTTTCATGCTCTCAGTTCTGACCATAATCCAGTGTTTTGTAACTTTTTATGGTCGGGGGAAAAAAATGTGCAATATTTTCAAGATTTAAAAAATGCAAATTGGGCGTATTTTCGAAGAAAGATCAACATGAAATTTCAAAATGATTCCACTCACCTCGACAACATTAACTGCAAGGAAGAAGTGGATTCGTTGATCCATTACTTCACAGAATCCATTATTTCTTCAATAAATGAAAGTGTCCCGAAAAGAGTGAAGCTTGAAACTTCACAAATATATTTCCCACCAAACATTTTGGAACTCATTAAATTAAAAAATTTACACAAAAGAAACTGGCAACGTTTTCGTCAACCGTTTTCTAAAACAATGGTTTCATATTTCAGCAAACTTATTACCAGTGAAATATTAAAACTTAGAAATGATGAATGGAATAAAAAACTTAGTGTGCTTGATAAAAATGGGAAACCTTTTTGGAATATAGTTAAGCTAGTCAAAAGTAAAAATAGAAAAATTCCATTTTTAAAGGACTCTTCGTCAATTTATTTCACTGACACTGAAAAAGCTGAAGAGCTTGCCAGAAAATTTTCAATTAATCATTTAGTTTCTCATGGTTTAGGTGAGAGGGAAACCAATAATCTTGTTGAGGAAACGATTCAAAATATTAACGCATTCGCTGAAATTACACCATTGAATGCATTTGTTGACGAAGAAAACATTAAATGTATTGTCGATAGCCTCCTTAAACGAAAAGTAGGGGGATTAGATCAAATTAAAAATATGTATTTAAAAAAATTACCCCGAAATGGAATAAGATTTTTAACAATAATAATAAACGCATGCATTAAGTTCCAGTATTTCCCTGATGTTTGGAAAAAAGCAAAAGTTGTGCCTATATTGAAAGCTGGTAAGGCCCCGGAA
Source organism: Platycheirus rosarum (assembly GCA_963971375.1). Classification (NCBI taxonomy): domain Eukaryota; kingdom Metazoa; phylum Arthropoda; class Insecta; order Diptera; family Syrphidae; genus Platycheirus; species Platycheirus rosarum. The sequence goes on along the minus strand of OZ020507.1, from coordinate 65,210,520 downwards.
GTATCTTCTAGCTACAGACCCATAAGCTTGCTCAGTAGCATAAGTAAGATTTATGAAAAGGTAATTAAATTAAAATTACTAAAGGTTGTTTCAAACGAAAAAATTCTTCCTGATGAGCAATTTGGGTTCAGAAGTTTACACAGCACTTCACATCAAATTAAAAGAATTTGTAATTGTGTGAAAAAAAATCGTGTGCAAGGACTATCTACAGGAATGTTATTGTTAGATATAGAAAAGGCCTTCGATTCCGTTTGGCACGAAGGACTTATATACAAAATGATAAAATTCAAATTCCCTGTTTACTTGTGTAAGATAGTGCAAAGTTTCTTGTCTGATAGATGTTTTCAGGTACATGTTGACTGTGGTGTTTCTCGTCTATATTTTTTCTGTTATGGAGTTCCACAAGGTTCTGTCCTTGGACCTACCTTATACAATATCTATACATCTGATTTTCCGGTGCTTCCATCTTGTGAATCTGCCATTTTTGCTGACGACACAGCTATTTTTTCATCGCATGAGTTTGCTCTCAATATTGAGACCAACTTGAAACATGCAATTGAAATTTTAGAAAAATACTATTACAAGTGGAAAATTAAACTTAATGCTGATAAAGTACAAGCCATCTTCTTCTCGAGAAGAAAAAAAGCTTGCTACCTTCCCAGCAACTCCAAGTCAATGGAAGCAGTGTAGAATGGAACCAAAGTGTAAAATATTTAGGAGTTCATCTCGATACCAAACTGACTTTTAGGGAGCATATAAATAACACATTAAAAAAAATGAGTGTTGCGATTAAAATGTTGTATCCGTTTATCAACCGAAAATCACCGCTCACTAACGGAAACAAAATTTTAATACATAAATTGATCTTTCAATCAATATTACTGTATGGATATGCAGCTTGGGGGGACGTTGCAAAATGTTACATAAAAAAGTTACAAATTTCGCAAAATAAAGCTTTAATCTCTCCTGGCATTATTTCACTCTTGATTTGCACCGAAGAGCAAATGTTGAATTGATTTCCGATAGGATTCGTTAGCTTTAGCTAAATTTCAATAATAGCTGTGATATTTCCGAAAATCCACTTATACGGGAACTTTTTAATTCATCTGTGATAACAAACAATTGAAATTTTTTTCGTTTGCCTTTTCATTATTTATTTATCTATAAATGTATTTATTTTTATTATTATGTCCTCAATTAATCATTATTTATAACTAACATTTGTTATAGTATTATTTCATGCATTTTTTTGTATTTATTTATTTATTAATTTGTATGTTAATATTGTTATTTTTCCTTGTTTATGTATTTTTGTATTTGTTTATTTAGTTATTTTTTAATATTTATTTATTATTTTTTATTTATTTTGTTAATTTATTTATTTATTAATTATGTATTTATTTATTTATTAATTAATTTATTTATTTATCAATTTTATTATTTACTTATATAATTATTTATTTTTTTTGTTTATTTTTACTCAACTGTTTCTTTATTTAATCATAAATGTGTGTTTTTTTTTCTGAATTCCTAAATTTTTGTTTGATTTGTTTATATACATTTTTCATTTTTGCATTTTTAAACTTAAGTTGTATGTAAAATATTTAATACATTTGTAAATACGCATTCCTTGTCACCTTAAGTTTATTCATTTTCTAATGTACACCTTATATTAAAGTATATAATGCATGTTTACACATATGTAGGTCCTTTATTTATTTATTTTTTTTTATCAATTTTTTTTTTTTGCATGAAGGTTTTTACTTTCGTTGTTTTCCTTCAATTAAATGTTTTTTTTCCCAATTTTTTATTTATATTATATTCCATTAAATAATGTTTCAGTAGTAAGAAATTATATTTCAAATCTCTGAATGTAAAACGTGCGGTTGTGGAGCTTGTTAAAAAATTTAAACAAAATAAATACAATACAAAAAAAAGGTATTATAATTTCCATTAATGGCGAATGGTAACTATGCAGTAGTGAAAAATAATAACGAAATATTCTATTAAATAAAAACAGATTTTTACTTTTTAATATGATTTTAAGTTCATGTATTTATTATTTAAATTACAACATTTATTTTTATTTTTAATTAAATTCGCGACGCGCGTTTCGGACTTGCGTCCATCATCGGGCTTTTTTTTTTTTTTTTTTTTTTTTTTTTTTTTTTTTTTTTTTTTTGTTTAGCCCGATGATGGACGCAAGTCCGAAACGCGCGTCGCGAATTTAATTAAAAATAAAAATAAATGTTGTAATTTAAATAATAAATACATGAACTTAAAATCATATTAAAAAGTAAAAATTTGTTTTTATTTAATAGAATTTTTCGTTATTATTTTTCATAAATCTAACAACATGGAAGCAGAAACAAAAACTTTCATTAATTATGCAGTAGTGCTTTTTTTAAAAAATAAACACAATAAGCGAGAGGAAAATTGATAATCAGTGAAGTATTACAAAGTTTTTCGAATAAGCTATCTAGCTCCAAAACTAACGGTACCTGCCATATAGCTTTTAATGAAAAACTTATTTTTCTCGAAAACGGCTCATACGATTTTGATAAAACTTTCTGACTGGTGTTTTCTATGCAAAATCTATCTTTCAGTTTAAATAGATTTATCAGAAAAAGTTTTATACCGGTACCTCCCATATGAAAGGTTTTTTTAAAATCATACTTTCACGTTAACTAATTGACGGAATTTGATGAAATTTTCAAAATATGTAGTGTTTTATGATTTAAAAAATATTGTTTATTAATATTTTCAAAAACATTTTTTTTTTATTTTACATATTTTTTAAAAAAAATTATTTTGTTTTTTGAATATTTTGAAAACGGATCTATAGATTTTTTTTTTTAATTGTTCTCCTAGTATCAATTATAGATTTCTTTGAATTAACATACTCAAAAAAAATTTAAAATATGTTTTTGAAAAGTTTTTCAAAAAAAAAACATTTTTTTGAAAAAAACTGGTCGAACGATTTTGAAATGAAAAATTCATAAAATAGAAAACAGCAAAAGAAATAAGATGGCTTACAACTTTTTTTCCAAAAATCGTTATGAATAGTGTTTTTTTTGATTTCATAAAAATTTTATTTTTTTAATATTTTCCCCAAAATTTTATTTCATATTGCTCGTCTAAACCCTAGCCATTAGTCAAATAAAAGAAAGTGACAACCTACATACATACCTACGTATTTTAAAGCATTTCATCATCATAATAGCACACATAATAAATAAGGAAACCTATGATAAACACACAAAAACCACTAACAAATAAAAAACTATTCGATTACTACTGAATGCAAGCATTTCAATCGAGAAAACAAAAGCTTACACCTGCCCCTAAATAAACAAAATCACTGTGTTAACTTTTACTATTGTCTCTATACCCACTCGCTTAACAGTAGTTGGAATGTATATCATAATTTTAGTACCTACCTTCCTTCCAACCTTATTATAGGTACCTAATATCCTTAATAAATTCCATTAATAACTACCCACACCAAACGTTTATCGATCCATCAAACTTAAGCTATTTTAATTAATTTGATTTCAAAAAGTAAATTATTGTTATTGGGACCTACATATATTATAGGTTCCTATACCTATAGCATTATTGCCCTATTGCTGATTCCCACGAATCTTTATGCCAGTTGTTAAAATTTTTTAATACCAAAATGAAAATTTAACCTTTATATTTTTCTATTAGGAAATTATATTATAAACAGTAAACAACAAGTGGAAAGATAATACTATAAAAAAACTGCAAAAGCAAACAATCCTATATATTTGTGTGTTTATCCCTTTGTCGTGACGCATGTTCGTTCGAGTTTTACCCCACAACGATTCTAAAGAAGTTGCACGTCCAGAAAAAAAAAACATTAAAATTAAATCTTTGTCAAAAAGACGTCTGCACTCAAAAAGGATTAGCATATTGGAGCAAGTACGTGCCTTTTATTTAATTCCCATTAATAAGTCTGGTTCAAAAAATGATGTTACCAATTATAGACCGATTTGTAAAATATCTACCATTCCTAAGCTTTTTGAAAAATTAATTGACAAAAAACTTATAGGGCTATCTAAAGAAATCATTTCACCGTTGCAACATGGTTTTATTACCGGAAGATCTACGAACACAAACCTGGCAATTTTTTTCAAATTTTGTTCTGGGTGCACGGGAGAATGGTCTAATATGAAGTTTAGTAATCTACACTGATCTTGCGAAGGCGTTTGACAGGATCGATCACAATATACTTCTTAGGAAACTTCAGAGATATGGTTTTCACTCAAATTTTTTGAAATGGATTAAGTCGTATCTTTGTGGACGTACACAACGAGGTTTCTTCGGGTGCTCCCCAAGGAAGCCATCTTGGACCTCTCCTATTCCTGTTATTTGTCAATGATATTCCTGATGTTTTCATATAATCCAATTGTCTGATGTATGCCGATGACTTAAAACTGTTTTGTGTTGTAAAAGATATATCTGACTGTTTAAAATTACAAAAAGATCTGTTTAATCTTTCTGTGTGGTGTGAAAATAACAATTTACATTTGAACGTCTCTAAGTGTCAAAGCTTTATGCCATTCATTCTAAAAGGATAGAATATGTTCAAAAACGTCTTACCAGATACTTATTTCATCTACTACGATGGAATATCCCCCGTCCTTCCTATTATACTCGTTGTTTGCTCTTTGGATAACTTAGTCTGGAAATGCGTCGACAATATTTTGATACTAGGGGGCCCGGCAGACGTCGTTCTGCCTTTCTTTAAATTCTTTTGATTTTAGCTAGGCTCTTTCGATGCATTTTGTGCGTTCTATATAATGTGCCGTTTCCAAGCCGCATATTTAAAAATGATCGAATTGAATTATACACACAAATTTTCATCCAAATTGGTTCAGTCGTTTAGTAGGAGTTAGGTGACAAACACACGTACATAGAATTATATATATATTAAAAAGATTATAGTATTTTTGTAAAAGCCTAAGAATTCTTAAAATTAGGAAACTTTTAGTAGGAAGTGAAAGTATTTAGTTCATAAGTAGACGAAGTAAGCAATAATCTGAAATTCTAAAAGATTAATGAAACCTTTTTTCGTTTTTTTTTTTTTTTTTTTTTTATTAAAATCAATGTTCTGTGCAAAAATTTATTCGATAGAATCTCTTAGCCCAAGTATCAATTTAACTTGTATAAGGGTCAAAAGAAGCAATTTCTTTATTTCCATAACAATCTTAATCTTACGGAAACCTTTTTGGCACACTTTTGGGAAGCTAAACTAAATTATATGTTTCTTTTTTTAAGACTTTTCTTCTCACAGGAGCACTGCGTCTGCGGAATCGCTCAATTGTATTATGTCGTGCTTGCTGTTGTTGTGTTTGATGTGCAAGACCACGAACTCGTTGCATTCTCAAGCGCGGAACAGATTGAACCAGCAACAGCACCAGCACCGTCAACGGCAAACAGCACGCTGACCAGCAAGAGAAATTGAAACACATTTCCACCAGCACCAGCATCGTCTTCTTACTTCTGTTTGTCATTGAGTTTTTTTTCTGCAATATGGTGCCCCTGAATTTCACTTGCGCAAAGTTGGTAGCAATGGAACAGCAACAGCAAATTGAGGACTTTGGTCTAACGACGCTGTTGACGTTGCTGGTGCTGGTCTAATCTAACTTGAACAATTGAAATACATTGGTTCTAAAATAATGGCGGCCCCTGTTGCTGGTGCTGTTGCTTTCTGTTTCGCGCATAAGCCTATATACTTCATTGTCACTCACTAAAGAACGCCCCATGCGAAAACCATAATCGGTAACTATTACTGTGGTTTTATGCAAGGCAAATCAACAATAAATTTATCAAATCTTAAGGCTTATGCAAGTGATAAGATACAAAATTCCTGGAATGTAACATTCCAACATACCATTTCTACTTGCGATTATAGGGACTATAAGTCAAGTTTAGGATTCGTGAATATTAAAAAAATTGAGATAATAATCAAACATGACATTAAAATAACGGTACATGCCACATGACCGTTTAGGAATATCTTATCGTCTCCAACGATTTTAATGAACATTTTTGAGAATTTTTTTGTTGGTATTGGCTATTATTTGATTAGCACCACATATACGGGAAAAGTCTATTTTTTTAGTTTTTACCTTTCTCGGTTACGGCTCTTTGGATTTCTGTCAAATGTTTTATTTAAGAAGATCTAGGTAGGCCAAATTAATTCTGCATATCAACATTTTGAATAACTTTTATTTCTAATTAAAATAAATTTTTGAATTTTTTTTTTTTTGAAAAATCAATATTTTGGAAACTAATCAAAAAAAATTATTTTAAATTTTATAATCATATGTATTTTAATAAATTCTTAAAAACTGCATACCAAAATTTAAAAAATAAATGTTTTCAACAAACTAAAAATAAAAAAAGGATTTTATCAAAACCGGTCGATAAAATACCTTTTTCATAAATTCCTTGTTATTTAGGACGTGTGATGGCATACTTCATTTTTACTAAAAACTCTTAAATATTGGGGTTTTTAATGCGACCCAGTCATGCCCATTTTTTATATTATATTAATAATTAAGTTTAATTGAATTAACTGCGTTCAACTTATCCATCATTCGCGATCAGTTTTTAGTTTAAGTTTTAAGTGATTTTATTTAACATCATAGTTTAAAAAAAACATTAATATTTACAAAATCAAGCATAGCATGGCATTGCCGTCTGCCAGGTTGACAAATAGATTAACGAACAGCTGTATAATTAACAATTTTAACATAAAGGCATTTATAACAAATACAAATTTACTCTACAACAAAAATAGAAGAAACAAAGAGCATATTAAAAGTTTTCACTGATTTTTTCTTTATAATTAACGCCCGCACAAGGGATTATGTGTTTCCCTTTTAATGTAGAACACACTGCGTGGGCATTACGAAGATAGGGAGGGGAGAGAAAGGAAGTGCCGATTAACATTGGTTTTGAATGTTAGCAGATCAAAATGGCAAATTCGTGTTGTTCGGCTAAAAAAGAATCTCTATATTTCACGGTACGTCCGAAATTGGGCTCAAGGGTGAACTGTTAAGCATTCCTTGCGAGACGAGGGAGAAACTTTTAAGGGGAGGAATGCAACTGGCTATTTCGAGTGAACATTTTTTGTAAAAGAAACGATAAAATAAGGAAAGACATTGCGTTGGTGATCGAGTGGGGCAATCGTTTCAGCAGCAGTTCTATTTCCTATCAATCTTAACGCTCGATTTTGTATTCTAGCAAGCAGGTAAAGCGATGTCTGCAAAGCACCTGCCCAGAAGTGGGAGTTAAACTCGAGTTAAGGGCGTACAAACGCTTTATAAATTGTAGCCAGATCAGATGGGGACAAATACTTCTTACACCGATACAGAAAACCTAAGCACTTAGCAGCATTCTTAGCGATCTCAAATATATGGTCGTTCCAACGGAGGTCGTCGTTGACACACACACCGAGTACTGAGAGATTTTGGGTTTTCTGGGTTTCTTGCCATTCATGGACAATGGCATTAGGGGTATGTTTAGCTTTAACGACAGAAGACAGCATTGAGTTTTCGAAGCACGTGTTTTGAGTTTAAAATTTGTTTTTTCAAAAATTGTGCATAGATCTCACTAGATTTAAAAATTAGCAAATAGAACAGAGTATTGGCTTTAAAAAAAAGTATAAGACTTACCTGTAAGTATTACCGTTATTTTTGTATAATTTTTTTATTTTTTAAGTACTTTTTTTATGAAAATGCCCCTACCGCCAAAACGGGGTGAGATAGACCCCCCCTCCCATAGAAAAAAAATGCTTGTATTGAACTGTTCTACAAAAAACCGTTATTATTTCTTGGCGCCTAAGTTATCGTACTCTTGCCCTGGACTGGATTTTGTTGTGCCGTATACTCATATACATAGATGACATAATTATTTCAGGACGCAACGCAGCCGAATATTAAAAAAAACTTGCAAATATTAAATATGTTACGAACGGCTTTAGCAACATGGTCTCACTGTGTGAATAAATAAATGTGAATTTGCTATGAAAGAAATCGTATATTTGGGACACATAATTAATGGGTCAGGCATTCATCCGTCTGAGTCCCGCTTTCATGCGATTAAATAATTGCCAGAGCCTAAGAATGCCTTCATTGGAAAATGGAACCAGTTCATCAAAATTTTTGCACAGGTTGAGATCCAAAAATGTTAAGTTCACATGAAGAGTGGAGCAGCAGATTGCATTAAACAGTCTCAAAGACAAATTGCTGCACATGTCAAGAATAGAACATTTTAATGAAAATCTGCCACTCAAGCTCACATATCTAACGCTTTTAACGGGTGATTTTTTTGAGCTTAGAATTTTCATGCATTAGTATTTGACAGATCACGCGGGATTTCAGACATGGTGTCAAAGAGAAAAATGCTCAGTATGCTTTGACATTTCATCATGAATAGACTTATTAACGAGCAACGCTTGCAAATCATTGAATTTTATTACCAAAATCAGTGTTCGGTTCGAAATGTGTTTCGCGCTTTACGTCCGATTTATTTATTAATTAATGCCAAGTTTCCAAGTTTCGCACTCAGTTTACTTTATTGGACATTAAACCAACCACACGAATGCGTACAGTGCGTACAGAAGAGAATATTGCGTCTGTTTCTGAAAGTGTTGCTGAAGACCGTGAAATGTCGATTCGTCGCCGTCGCGTTCGTTACATCCAAAACATTGAATGAGGCACAGGCACAAAAAAGCTACCGCCAGATAGAGAAGGAAGCCCTCTCTATAATTTTTGGCGTAACAAAATTTCACTAATATGTTTTTGGTCGTCAATGTGAGCTGGTAAAGACTATCAGCCATTCGTTAGTATATTCAACGCAAGCTTAAAGCTGCCACAAATGACAATTCAACGTCTGTAACGTTGAGCCATAATGTTGATAAACTATAACTGTACTATTCATTACCGTTGAACTACAAAACACGCGAACGCCGACTGTCTGTCTCGGTTACCAGTTGGCCAGGTGAGGATTTTGACAAATCCGACGAATTTTGTCACAATGTAATATATCTTTAATCATTGGAAAGAAAGTTTAGTCAAAGTTTAACCTGGGAAATGCCCTCGACATCAAAATCAGATAAGGCGCAGAACACTGAAGAACCAAGAAAACGATTTATCAAATGGAACTATGCCTAGTTACATGAATTTCTTTACTAACGCATATTCTATGTATAGAGAAAATGCAACAACCAGTTTAAGCGATCATTTTAAAGAAACACCAAGGCAACAACAAGAATCTAGTACAAATATTGCAGTTTCAGAGCGAGAGGAAAAGGCACAGAATGATCCATTTGTTCAGATACCTCGAGAGGATAAGAGCGCCACAGTAAAAACCTGTTAGATTTGCTTTACAATAAGAACAAGGCAAGCTGTTGCATCCTGGCAACTTTAAAGTAACGGGTCCGCCAAAATATTTTTTTTTTTTTTTAAATGCTTCATCAACATCGAATGTAGCTTCGGCTGTGTGGCACGTAGCGCCGTCCTGTTGAAAGCAAATGTTGCCAATATCCTCCTCTTCAATTTTTGTGAACAAAAATTCGTTCATAATGGCCCGATAACGATCGCCATTGACTGTAACGGCCACTCCTTGCTCATTTTCAAAAAAATGGCCCAATTATGCCTCTGGACCAAAATCCGCATCAAACAGTGACTCGTTTTGGGTGTATCGGCTTTTCAATGTATGCGTGCGGGTTTTCTGTGCCCCAAATGCGGCAATTTTGCTTGTTTGCATACCCACCAAGATCAAAATGAGCTTCATCTGAAAAGATGATTTTTTTGGCAAAAACGGCATCATCTCTAAGTCGATCGCAGGCAATATTTCCCAGCGTTGTTCAAGCGTATACACAACCATATTCGTTTAGCGGAAGGATAAAGCTAATTATCTGTCAAATCAGACATCAGCTAAGTGTTACCATTCACGAAATAAGCACTAGTTGAAAAAGAAACGTTAGATGGGGAGCCCTTTAGTTTAAACATGCCTTAAAAACCGTGTTTTTTCTAAAGGACTATTCATATGGGAGCAACCAACGAACAACGAATAACTGAATAAATCTAATTTAGAGCAATTTATAAACCAAAGTTCTTTACAAATTTAACGCCAAATGCTGGAAATATAATTTATGTTATTGTTTAAATATATAAATTTGCATTTTAATTCCTAAAATTAGGTAAATTAAAGAAAACATATTATTCGTTGCGAATTATTCCAATCTGATTGCTACGAACTGCCAAACTCTATTCGCCTTTCACATACGATCCACACTACGACGAAAAAATTGTTCGCGCGAGTTAAATATTGTAAAAATTGTATTTCTTAAAAAAATCTTTATTAAGACCTATTGGTCTGAAGTTTACAACGTTAATGAATTACAAATCATAATTCAAACTATAATCAAACTTACTTGTCAAGGTGAATTCCAAGAATTGAAAAGGACAGGAAACATTCCAGACGCTAATTCATCAATACCCACAGTTCACCTGGGCAATTACAATTGACATTAAATGTATAATTGACAATAATATTTCAGAATAATAATATATCCAATATCGAAACGTCGTCGTAGCCTTCTACGGAATTATTGTAAAGGTGAATGAATTGGCTATGGGGCTCGTGTTTGTTTGTCATAGTGAGAGTTATGGTGCGGATGAGAGGGGCGTTAAGGCGAAGACGTAACTCCTCCCCCCTTAGTATAGAGAGTCCACCTTAGTCCTTTTCTTTATCATGATGAAGATGATGGCCACTGTGATAGCAATGATTGCAGCTTATGATGAAATTGTCGTTATGTATTTCAGTTTTGGTGTTTAGCATTGCCAGTCTGGTTTCGGTGAGGAAGTTGAAGTCTTTTAGTTTTACTAGGTTGATGATTTCGTTTACATGAGTTGGATGAATCTTGTTGTTTGGCAGAGGAGAGAAGTGAATTTCGTCCCAAAAGACTGAAGAGTTGCCTTCATATTTGATGCCGTTAATTTTGATGTCACAACCTTGGAAATGCATTAAGGCCGTGTTTTCTATCAGCCCTGTTTTTGTGCTGCAAGTGGAATTAAAATAAGCTTTCGGTGCATTAATAAAAATGATGAAATTTCGTTGGGGTTGGGAAATGGTTTCTATTTTTCCCACATCGTCAAATCCACAGTGTGCTTTTGATCGTTAAGTCTATTTTGTACTAATTCATGTTCTTAAGCACTTAATAGGATTGTTTTATAACGTTCTGTTCGTTGTTTATGTGGTTTGTTATGTTCTTAAGTCTATTTATAATTTGAATATTTATTGAGTCTTGTTTTTCTATCATTTTAGTGAGATTTTGCGTATTCTTGTTCATTGTTAAAATTTGATTGTTTAAATTCTGCGCATCTTGTGCGTTCATATTTCCTGTAATAAATTTAATGGCGGAACCTAATCCATTGATTAGTCCTCTTTTATTTCTGATAGTTAAATAGATTATGTTAAATTTCTCTTTTAGTGCTGTTAATTTCAGTTGCGTTATTTGGACCGAATCGGTGTGTATTGTATGTTTTTGAAAAGTGTTTAGAGTGTCAGTAATTCTTTGAATATTAGTTTCGTAGTCTTCTAGGTCGATAATATGTATGAGATTAAAGAAGTTAGATATTGTTCTTGATGCTCCTAAATGAAGTGGGATGATGCTACGGTTTTTGGGGATATTATTTTTATTGTCTTGATAATAACCATATTCCTTGGTTGTAAATCTTGACGTGTATTGAACCTTTGTTATTATTTGAGTAATGTTAACCATATTCCCTGGTTACATTTCATCATTTCATAAAACTTTTAAATATATTTTTTTTATTTTTTTTTTATATTTCTTACAGCTATGGATAGTCTCATATAATCATATTCCGTGATTATTACTACCATGTTACATTTTTATGCCGTGAATGTTTGGTATATAATACTTAAAAAATTTATGTTTTTTTGTTAAAAAAAAAACATTTCTTACAACTATGCGTAGTCTCATATAATCATATTCCGTGACTATTACTATCAGGTTACATTCATATGCCATGTATGTTTGGTATATGTTATAATATGTAATATCTTATTTTTTTATAAGGATGTTACCACAACGTCACAAGAAGATTATAGATTAAAGAAAAGAAAAGAAAAATTAGAAAAAAGTAGGTGTTAATTGTGTTTTGCCTTCCTTCTGATTTTGCTCTTGTGTAATTTTTTATTTTTCTTAGTTATAATTGTTAATTTATTGTTTGCTTTGAAAACCTAGGCGTTATTTTGTTGCGCCTGCATTCTTTTTTAAAAATGTTTTCGTTAATGTTATAATCTTCTGGTTCTTCCCTATTTTCGCTTAGTTTTTCGATCCTAGCTTTCGAGAGGAACTCGTTTAATTTGTATAGATATTCATGTTCGTCTGAGAGCTGAAGTATTTTGAGAAATCAATAATATAATAAAAAATAATTCGTACGCTGTGTGTTTTGTTAGTGAATGTCGATGATAGTCGCGAATAATTCTTTCTTGGTCCTCTGATTGTTGAAGGTCCTTGAGTATCTCTGTGCACCTAACTAGACGAAATGCATTATTTCGTGCAAAATATTTGGAAAAGGTTGTTTGGACTACAGAAAGTATTTCGTCCGTAATATAAACTGTGGTTTGTTTTTTATCTGGAAATTTAGTTTTTTAAGGAATACAGCAGGATTTCTTCCTCATTTTTTAAGAATTCGTGGAGAAGTTTTGGGTTGCCATCAAATTTTGGTGGATCTTCTATGGCGTCAGGTCTTAACGAATTGAAAATTTTGCTATGGGTGATAGCAACGGAGATTAATGGTGGGTTCTGTGAACCCGAAGAATTATTTGAACCCAGACGAATTTGAAGAATTGATTTCTTCTAGTTCTTCTGTCAGGAGTGTAAGCTTTTAGCGAGAGATTCCTTTTAGGTTTGGTTTTTGACTGCTTAGTCATTTTCTGTAATATACTGGTCAGGAGGAACACGTTCATTTCTTCCTTTCGGCTTCTTCTTCTTTTGTGAAAGATGTGTAGGGTATGATTTTGTTGAAAGTCAATTAATTTTTTTTTCTAAACGGAACCTTGCAATGTTTTTCTTTTTTTATTGTTTTTAGTGAATTTTAATTTAATTTTTTTATCGAACACAAATTCTGTTTTTCGGTTCCCGGCAAACCGTGGGTACCCTTACCCACGGTTAAAATTGTTCTTTTTTTTTATTAAATATGCTTTTTAACTAAGCAACACAAGAATATTATATTTACTTGCGATTATAGGCAAGTTTAGGATTGGTGAATAAAAAAAAATTGAGATAACAATGAAACATGACATTACGATCATAGAGAAGTCTAAAAAAGTGATCGAAAAAAAATGTCTGTCTGTCTGTCAGTATGTATAACGAGCTGCAGCCTAAACGGCTTGCACATTTATCTTAAGATTTGGTGTAGGTGATTATTTTGGCATTCCCCAGAGGGAATTTTTAGGCCTAAAAATAACGATACCTGTCAAATGACCTTTCAGGAAAATCTTATTTTTCTCGAAAACGGCTTCAACGATTTTGATGAAATTTTTTGAGAATTTTTTTTGTTCGTAATGGCTATCATCTGATTAGAACGAAATTTACAGGAAAAGTCTATTAACGGTACCTTTCATATAACGGTTTTTTAATTTTTGGCTTTCTCGGTAACAACTATTTGGATTTCTGTTAAATTTTATATTAGAGATTATCTAGTAGTCCAATTAATTTTGCATATCAAATTTTTTAATAACTTGAATTTTTTTTTTTTTTTAAATCAATATTTTGAAAAAAAATATTTTAAATTTTAAAATTACATGTATATTAATAAATTTGAAAAAAACTGCATACCAAAATTTCAAACAAACTTTTTTTTTCAAAAAACTAAAAAATAAAAAACAGGATTTTATCAAAACGCAGTCCTACAATTTTAGAAATACATTTTTCATAAACTCCTTGTTACCCAAGACATATGATCGCATACTTAATTTTTAATAAAAACTGTTAAGTATTGTGGTTTTTAATACTTTTTATAAGTTTAAATGTGTTATTTTCAACGCAAATGTTACTTGTTTCTGTGAAACATCTTGCTTTCCAATGTATTTAGGCACATAAGAGCAAGTACGTGCGATGTGAGTCGTGCCCATTTTTTTTATAACCGTCACCGATCCGAAGAAATTGTTAAAATTTTATTTCTTAAAAAAAATCTTTATTACGACCTATTGGTCTGAAGTTTACAACGTTAATGAATTACAAATCATATTCAAACTATAATCAAACCTACTTCTCAAGGTGAATTCCAAGAATTGAAGAGGGCAGGAAACATTTCAGATGCTAACTTATGAATTCCCACAGTTCTTACTTACTTAATTAGGGGCGCTACAATGCAGGATGAACCTGGGCCTTAACCAACTTGCCTCTCCAGACAGCTCGGTCTTTGGCTAGCTGCTTCCAGTTTCGCACTCCAAGTTGGTTGAGGTCGTCCTCCCCTTGAGCGCGCCACCTAAGGCGAGGTCTTTCTTGACTGCGTCTACCCTCTGGGATGGAATCGAAAATCCTTCGAGCCGGAGCATTGTTGTCCATTCGCTCCACATGACCTACCCATCTTAAACGTGATATGCGCATTTTTTTGACCAAGTCAATGTCGCTGTACAGCTTGTATAGTTCTTGGTTGAACCTTCTCCTCCAAAGCCTATTAACGCAGGTAGGGCCAAACATTTTTCGAAAAATCTTACGTTCGAAACGACTAAGGATATATTCATCCGCTTTAGATCCGTATAGAGCAGGACTGGGATGATTAAGGTCTCATACAGAGTCTCCTTTATCTTTCGAGAGAGGGCTTTGCTACTCAATTGCCTTCCTAGTCCATAGAAAAAGTGATTGGCAAGAGTGATTCTTCGTTTTATTTCTGACGAGATGTTGTTGTCAGATGTTATAGCAAAGTATAGACAAAGTCCTTCTCAAAGTTGTAGCTGTCTATTGTGATGTTTAGTCCAATCCGCCGGTGTTGTGTGTCCCTTTTTGTGGACACACAAAAATGTTAGCAAACGCTTCAGTGACAGCTCGCAGAGTTCTGCCAATGATGTCTATGTCGTCAGCGTAAGCTAGCAATTACACAGCCTTGAAAAAAAATTGTCCCACTACAATTCAGGGCTGCCAATCTGCTTTATATGTAGTAGATCTTCTTCATTTATTTATTTGTAGGCATCTGCTACAACCTATTAAGCAGATAGCTATCGTTGTAAGGAGTAACTTAGGCTAATTTAATTACTCCTTAGGGGTCTTTTACGAAACTTCTTATTTTTAGAACGATTTGGCAAAATGTTACCCTAAAGGTGGCGCTATAGTGTAGTTATATCTACGAAAATGTAGTCTTCCTTTATATCTTTATAATTTCTAAAATATAAATAAATATAAATACCTATAATATTGTTGAAATAGAAAAAAATGGCTTAGCCGATTTAAAAAAAATGTTTGTTGTATCAACATGTCTAGCTTGTAAGATTTAAGATATACTTGGATGTGTAAGCATTCACTTTTATTGGGATTCAAGAAACGAAAGTAAACCTGAGCAACGTCGGGTATGTCAGATAGTATTAAATGAGATGAAAATATATTACTTTTTTGTTTTTATTTTCGTTTTCATTATCTGCTACATATTTTGCAAATCTGCTTCGTTTTTTTTGGTGATTTGCTTCATTTTCTGTACTCAGCATTCCCATCCCTGCTACAATTCACTTGCGAGTTTTTTTTATTTTTTTCAAGTATTAAGTTGAAGAAATTGCACGATAGCGCATCACCTTGTCGGAATCCTTTTTTGACGTCTTCTTTTTCTTCGGTGAGGTCAGTACTAACCCTGACGGAGCAGCGAGAGTTCTCCATCGTCATCCTGCACAGTGGGATGAGTTTTGTGGGGATGCCAAAACCAGACATGGCTCTGTAAAAAAAAATTCTTTGGTAGTTTCCAAGATCTGCCGTAGCGTAAATATTTCATCGATCATACTGATAGGGGCCAATATCAGGTTGCTGACGAAAGGTTTCAGGCGTTCACATAGTACGCCAGAGAAGATCTTGTAGGCGTTATTCAAAAGACTTATTCCTCTATAGTTGGCGCAGTTTAGAGGCTCTCCTTTCCTGTGGATCGGGCAAATGATGCTGAGGTTCCATTCATCAGGCATACTTTCTTCTGACCAAACTTTAGAGATGACTTGGTGTATGCACTCCACCAGGTCATCTCCGGCCGCTTTAAAATGTTCGACAGGTAGTCCGTCGGGTACAGCAGCTTTGTTGTTTTTTTAGTTTAGATATTGCTATCTTCACTTCATTTTGGCAGGTGGACGGAAGTTTTGTCTGTCATCGTCCATGTTGAATGGTTCATTCTACCTGACAGCGGGATTTTGGTCTACATTGCCGTTTAACAATCTGCAGAAATGATTTTTCCATGTACTCAGCACCGACTGTTACTCTACTACGAGTTTTCCATTTCTATCTTTACAGGCTTCTGTGCGGGTTTTTTTCCTTGGCATGTTCTTTTTATCTTTGATCGCTTCTCATGCTCTCTCTTTTTCTTTTGGAGAAGCCGGTGTTGTTTCCGTCTTTTCTGCTCGTAGAACTCGCGAGCAGCTCTCGTCTTTCTTTGCAGTGCCACTTTATATGCCTCTTGTTTGGCTGCATGGGCCTGTCTGCATCTTTTATCGAACCAGAGGTTTTGTGCTGGTGGTCTGGTGATACCTAGCATATCAGTTGCGACATCTCTGATGGCTTCTTGGCTGAGTTGCCACTGGTCTTTGGCACTCAATGCTGGCTGTACTGGATTTCTTGAGAGGTTACGGGATGTTCGATCGGCATAGGTTCTGTCGGTTTCTTGCGATTGCAGCTCTCCGACGTCATACTTCCTCACAGTATTACTCCGTTGTTGTGGTGTTCGGGTTATTCGCTTTCTTACCTTTGCTTCAACAAGGTAGTGATCCGAATCGATGTTAGCTGCTCGGAATGTGCGAACATCCAAGATACTAACTAATGACTAACTAGTCATAGCTTTTGCTAGTAGCTTAAGCTAGACTGCTCTAGTTTTAGCTTTGTTTTATGTAAATAAAAAAAAGATTTTACTAAATAAACTGCAGAATTCTAGCTTAAGCTTCGCATTTTCAGCCTTTGTTTGTTTATTCACATATCTTGGATTAGGTAGTTTAAGCTAAAACTGGTCGTACTCATACTATAAATGTGATTTTTTGTATGTTTGGATGTTTGTTTCCAATCACACCTCAACGGCTTAACGGATTTGGATGAAATTTAGTAGAAATGTGCTGGATTGAAACACAAGCTACTTTTTATCTAGGAAAAATTAACGCTTTCTGTGGGAGAGTCTTAAATGTCAAATATTGCATTGCTGGAGGATTGTTTGTTATTCTTTCATACCTTAAAGACTACTCGAATTTGTGAAGTTGGTAGACGAAAGAGTTACAGGATTCACTATACCATAGAGATATAGAAATATAGAGATACAGAGATAAAGAGTTATAGCGATACAGAGATATACAGATATAGAGATACCTATATCACCTTGATTAGAAGAATGGTACTCACTAAATAAATAAAAATAAATTATAATTTGACGGTTAACCTAACTTAACGAAAATGCTTAAGATCAGAGTAGACTTTATTAGGTAATATAAAAATTCACTTATCCAATATTTGATTACAATGCCGTTTACGACCTGGTTAAGAACCGTCGAAAATATTGAGTAAAATCTATTAGAATGTATTGTATAATTGTATTAGTATATTTGTCTAATATGCTTCTATGCCGAAACAATTGCACGAATTTGTGAAGTTTGATAGACGGAAAAGTTACAGGATTCATTACACCGTTCCGGCGGGAGAAATCTGAATTTTTTTAGCGAGTTTTGATTTGAATAATACCAATAACTTAATCTAAAGTCTACGCAGACGAACTCGATGGTAGAAGCAAGTATTTTATAAATCGGAGAACCAAGGAAAAGAGTAAACTCTTGTAAACTCTTCAGCTGCATTGCATTGCATGTTGCTCCTACTACATTAGGGCTGTGGAAGCCTTTCCGATTAACATATACTCGTATGAACTCTGCATGTTCGCAATGTGACTAGAGAGAATTCTAAAACTAAATACTAGTCAAAGGTTTCCAAACAGGGGTGTAGGGAATCTTGATATTTTTGTAGCTTTTGCTTAAATATTTTAGCTTAAGCTATTTTTATTCATACAAATCGAAGCTTAAGCTGGAAAAACAAGCTTAAGCTACGTGATTTCAGCGTTTGTTATTTCAAAATAGCAATTGCTAGAAAACTTTTTTTCTGGCTAACTTAAGCTTGGTTCTATTCACACAAAACCTAGCTTTTGCTTAAAAATCTATGTTTTAGCTTTAGCTTTTTTTATTCACAAGACCCGCTGTGTCGTGTAGGCTATGTTTTCCGATAGTCCTACCAAAGATTTCCTCTTTACCTATTTTGGCGTTAAAATCGCCTAATACGATCCTATCGATCGTCGTATTTAGGGCATTGCTCATGGGGCATGAGGGCATATTAGGCTAATGTTGGCGAATTAAGCCTTGATACGGATTGTCACAAATCGCTTACTTACGTGTCGGAAGCCCACGTAAGTGTAAGTGAGACTTCTTGCCTAAGTCTACCTCTTATGACAAATCCGCACCCAAATAAACGTTGTGGTCTTCTTGCTCAATCACCGTAGTACACGTCACAGTTTTTCATCCTCCTTTTGCCCGGCCCATCCCATCGCACTTCCTGGATGGCAGTAATTCCTGCTCTGCAGCAGTCTAGGGTCTCCGCTAGTTGTTCGGCTGCACGTGGTGTGTTCAGATTTCTAACATTGCACGTGCAGATCCGAAGGTCGTTGTCCTTAATTCGTTTTTTCCGGGTCATCAACAGTTAATCCGTCCTTTTCTGAGGCTATTAGTCACTTCAACTTTTTTTCCATGGAAAGGTTGTTAACCCCACGCACAACCCCTCAACCTGGAGGGCCAGGTCCTTTGTTGGATACCTTGGACAAAAGGAACCGGAGAATCTGGAGTCAGTAACCCGCTTCGGGGATATGAGCGCTGCCGTTGGCCCAATATTTGCCACAGTTCACCTGGGCAATTACAATTGATATTAAAGGCATAATTAACAATAATATTTCAGAATAATAATGTATCCAATATCCAAACGTCGTCGTAAGCGTCTATGGAATTAGGGTAAAGGCGAATAAATTGGTGCGGATGAGAGGGGCATTAAGGCAAGGCCGTAACTCGCGTGAATAACCTCAAAATCACCTTTGCTTTTGTTTCCTTGGTGACTGAGAGCGACGAATAAGAAAACGCCATGTGCAAGTAGCCAAAAAGGACGAATGTTCGTTTATTTGTTGGTCGCTCTCATGTTAATATTACTTAAGCTAGCTGAGTTAAGAAAATTTTAATGATAATTATTTTTTAATTTAACTTAACTGCCTGTTAAAGTAATTGATTGTTGTATTTTAAAACCACGTAAGTGCAAAACATCGAAAAACCATACACGTTTGAGACAATGCTTAAGATTTGAGTGCGCAAACCTTAAACAATGTCACGAAAGTTAATGGTTTTTTGATATTCTTACCGTTCTATGTGCCCTTGATATTATGTCTTTTAAAAGCTTGTGTTCAATATTTGTGTATATTTGATTTTTGAATTCTAGACTCTTTCTTTTCGAAAATTTTGTTTTCAAAAGAGACTTAAAAATATGTTAATTTCTTTTAGTGATAAAAAAACAATTTTTACAATTTTCTAAACTTTAAATATCAGTTTATTGTGTGAAAAACGTTTGGTTCATTGGGGAACAAAAAGCGAAATCTACCTATACTATGCACCATTTATATAGTTTTCTAACTTAAATTTAATTTTTATTTCACATTTATACATATTTCAAAAGATCAATAAATCTTAAATGTACCACAGTCACCGACTAACTCCGGAGCCGACAACATCGTTTCGTTAGTATTTCTCGCTGCATAGCCATAAATTGGTGTTTCCTTTCCTTATCATATTCGCGTACGCGCAAATTTATTTCCCCTTTTTCTCCTTCATAATCCCGTATTAACTAAACAAGTGTAAGTGCTCATAATCCAAGTATGGCCTCACGGCCACCTGTGCTTTCGAGCAATCGGTTTGATGAGTTTAATCGTTATACCGATGCTCCAAAAAGAAAAAAAAAGAAAAATTCCTTTTCTCCAGTTGAATGTTCCTTGAACCTCCCCTCCCAATTAAACTCTAAGAACCCCAAATTTGTAATTATTTCTCCTACCGATCCAGATAAACCCCTAACATCTTTTAGTGTTTTCTTGTTAAAGAAAGCAATTGATGATATAAGCACCTCATATGACTCCATAACGCAGCTCCGTGATGGAAACTTATTAATCCTCGCAAGATCACAAAACATAGCCAATTTATTCTTATCTAAAACATTCCTCTCAAATCTATGCCCTATAAAGGTAATTCTACACGATCAGCTTAATTCGTCTAAAGGCACTGTCTTCGCACCTTGTCTTATCAATGTAACGGAAAAAGAAATCATAGAAGAGATGCGCGACCAGGGAGTCGTAGAAGTATATAAATTCAGTAAACCTGACAACGGAATACAAAGAGCGACAGGTCTCATTCTTTTTACCTTTAACTTATTCCGCCCACCTACATCTATTAATGTAGGTTGGTATAATCTCAAGGTTCAGGAATATTTTCCTAACCCCATGAGGTGCAAACGTTGCCAAATACTGGGTCATACCGCCAAAAGATGCACGAAAGATCAAACATGTGTGACATGTAATCTTCCGCCTCACGAACCTGAAAAATGCAGTCGCATGCAATGCGCAAACTGTAAAGAAGACCATCCAGCTTCTTCGCCCCTATGCAGGCGCTTTATCCAAGCAAAAGAAACTTTAAAAATTAAAACTGTAAAAAAATGTAGCATGGCAGAGGCAAAAAAAATTTATAGCGAACAAAATCGTATTAATGCACCTCTCATTTCTACTTTCTCTTCTGTCTTGAGAAATTCAATACAACCCACTTCTAATCCAAATGTAACCGTCGATCTCCCTCAAACCACAAACAATGCATTTAATTCAGATCACTCATCTAACACTCCTAAAAACCATCATGAGGCTTCAGCTTCTCTTCTTACCTCCACATTCAAATCAAACCCAAACTTTAAAAAAACCGAACCTTCCGTTAACATCAAAGAAAATAGCCTAAACAAAAATCAAAACTTAACCACATTATCACTTCCAACCGAAAAATTACACTCCTACACTATCACCACTTCACCAATATTAAACACTCAAAGTAAAAATTCTCCCAATCTCTATTTAAAAAAAAACACTCCACCTAATTTGCCTGAGCAAGTTAGTTTCTCTCCTACAGCATCTTTTAAAAAACCCTCTTTACCTGTAGTCCACTCTATGGATTATGATAACCTCTCTGAAAATGAAAATAACGACGATGACATCTAATCATATAAAAATAAATCAGTACAATGACTCTGTCGCTCAGGGGTCGAGTCGCTCAAATCTCTCTCAAGATTTGAGTGACTCGACTTCTGGGCGACAGAGTCAAAACATACAACCTACAACATTACCACCCTCGGATTTTTCACAGTATTGTCGTTCCAATACTGTACAGAAGTCTCCCAAACATACAAATTCACTCCTGAAGATTCTCCAATGGAACCTGAATGGATATTATAATAACTACAATGAACTTGAAATTCTTATCAAAGAATACAATCCAGACATAATTTGCCTTCAAGAGACCCACATACCTGTAAATATTTCTGTTAAAGCTCCAATACAGTACCATCCCTATTTTCATAACCTCCCATCTAATAATACTTCCACACTAGGCACAGGTCTTCTTATCCGTAAATCCATCCCCCATAAACTTGTACATATAAACTCCAATTTCTCTGTGATAGCCGTTGAAATCCAACTTACATTTAAACTCACATTATTATCATTATATATTCACCCAAATCGTCACTTTACAGCGACTGACTTAGAAAACGTAATAAATACAATCTCAAGTCCAATTATTCTGGCAGGTGACTTTAACTCATGGAGCCCCCTTTGGGGTTCCCCTAAGGTGAACACAAGAGGTAAAGAAGTTGAAACTTTCTTAACAAACTCAGGCTTAGCCGTTTTAAACGACGGTAGCCCAACCCACTTTTCAACACACGGCACCTTTACGCACGTTGATATTACTCTTATTTCCCCTCTCTTACTGCCAAAATCAAGTTGGGAACGGATAGACTTGTTACACGGTAGTGACCATTTTCCAATTATCACCAGTGTTCTTCTCGGTCCCCAAAAAACCTACCAAACTCCTTCCCCAAAATTTCAATTAGACCGCGCAAATTGGATTGTTTTCCAAAAAAATGTTCTAGATTTTTTACACAATCATCCTCCTTACTCTAATATCAACAAAGAAGCAGCCACAATCTCTAAAGGTTTGCGATATGCAGCCAACATTGCCATTCCCCAAACAAAACTAAAACCTACCAAAGCGGTAGTCCGATGGTGGAACGCCGAAATTGCCAGCTTACGCAAAAACAAGCAAACATTATGGAGATTTTTTTGTAAACACCCTAACCACTTAAATTTGATTAAATACCGTAGGGCTAACGCTCTTTTTCGTAGAAAAGCCAAGGAATCTAAAAAGGAAAGTTTTCAAAGATTCACATCCAATCTGAACCCAAACACTTCAGTTAAAAAAATATGGGCAGATATAAAAACATTAACTGGAAACTATGTACCCTCCTCCATAAATGTAATAATTTCCAATGCAAAAACGATATCCGATTCATTCGAAATTGCTGAACTTTTCGCAAATACCTGGTCAAACTATTCCAAAGATACTAATTTCTCTCATTCTTTCACTGAATCCAAGTCCATAGCTCTTTCTAGAGACTACTTAGATTACGACCTCTCTTCATCCGCGAAGTTAATCGAGTTGCCTATAAATAGCTTAGAATTCGAAAGTTGCTTAAATTGTGTTAAAGGAAAAACGCCAGGTTACGACAGGATTTCGTATCCCATGATAAAGAATGCCCCAATCGAAGTAAGAAACCGAATTATTCAGCTTTTTAACTCAGTCCTCGATAAAGGAATCATCCCTCAAACATGGAAACTGGCTATAACAATTCCAATTTCAAAACCAAATAAAAAAGTGACCGAAACAGACGGATACAGGCCAATTTCACTTTTACCATGCATTAGCAAAATTTTGGAAAAAATTGTATCCAAGAGATTGCTATGGTTCGCAGAAAAGCATAAGCTTATGAACTCAAATCAAGTTGCTTTTAGACAAGGACGAGGCACCGTTGATTCTCTTCTTCACATTGATGAATTCATTTCATCTGCACTCTCATCAAAAAATCACGTATCTTTAATTTCGATTGATTTTGAGAAAGCATTCGACCGTGTTGGCATTCACATTATATTAAATACTTTATATAAATGGAAAATTGGTCCTAAACTGTATAATTACATCAAAGCTTTCTTAACAAATAGAAAATTTAAATCTAAAGTTAATAATTATCTCTCAGTAACACATAATCTAAAGAACGGAATCCCTCAGGGATCGCCACTTTCTGTAATCCTTTTTATTATAGCATTCCATGAATTAAGCGAAATAATTTGTGAATTTAAAAACATAGAACATACTCTTTATGCAGACGATTTGTATATTATAACTAAATGCAATTACAACAATCAATATGTCAATGTACTTAACCAATTACTTAATAATATTAGAGATTGGTGTGACAGATCAGGAGCAATAATCTCTTTAAACAAAAGTAAACATCTACACATATGCCGAAAACTTAGTTGCTCCAGATCTGATATTAGTATAAACAATGTAACTATACCAAACGTAAACAGCTTATGTATATTAGGAGTATTTTTTGATAATAAATTTAATTTCAATAAACATTGTTTAGAATTAAAAAAAAATCTAGTATCCAGACTCAATGTAATAAAATATTTATCCTCAAAAAATAGTTACGTTCACATTAATACATTAATCCATGTAACGAAAGCAATAGTTGTATCTAAAATCGATTATGGGCTGGTTATATATGGCAAAACTTCACGATCTAATCTAAAACAACTCACCCCGTCTTACCATGCAGCTATAAGGACATCTCTTAAGGCACTCAGGACCACTCCAATAAAAAACTTACTGGCAGAAGGTGGCTTTATGAGTATCGAAGATCGAATCAACGTCTTAACCTCTCGTCTCATCCCCAAAATATACTATTCTTATTGCTCTCCTATTGTAACAGATGCGTCAAAAATCTTAAAACGTAAAAAGATTCCAAGGGTCTCATCAACGTTATATAGAGCTCTTACGATAGCTCGTGAACTTGAAATTGTTTTTAACGTAAAGAATACACCAGTCCCAAAAAGTCCACCTTGGTTACTGCCAAAGGAAACTATAAACATTAGCCTGTCTAAGCACAACAAAAATTCAACACCAAAAGAATCGTATATTCAACTCTTTCAAGAAGTAAAAAACTCTTTTCCTCCTACCACCTGGAACACTTTATATACAGATGGCTCCAAAAACGACCAGAATACTGGCATGGCTATCGTCAAAGAAAACGGCTCAACATTACTTGCAGAAAAGCTCCCAACCTTCTTTTCCATCTTTACGGTTGAAGCTTTAGCAGTTTTGAACGCAATGAATATTGCCGTGAAAAATAAGAAAAAAACTGTTATTTATACTGACAGCCTCTCTGTTGTTCGTGCTGTAAAAAACATCAACACTAGTTTATATATCATAACTCAAATCCGAGACATATTAATATCCCACAGTCAAAATCTTAGAATCGTGTGGATCCCAGCACATATAGGCATCGTTGGAAATGAATCAGCAGACCTTGCAGCGAAAACCGTTTCAACAGACTCCAATGTCGCCATAGCTCCATACCAACCCAGCAAAAAAGATTTACATAAGTTAATAAATTCACATTGGAACCATAAAAAACTTGAATTATGGAAAGTATATCAACATCATTACTCCGCAATTAATCCCAATGCAATTCCTCAACTATATCCAACTAATCCAACAACAATAATGTTAAAATCCTTCATCCGCTTACGTCTAGGCCATACACGTTTGACTCACAAACATCTCTTCAGCGGTGACCCACCCACACAATGTCATTTTTGCCCTATTAACAGTAGATTAACAATTAAACATCTAACTTCTGACTGCAATAAAATTAAAAACATTTGTATAAAACAGTTTAAAGAAGACTTTGTAAGTATTCTTAAAGTTCCTTCAGAACAGAATATTAAAAATATATTTAAGCTATTACAAAACCTGGAACTAGAAAACGAAATTTAAATTCATAATAGTTTTTCTCATTTTGGGGCGGTCAGGCGAGTCTATATCCTAGGCTACAGCCTATCATATGGATTTGTCTGACTGTCCCAAATATTTAAGTATATAATCAAAAATGTCAAATTAAAAATAATTGTAATACACAGCAGAAAGCCTAGTTGCTACCGCTGTATTTCTTGTATATTACTCTTAACATTTATGTAAGATTAATAAAATAATAATAATAATAATAAATGTACCATTCCACCAATACACCACTAACAACCACCACTCTCCCAGTTATCTCTTACGAGATAAAATCAATAGAAAACTAAAATAAAATCGTTAAATCGAAAAAAATGAATAAAAAAGTCACACATCAGGGTGAAATTGGAAAATTTGTGCAACGTTTGCGATAACAAGGAGTCTTTTTTATTCAACCTTACAACACCCACAAATGTTCAAACATCCTTCTAGCTATTCCCAACCATAGAAGTAGGACATTTTTGTGTGATGGCAGAAAATAGAAAAAAATTGTATGAGTCTGTATTTGCCTTCATTTGAGCACACCCCGAGGTGTAATAAAATTCCTTAAAGATAATCATCGAGCAGAATAAAATGGATGACAACCACCACGAGGACATTAAGGGAAAAAAATTGAATAAAAAAGAAGAATATCCTTAATACCTACACACGCTTAATTTTATCAGCAATAATCGGATTTTTTTGTAATAGTAGCTAAGAAAATGTGTAAATAAGAAAACAGAAAGAAATACTAAACGAAGTCGTTTTTTTTATTTTTTTTTGATTTTTATTTTAACTTTTACTTATATCTACTTAAATGCTAGACAAAAATCTCAAAACTAGCTAAAAATATCATCTTAATTAACTTACTGGCCCTATGCAGGCGCTCTAAATTAATCTCTAACTTAATTTTAATTGCCTTTCGGCCTAAAAATAATTTAAATTTATCTTATCTGTATCGGGTTTTATTTTTTACCCAGAAAATTAAAAAAAAACTGGTTTATCTATATCTGCTTAACTTAATATATCTTAAACTACTTAAAAACTAATTTAAAATAAACTAAAGATAAACTTAAAATAAACCTAAGATACTTAAAGTTAGAACAGCCAAAGCGGGCTTTTTTTTCTTTTCTTTTTTTTTGGATTTTCGTGTTTTTTACCTTTTTTTGTGATTTTTGAAATTTTATAATTTTTTTTTGGTGCCGCCGCAACTGCCCTACCTAACTTAAAGATGCAATAGATATATGTTGTCGGCCATAGGCGATATTTCGTCTTTGCCGACTGAAAATTATCCTCTAGCCCTGGCCAGAGCAACCTCTACATGTCGATTAAAATATATTGAAAAGTCGTATTTATTGAAAGGTGACATTCAGAGCATAATTTAATTTTTTTAATAAGGCCCTAAATTTAACAGTTCGCTTAAAGTAAAAATTGCAACAAATTTAATTTGTTTTAAACAATCAAGTTTTATTGATATATATTCACATTTAACTAAAATCTTAGTTTTGTGAAAAAAAAAGATATTATTGTGTTATTAATGCCACGAAAATTGTTTTCGAAATGTAATTTCTGGTATATAGTTGCTTTATTATTCAGTTTTCTAAAAATGCACTTTAGATAGTCTAACTACTTTTAAATATTTTACAATTTTACAAAAAAAAAAAAAAATAAACAAATTACAATTCCTCCTGTCATGGCCTTGTTTATTATGGCCCGCCAACACCCAGTGTGCTGACTGCTGATAGTGATACCTTTGCTAAGTTAACTACCTTACTAAATTTATTGACAAGCTATTTGCATGTCCCCTCGATCACGGTTAATCAGCAGCTTAGTTTTTATGGTAAGGTTTCTTATTTGTGGAGAGACTAGACAGACTATAGCACGTTCTCTTGGAGCTTAGCAGCATCCCGCGTATTTCTTCATCCATTATGTTATCGGCTGTTAATTGTGACCCAATGTAGTTCAAGGACTGCAATACTTCGCGCTCCACTACACTGATTGTTGGACCACCATTTTTCGCTGACCATGTACACCATGTACTTTGTCTTCCCTTCATTAATATGCAGCCCTAGGTTTTGTGCGGCTTGCTCGATCTGCCTGAAGGAACCTTGGATAGATTGTTGACTACTGCAGATAATGTCGATGTCGTATCAGTTAAGCCAATATCTGGCTGGACTTGGTGACGATAGTCCTTTTTGATGACGTGTCCAAAGCCAGGATGAAGAGGAGGCAAGTCAAACTATCCCCTTGTCCAGAGTCCATTAAAAATGTTGACTGCTCTGGACAGCAAACCGACTAATTTTACTTACCTTGTAATGATGGTCATGGTCACCCTAAATAGTCGGGGCAATTTATTTGTGATGCCTTATTCTCTCATTACCTTATAAAGTTCTACCCTCACTATGATATCGTTAGGTCACTTTAAAGTCTATAAAAAGATGGTATGCTGATGTTGTATGGTTATATTCCAGACTATTTTTTATCACCTGTCTAAGAGTAAAGATCTGATCAATTGTTGATACACCTGGCATGAAAGCTCATTGATAGTTGCCGATTATGTTATACTGAACTACAGCCTTAACGATTTGGCCAATCGTCTTCAAATTTGGAGCATAAGGTTATTTTGACATTCTACAGAGGACTTTTTTTAATTTTTTTATTAACGGTACCCGTCATATAACCGTTAAGTAAAAGAATATTTTTCTCGGAAACGGCGTCAAGAATTTGTATAAAAAAAACAACTGTACTATTGTAGGTGTAGGTTATGTTTTAGTAAACAAATAATCAAGATGGTGGGGTAAAAACGGTACCTCCCATAGAACTGTTTTTTTTCTTCGACTCGACCTGGTCATCCAATTTCAATCAAAATTGATAATTAGGAAGATGTTTGTAGCCTTAGTAATTTTTAATCCGGGAGCCAGGTGAAAATTTGGTCAATCATTTCGTTTTACATTACATTACATTACATATTGATCTGCTCCGTAGATAAATCTACGAAGCAGAGACACTTATGAGCACTGGCTGCTGAGGCCATCGGCTCAGACAATTACAAAGACAACACACAAGACGACATTGATACAGGACAGAACAGAAGATAGAAAGAGGACGGAAAAACAGAAAACACATAACACATGTCAACAGCACGCAGTTGGTTTCGAAACGGTCCTCCATCTTTCCACTAACCACGCGCAACGATGCTTGATTTCGCTGACCTCACGGGAATGGATGCTTTATCGGAGCCAAGGCCGTTGACCAATCATTTCCTCTCAAGCGATAATTGGTGAAACGCATCAGGGAATAGTTATGAAACCTCGTGAACGTCAGCTGCGTGGGTGGGATGAGCATTCCAGAGCGTTATAACATTCAAAGTGTCAGCTGACAGTCTTTCCACCGAGATACAGCCAGCTGACATCTACTTATATTCATTTATAGTTGCGTATAAGCTACCATCAGTCTAAATTTTAGCTGAAAGGAAATCACTGAAAGTAAATTTTTTTTGGCAAGTTCAAGCATGCAGTTAATAAGCATAATCCGCCTAATTACAGCCAGCTGACTTTTTTTTTAAGATGATAGATAAGCTATGGTTTGACAATTTTTTAGGCGGGAGGAAATTACTAAAAAAAAAATTGGATTCTTCGTGCGTGGGAGGCTACCACGAACCATCCCACCAACGGAGCCGCAGCTGACGTTCACGAGATTTTAAAATACTATTCCCTGATGCTATTCACCAATTATCGTTTGAGAGGAACTTGGTCATGGAAATCTGTAGCTGGCTCCCCGACTATTTATTTTAAAATATTTTCGAAAATTTTTGTTTGGTATTTTTAATAATAGTGGTTGGGTGCTAAATTGTGCCTATATTACATCCCATAAATTGTACGAATAATCGTAGAGTAAACGAAGTATTTTTATTGTGATATCCCTACGAATTCATTCGTGAAGGTCACTAATTAATACCTAAGGTAGTATCCACGAATAAATTAGTTTAATATACTAATTATATTCGTAATTTTCCTGATTTTTGGTTCTCCAACTCCAAGCTCAAATTTCTAAAATCTTAACTACCTATATTCAAAATATTTTGGCATTCGTATGAAACGCAATAGGTACCAAATTTCACTTAGTTCCTATCTCATCTATGGTCCTTTAATTTTTAATTAAGTAACAAACTTATTTTAAGGGCTTATATCACATCTGAATAATAAGAATAATTCGGTTTTCTAAAATAGTTAAAAATAGTGTTAAATTAATGCAAACCACGCAGATCCAATTAAATTGCATTAGCCTAAATTGTTAGAGAAATACAGTGCATATAAGTACAGAGGTAAATACTTATGCAATTGAAAGCGTCCGTTTCTGGATATGTGTATTCCATTTAAATTCAAATGCTTCATTATGTCGTTTGCTAGTTTTGAGATCGTAGTCACCTGGATATCTTGCAGCAATCGCTTGTCTCTCCAAAACATTAACACCGCCACAAAATGCACATCGAACAAAATTACCCCCAACAGCAAAGGGAATTAATTTGCGCAACTGATTGCCTTTGAATCGGCATGGTGATCTCAATAAACTCTGTAATTCCCATGTGAATCGGCCTGTTCCTCCCATAGGTTCTGGATAGCAATTGTTTACCAAACTTTTGCAGTTCTGGAGTGTTTATTTGTAAGTCTGGCGAGGTTAATATAGTTTTCGCAGTACATTTGCACAGAAAATCCGTTCGGACTTCTAAGCCCCTAATTCTCTGAAAATGGTTGAATTTAATCCGTGACTAGTGTAGGGGGGCAATGTATTTGGCAAAGGGCAGCAAAATGTTTAACGGTTACATGTTAGGAAAACTGTGATTACTTGGTAGTTAATTGAAATAAGCCGTTAGGAATTTAGGAGAAACGGATGCGAAGGATATGAGCTAAAGTAGGCCAATAACTCTTTTTTTACTTGGTACTCATAATTTCACTGAGGAATGAGCATTTGTATGAGTGAATGCACTTGTTTGCCTTTGTATTTTGGGATTCTAATACAAAGTATACAGGATGGTTGGAAAATGAAAGTTATGCATTTTAAAAACACCTATTTTACTGGGAGTGAAACAAGGAGTGTAGTTCAATTGGCAAGTTTTTACAAACTTATTCAATTATACTTTATACGATAAGCCTGTTCCTTACCTTTTGACTCCCCAAGTTTGCATGCGTTTTGAAAGGAAGGTAACGGGCCCGCCATCTAACGTTTTTTTTCAACTAGTGCTTATTTCGTGAATGGTAACACTTAGCTCATGTCTGATTTGACAGGTAATTAGTTTTATCCTTCCGCTGAACGAATATGATTGTGTATACGCTGGGAAATATTGCGACATTACTGCCTGCGATCGACTTAGAGAAGATGCCGATTTTTCCAAAAAATCATCTTTTCAGATGAAGCTCTTGATCTTGGCGGGTATGTAAACAAGCAAAATTGTCGCAATTGGGGCACAGAAAACCCGCACGCATACATTGAAAAGCCGATACACCCAAAACGAGCCACTGTTTGGTGCGGATTTTGGTCCAGAGGCATAATTGGGCCATTTTTCGAAAATGAGCAAGGAGTGGCCGTTACAGTCAATGGCGATCGTTATCGGGCCATGTTGAACGAATTTTTGTTCACAAAAATTGAAGAGGAGGATATTGGCAGCATTTGGTTTCAACAGCCGAAGCTACACTCGATGTTGATGAAGCATTTTCAAAAAAAAAAAGTTATTTGGCGGACCATTTATTTAAATAAAGAATTCGTGTATTCGTTTATAAGCCGCGTACCCAATATAAGTTCCAATCGACAACATTTACTGGCGTTGCTGTTTACATTCAAAAAACGTGGTGGTGAATCCAGATAAGCAGTTTAAGATAAAAGGTCGTTAATGAATATAATAAATAATGTCGGGAAGTGAACGGAGCCCTGGGCATTTATTTTCTGAATACCAGAATTGAATGTCAACCAATACTTGTGTGAAGCGGTCCAAAAAGTAATTATTAATTGAAAATCATCAACAATTTCACCGAACCCAAGTGTTTATAAATGAACACTTTGTTTTGTAAATATGTAAATTTTTATTGGTATAAATATGAAAGCAAAATTAAAATAAAATTAGACAATTTTCAAAATTACAAAGGAAGTGTGCTCACCAGGTGCATGTATTTTCGATAAGAAAGGTTATGTGTCAAAATCTATAAAATGCCTTAAGTGCATTTATCTTAATTTCCCCAAAAGAAGTGAGTGATTGTTTCTACTTTTCGGTAAGATATCTCTATAGTGGAACTATTGTTAAAAAAGCCGTACTAGCTGTCGATCTTCAAATCTGGTATATTTGTTCGTTTTAGCATTTCTTAGAAGGGTTTTCGAAATTGTAATTTTATGGCTTAAGACTTTAAAAAGATTGAGTTTGCCAAAAGAATTCTGCATACCAACTATTAGAATATTTTTTTTTATTTATAATTAACTAGATACAAAGTTAAGTGCTTCAACTTCGTATCACCTACATACCTATCCTACATACCTATGCATAAAAATCAATTGTTATCTCTTATTAAATTTGCTTACAATTAAAATAAATATAATAGCGCACATTTTAAAAGATTTAATACCGACTCTAAATCCCTTTTAATATCAGAATCGACTCTAAAAAAATATTTTAATGCGGAAGTGGACTTTTTATAATTTTAGTCGATTTAATGTATGCGCGATAAAGCATACATTAATTGATTGATAATAGTACTATCATGAAGCATTATTTTTTTAGTTCTGAATCAAGTCGCAATGAGGCGTGCCGAAATTGCCAATTGGTGTGAATATAGAATAAGTACAGACAACAAAAGTGTATTAAATACTGGTAAAATATCGGTTTAGGTTCTTGTCTTCACTATTTAGAGTTAGTTTCGAATCAACCAGGAAGATGACCAGACGAAAAATTACCACCATGAGAGTACTATAGAAAATGTATATACAATGGTCCAGGCACAAAAATAAACTTATTTGCTGATGCAAGAAAATTGACAGCAAGGGAACAGTTAGAAAGTAAAACAAAAAATTATTTTAAAAAATGTATAACAAATACATATGTGTGTATATATGTACATATTTAAAATTCAAAGTCCCCAATTACACGATGTCTCGTGAGCCTTGTCTCTTTTTCAATTTTCCTTTTCAACTTTTATCCGTGAGACAAAAGCAATTACACAGTAGAATTTAGGGAATGTCTCACATTTTACAGTTCTCCTTTCTGCTTCGAATGCTGCATGTGCAGAGCGCACAGCGTTGCCGAAGTGGCACGATCGAACCATTTTTGCCACAATTTTCTCGTGGTAAAAAAAAATACAACATTTCATTTCCCATGAACCTGCGTTTCTTAAAAGAGATTCATGTATATGTACAAATTATTTGTTCCCACCTTCTTACATCTGCCTGTGAAAAGTCCTTTCAAAATAAGTACATATATAAATTTTGAATTTAACTAAAAAATTAATTGTAAGCCTACAGTGCCACCGTTTGACAATTTTCCGACCTTCCTTTTTTCTTAAACCTTTGCATAGGTAATAACGAACAAACCCGCAGAAGAAAGCATCCAATTTGATAATTTTTGTGTTTAAAGCATCCGAAAAAACCAAGATGTATTTTTATTATGTAATCTCCTTGGCGGAGAGATACTTTTAAACGTAGCAATTGTGTTTTGCAACCCTTCACTTTGTCATTTCTTGAATTCCTTTGAACTATTTCAAGTTTTCAGGGGGAACATTTTCAGCTGCTGTCCTGTGCCTACGTGCTACCATTGTATTTAACTTAATACTCTCATGGTGTCATTTTTCGTCTGGCCATCTTCTTGGTTGATTCGGAACTAACTCTGAATAGTGGACACAAGAACATTTACCGATATTTTACCGTTATTTAATACACTTTTATTGGCGATTTCAGCGCGCCTCATTGCGACTTGATTCGGAATTAAAAAATGATGCTTCATGATAGTATTATGTATATGCAGTGTATATACAAAGGTGCTACCTGCTTTTTTTTTTTTTTTTTTTTATAATTTACACGCACGAAAGGGGTTTGTGTGTACCCTTAAAATGTTTAAACACCGCACGAGCATTAGGGAAATAAGGAGGGATAAAAGAGGAGATACCGAAGCACATTAGTTTTAAGGTTCTGCATATCAAAATGGGAGGGAAAAACAGAGCCTGGCAAAGCATTCCACATTCGTGTGGTACGACTAAAGAAAGAATCTCTATACCTAACAGTACCTCCGAAGTTAGGCTCAAGGGTAAACTGATGGGCATTCCTAGCAGTTCGAGTATTACGGTTGAATCGTTTCAGGGGAGGAATGCAGCTGGCTATTTCGCTAGAGCATTGTTTGTAAAAATAACGATAGATACACGAAAGGCACGAAACATTACGGCGGTGCTCAAGAGATGTAAATGTTTCTGTTATTGTTCGATCGCCTATCAGTTTCAAAGTTCTTTTTTGAATTCTATATAGAAAACTCAAGTGGGTTATAGGAGCACCTGCCCAAATATGGGAATTATACTCGAGTTTCGGTCAAAAAATATCACATTACTCGTTCATTTCATGGCGAAACAACAATGAAAGGGATTAACAAAAATTAATGATTTCCCGAATAAGTACAAACCACCACCACTTACGCTCCTCTCCTAAATCTGCTTAAGTATATACACTGCCTATAGTACTATAATGAAACATAATTTTTTAGTTCTGAATGAAGTCGCAATGAGGGGTGCTGAAATTGCCAATTGGTGTGAATATAGAATAAGAAAACAACAAAAGTGTATTAAATACTGGTACAATATCGGTAAATGTTCTTGTCTAAACTATTTAGAGTTAGTTCCGAATCATCCAAGAAGAAGGCCAAACGAAAAATGATACCATGAGAGTACTATATTTTATTTATTTTATATATTAAATGCTTACTCATTAAGACCTACATAATCTTTTAGCTAGTGAAGCTTGGATTTGTAAAAAAAAAGTGAACTATAGATTAAAAAGTGTATAAATTACATTAAAATGATTTTATTAACATTACTTTAACTTTAAGAACAAAAGAAAAAAAATGATGACAAGTATAAAATTACTTAACAAAATACATACATCCCGTGTTAAGTTACATAATGAAGAACAAATGTTCAATTAAAAAGAAATAACTTATTTAACGCGCATAAAAAGATCTTAGTTCCGTTCTGAAACGCCCAGTGCCGCCCAATCCCCTTATATGCCTTGGTTATGAATTCCAAAGACAAATGGAGCTTATAAAGAACTATCGCTCAGATGTTAAGGATGTAAATCGTGGGGTAATTATTGTGTGAGATCTACTGGAGAGCCAAATCAAATAAAAAGTTTGGTTCTGTAAGCCAAAATTATATTTTAAATAAATTATTAAAACACTCATTTAAAGAAATGAAATACACTCCTTGGATATTTTCCGTCTTCACTCGACGGGCGTCAGTCTTCAAGTACTCTCTTTATTCACAATAATGAACTAAACTAAACACATGGTGAATTGGTGAATATGGTTTAATACATAGACATAGACATATTAAATGAACTTTGATATACAAACATTTTTTATGTTTCTTTATCATGTGCCTACAATTCGGCCATCCTGACATACAATCGACCCGATTGATCTTAGAGTCTAGATTCTATTAAATTTTATATATTTTGTTTTAATATTATTTACAAAGCACAAACATTAGGTTCTTAAATCTATCTTATTTGTTTTTAATTTTAATTTCTTCACTCATTAGGACAAGACTATCATTTTTAATAGGAGCTGTCATCTATCGGTTGTTTTTAATAAACGTTTTTGTATCTTTCATTTGTATCTTAAGTAAGAACTAATTGCATATTTTTATGTTAGCAAGCTTTCCTTTTAAGCACAAGCAAAATCAATAACTTCCATAGAACTAAATAAAAATATGTACAGTATTCGTAAAAAGTAAAATATAAACAACAATTTTGAAATAAATTTAAAAAAAGACATGATATAAAATAAAGTTCATTGGACAAAGCAGTTATAGTTCTGCCATAATTAATTTTCTTCATCAGGAATTCTATGTCTCATTTGTGGTGGGTTTCTGTCATTGATGTCATCTTCCATAATTCGTCATCATTGTTCATCATTCATCAGGAGATCAGGTCTTTCATTATTCTTTCTCTCGTTCGTATGTCCAATTGTCCATCTGCTACTCTGTTTTTGGATCGATCATTTTTTGATTCAGGCTTGTGTGTATTCGTATTGCGTTTTACTTTCATCATCAGCGTCACATGCGAATTCATCGACATTATCTGCCGTCTGCTTCTCCCTCCTTCTTTGTATTGTCAGTCTTCAACTACTCTCTTTATTCACAATTATGAACTAAACTGAATACATGTGAATTGGTGAATATGGTTTAATACATAGACATAGACATATTAAATGAACTTTGATATACAACCTTTTTTATGTTTCTTTATCATGTGCCTACAGTTCATGAGTTTCAATTATTTTGGAAAGTAAGATCAGTGCTCTAAAGGCTTATCAAATGTTATATTAAAAAGGAGTTTTGAATGACTAGAAATATTATCATAGCGTCTGATATTGAACACATATCGCACGGTGTTATTAAAAGCTACATCCAGTTTTCTCTTGCTCGCAATTTCTAAAAATTTCTGCACCATAAGTGAGAATTGGGATAATTAAGGTTTTAGCTAACAACAAACGTGTTTTTTTGAGGTGTATAGTTTTTTGACACCCAAAGTTTGCGTAGTGTAACATAAACTTTCCCAATTATTGCGTTAATGTGATCATTCCAAGTTTAGTTCCAGTTAAATATTATCCCTAGGTTTTTTGCTTTTTCCGCGTAATTTATTTTCGGACCCTGTATACATATATCTGGAAAATATGAAAGGTCAAACAGTCACCTACTTATTACCAGACACTTTGTTTTTAATGGATGCAACAAAAATCCATTCTGTTCAGACCACAAAGCTATATTGTGCAGATCTGCATTAATTGCATGTGCACAGTCTTCAATCATAACTAGAGTACAGCTTTTATAAAGTTGAACATCGTCAGCATACATATGAATCGATGATAGCACAATAGGCAGTTCATTAACATACAAAGAAAAGAAAACTGGGCCCAAAATGCAGC
This sequence comes from Platycheirus rosarum, assembly GCA_963971375.1. Lineage (NCBI taxonomy): Eukaryota > Metazoa > Arthropoda > Insecta > Diptera > Syrphidae > Platycheirus > Platycheirus rosarum. The sequence continues at coordinate 65,173,889 of OZ020507.1, read as the reverse complement.
CTTGGGGTACACCTCTATCGTTCCATAAAAATTCAGACAAACGATGTCCAATTGAAACTGCTTGCTTTCTACAACTTAGATATGATGATATTAAGTTAACTGCTGAACTCGAAAAGCTAAATTGAGTAGACAGTTTATTACACAATGTGTGATCTACTGTGTCAAAGGCTTTCGAGAAGTCCAACAGAACAAAAAAAGGAACTTCATCTTTGTCCATTGGTTGACTGATGTCGTCTGCAACTTTAATAGTTGTCGAAATGCAGCTGTGAAGTTTTCGAAAACCTGATTCTAACGGTGATAGTAAAGAATTAGCATGGATGTATGAATTAATTTGTCTTTGTAATATTTTTTCAAAAACTTTAAATATAAATGGAAGAATAGAAACCGGCCTGTAATCATTGCTATTTTGTTTTTTCTTATCGGTAAGATTTTAGCAACTTTCCATTGGGAAGGATACTCATTTGTTGTTGTTATGTAATTAAATATATTTAGTAAGTATGGAAGTATAGCTGGCAAAATAATTTTAATAAACTTTGGATGAACTTCATCAAAACCTACAGCATTAGATTTGACAGATAATAGACATGAAACTAGTTCGACATCATCAATAGTGAATGTATATACAATGATCTGCTCTTAGACGATGAAACTAGATGCATGCACCTTGTTAGAATTTTTCGAACATAGTAAGTGCAATAGAAAGAAAAAATTCGAAAAGATGAGAAAGGGAAAGAGCCGTCCTGTTTCACACGGGTAGCATGTTCGAAGAATCTGTTTGACGTTTTTCTGTTCTCTTGTTCGCTTTTTTAATTCTTTATCACTTGATTTTGTTATGCTCAGAGTAAACTTCTAATCAGATTCAAAGTAAACGAAGAAAAATGACTGAAAATAAAGTAGAGAGTAAATATTTGTGGACTAAAGAACTTAGTTTGGAGTTCTTATGTCTATAAATCCAGCAAAAATTTCTATGTGGTTAAACACATACATTACATCGATAGGATTAAAAGAGCAGATTCATTGCTAATGATTATGGAAAACGAAAATGAAAGAAAACTGTCAAAATCGTTTCATGAAACTAAATTCATCGTATAATGGCGCTTGCGGCAGAGAAAAAAATAACAAAAAAAATTCGAGCAATGTGCATGCATCCAGTTTTTTGACAGCAAAGTTGAGATTTTTTTATGGGAAATTGTGTTCACGTTTCTGAGACCTCTGAAGGCTTAGAAACGAGAACTGTATTGCACTAACTTACCACGATGACGGTTTGCCGACGCGCAAGCTCCAAGTCGATTCCGGAAACTTCTAATACTTGGCTTGCGATATATTTGTGGTCTTCCGAAAGCAAGACGCCATACCAAGGGGAATCTTAGACGCTTATAGTCGCATGGTAAATTAAGCGAAAAAAAAACTATTTTCTGACTGCTACAGTAACATTAAAAGGCCTTATATATATAAATTAATTTAACGAGTTTTACAATTTAATTAAAATAATTTTATTTAAACTTAAAATACTAATACAAAAATTCACAAGAGCACCCTGATCAGCTTGGTGTTCAAATTAAGACTGATGAAATCATTCCTCTACTCCGTTATTCTGGAGTAAGCTTAGAAGTTCTTCTTCTGTAAAGAATAACTATAAATGTTGTAACGAGGACCGTGAATGAGACAAGTCTAAAAGCAGAGATAATTGGGCTTTTGGTTGCTTCAATCTGTAAAGATTCTAATAAGTTTATATTATCAAACTTTAGTTGCTCGTCAAGTGATTCGATATATTGGCCAATTTCATATTTGTCGATTGTGTAGGCCTTTAGGTAATTCTGGATTAGGCGTGTAGGATTCTCGTATGATATTCCATCAATAACAGTGTTATTTTCAAAATTCACAAGGTAGACACCCTTTAAAGTTTCGTTGTCCACGGTGTGTTCGCCGGATAGTAGAATGGTTCCATCTTTAATTAATTCTAAGTCTATATTCTTTTCCTTGATTTTATTACATACTGTTTTTTGGTTGTTTAATAGTTCTGATAGACATGTTTTATTTTTATTTGTTTCGCAGAACGTATACTTTAACTCATGTTTGCAATTTTGTACATTTGTGTTTTGTTACGTTTGGCAATTTCTTTACTTAAAATTAGTTTCCCATCTTTCTGGCTTATGGCCCTACTTTCGTATAACTTACAATTTTTGTGAATGATGGGGTATTTATTATAAATTATAATAATTCCATTTTTTTGTAAGATTTTAAATTTAGAAACATCGATTAGGTCACTAGTAAAAGTTTTAATAAATTCATTTTTTACAATTTTGTTTATATCATCAATATTTAAGATAGCTGGATTCAAAATATTTAACTTAGCTAGAGTGAGTGTGTTCATCAAATTTTGAAGCTCAAAGATAATTAATTTACATTTTTCGGAAATAAGCTCACTTTTAATTGTATGTTTTACAGATTTTATTGCTTCGAACAGTTTAGAATTGGTTACAAATTGTTTATTGTTGTTTATTATAAGATCGTTAATTTTATTCTCTACCATAATCTCATCATCATGGTCTGGGGTACCTGCTATCCATTTCCAGATAGTTCCTATTGTTTCAATTGCTCGTTTAGAGCGAGAAACCATAAGTTGGTCTAAAAGCGTTTGTATAATATTGAAATTGCTGTTATGTGTGTTATCTTTCGATTGTACTATCGTGATGTTGTTCCAATGATTCTTTGGTTCTGTCAAGAAAATCTTGAAAATAAGTCAAGTTAGTCAAGTTAGTCGTGGAAGATGTTTGAAGTATTTTCATATAGAAGTGCGTCACCAGTTTCAACTAGCACATAATTGCCTCGAGTGTAATCAATGATTTCTGCTCTGGTTGATAGCATGAATGTTAAGAGAAGGGTGATGGTGTCCATTGTCTGGAATTAAAATTTAGGATTATCTTTGTGGACAATCTTACCATTTTTAAGTTTAACTTTGTTCGCTAAATCTTCGGATACTTTCCAGGGTTTATACTTGAGTTGCAATTTGCCCAAGTTTGCACCTGTAGTCTTTTGATACACTGTATCATCGGGTTTGACTTCTTATTTCTTATTTTATAGATTTCCTTTTTTTATTATGGACCTCAAGCATTTTATCTTGGACCATTGTTAATTTTAATGGAACATCGGAGTGATTAATTTTATTAAACAAAACTTCTACGGGTTTCTTTTCAGTGGACGAATGAATAGTTTTATTATATTCTTTAGCTGCTCTGATGAATACTTCAACTGCATCTAATAATTTATACTCCTCTTTAACGCATCTGGCTATCTCCTGAAGGGTACTATGAGCTCGTTCCACTTGACCATTAGTCGTACTGTGGTTAGCTGGGGTATAGTATACAGTGATATCAGACCTTTGCATTAGTGATACGAAAGAAGCCGAAGTAAATGTGGGATCTTGGTCGCATACTAAGTTTTTACAATCAGGAAATGCTTGCAGTAGCTCAAGAACTTTGTTTTGCATTTCTTGGCGATTTTCTAGAATTTTAATAACTAAGAATTTAGAATAAGCATCGATGCTTGTAAGAATCTTTACTTTTTCTGCAAACATTACATCAATATGAACGCACTCCCCCTCCTTTACAGGAATTGGTGCCTCACCAATTGGTTGTTTATTAGGGTGCCTGTCGTATTTATTTACGTTGCATACCTCGCAGTTCCTTGCAAATTGTTGTAATTCGTCTGACATTCCAGGCCAATAATATATATCAATAACTTGTTTAAGGTTTTCCCGGAAGTTTCTGTGCGCACGGGTATGCGTTTGTGCCACTGTTGATACCTGGACATCTTTATTAGAAATATCGTGGGCAAAATATTTTGCCTGTATGAATTTATTCGTGAAATGTTCTTTCAAAATGTTTCTAATATCATAGATTGTTTCGGGTGTAGCAAAAAAGGCTACTAAATCTTCTTTTTATAAATTCCTTGAATAAAGGTCGGAAGGATCGTTATATGTAATGATATGTCTATCTTTCCTGGGGAAAGGTTTAGTATGTTCGTGAATAGTTTCTGTTCCTTTCTCTATTATTATCTGTAGGGTAAATTGATTCAGAGGTCTATCAATCAATTCAATTTGATACTCATCACTACTTTCCGCTGAGTGTTGAGTGGCTTCAGAAGAACTGTCTGAAATCTGGTTTAAATTTTGTCTAGATAGGGTGTCAGCCACTACGTTTGTAGTTCCAGGTTTATAGACCATTTTCGGTGCATGTTCTTAAATAATAGCTTGCCAGCGTTTCATCTTAGCATTAGGGTTTCTAGGTGAAACTGAAAATGTCAAAGGCTGGTGATCCGTATGGATCTCTTAATTAGTAACTCCATACAAATAATTACGTAAGTTTTTTAGAGCGAAAACTATGGCATAGAGTTCTTTCTCGTTTGCCGCAAAGCTTTTCTCATTTTTTCCTAATGTTTTGGATATAAAAGTTATGGGTTTTCCATCTTGCGATAAGACCGCTTCGATTGCATCGTCTGAAGCATCGGTAGTGAGGACAATTTTTTTTTGAAAATTCGGGCTTGTTAAGTTCGGTTTCAGTTATTAGGTGGTCTTTAAGTACATTAAATGCTTGCGAAGCTTCCGCATCTAATTTAATGTTCGTCTTCTTTGCCATGTGGGTAGACACTTGCCCATTATCGCTTTGAAGGTACTTGGTCAATAGTTGAGCTATGCTTGCATAGTTCTTAATAAACTTACGGTAGTAAACAATCATACCTAAGAAACTTCTGAGTTGACGAAGAGTCGTTGGCTCTGGGTATTTTTTGATTGTTGCTACCTTGTTCGGGTTGGTTTTTATAACGTTATGCCCGACGACATAACCCAAGAAGTCTACCTTTTCTTGGTATAGCATTGACTTTCAATAGAAATTTTCATATTCGCTGTTTTAAGAACATGGTTATGGTATCCAACTGTTCTGTAGGCTCTTGGATACTGTGTGAATACACAATGATATCGTCTATATAGACGTGGCATATTTTGCCAATATATGGTCTTAAAATATTATCCATTGCTCTTTAAAAAATTGATGGAGCATTTTTCAATCCAAAAGGCAATCGTACGAATTCGTACTTGCCATTATTAACACAAAAACTAGTTTTTTCTATGTCTGATTCCTTTATCAATATCTGATGGAACCCTGATTCTAAATCCAGCGTGGAAAAATACTTAGCTTTTCCAAGTTTGGATAAAATTACGTTGGTATCCGGTATTGGATACTTTTCTGATATAGTATTTTCGTTCAATTTCTTGTTATCAATGACTAACCTGTTTTTAGGCGAGCCATCTTCATTTGCACCTTTTTTTGGTACAACCCATACAGGACTATTGTATGGAAATTTTGAAGGTCTTATTATACCTTCTTTTAACATTTTAATGACTTCTTTATTTACAAATTCATTAGCTGATAGAGGGTATGGATACTGTTTGCTCCAGACAGGCTTATCGTGTACTGTGCGGATTTCCGCTACGACATCTGTTCTGAACGGAAGTGTAGTGTCAATGTTTGAGTGAATACTTTTTATTTTCTTCACCATTGGTTCCACTAATGTACCATGATCCTCAATATGATTAATCATCATACTTATTTCTTCGTCGAAATAGATTTTATCTATTTTGTTCCCATATTTAAGGGTATTATTTTCTAAATTAATCTCAGCATTTATTGAGCTGAGCAATTTTGCTCCTATTAAAATTTTGTACTCCAAGTTTGGGAGAACGTAAAAGCGTGTTTTTCTTTCGAAAATAAATGCTTCATGGCAAATTTTTATTATTGTTTCCCCATTTACAGTGCAAGCGCGTTTAAATATTGCTAACAGAATGGGATTGCTTAAAATGTTTGGTTGACAATAGTTACTACTGGCACCAGTATCTATTAAAATCTTAATATTTCTACCATTTACTCGTCGTCGTAAGTGGGGTAGCCCCACTCTTCGCCTAAAAAATCACTACCTTCGTTGAGGTTATTGATCCTCTCATTTTTTTGTGGAGGTGGTTGAATAGAGTAATTTGCACTCGGTTCTTTTTCTCGTTTAAAGATTGGACGCGTATTATTGTTGTATGTGTTATACTGAGGTTTTTGCCAACGGGAGTTGTTGCCATGCTTATTATAATTATAAGTATTATTTGCACGGAATGGGTTGGCATTACTTGTCTGCTGATGTATTTCTTTAAATCTATTCAGCTCTTGAGAACTAATAGGTTTGTTAGCAGAGCTACCAAGAACCATTTGTTCAAACCGCTGTGGTAATTGTCTACAATCATTTCTATATTGGTGTTGTGAAACTTGTGCGTGGTTATTTCGTGTAGCAAAACGAAGAATGTTTGAATCTTTCTTATTTTCCCCTTTATAAGATGTAAATTGAAGCGCGAAATTAGCTCTTGCGTTATTGTTTTCTACTTCTAGAGTTATAGTAGTCTATTAAAGACATTGAACCTTGCCTTAGAATACTCAGCTCCTGTTCTATTATATGAACTGGTCTCTTGTCCGCGTAGGCAAAATCTAATCGGGAAATTATGGCATCGAAATTCAACACTGTGCCATGATTAGTTGAAATATCTTTCGCGTGTTGCGTGATCTTGTTACCGAAAATTGTTAGTGCCGCGAAATATTTTTTACTACCCACGTCGTATAATGATATAGAGTTGTGAGCAGCTTCTCGCCAACTCACGTATGAGGTCTGACTTCCAGAAAATTATGGCAAAGATTTTATAACGTCCAATGGTTCATTATATGTAATCGTGGGATCTATTTTTTGTGTTGTATAATCCGTAATGGAACTAGTAATCCCCATTGATGAGATGAGGTTCTGTAATTTTTGTATCTCATTTTTGTGTATATCTTCTTTTTCTTTCATAACGCTTTGAATTGCTTCATTATTGCGCTTTAAGACTATTGCTATAAGTTCGTCAATTGGTTGCTCAGTTAAAGCAGGAGCAAAAGCCATTTCTAGTTTAATATATTCTAAGGAGTCTAAGTGGTAGTTTTCACCGCTATCTGATTTTTTTGGGTTATGTCTTTGTTTTTTCCACATATACTTCTTATTACAATCACTATTCTTATCAAATAATTTTATATAGTTTCTTAAAATATGTTCTTACTAAAATAAACTTTATTTTCCTTTTGTGACAGGATACTTTCTCGATTTCAAAGCTTCGTTTTTTCCTCAGGATACTAGTCTTTGGTGAAGTACGACTTTTACTTTTTGTTACTTGTACTTTCCCTTGTCTGTGCAAGGTACTTTGGCTGGTTAGTTTTTTGGCACAGGATATCACACACTGATTTTACTTTTTATTTTTAAATCGTTTAGCGCGTGAGGATCCCGGTTGAGCCCCCAATATTTAAAGGAGTCTTACAATTTAATTAAAATAATTTTATTTAAACTTAAAATACTAATACAAAAATTCACAAGAGCACTCTGATCAGCTTGGTGTTCAAATTAAGACTGATGAAATCATTCCTCTACTCCGCTGTTGTGCGTTCTCGTTTTTCTTAGGGGTTGGTTTGTTGAAGATAGTGAATATTGAATAATGATAATAATAAGTCCTTCCTGGAATTGCTCGAACCTAATGTGCCGGATGTTGTTTTTCTTATTGTTAGTTTAGGATATCGTAAAACTGTTTTTCGGTTTTACGATCGGTTTTATGATAGGTCTGCATCCCTTAGATTTGCGTTGCCTATGCTATTTATGGAATGTGGGAACTAGAATGTTAACTTATATATAAAAGTTGTTTTGGCGCACACTACGCAAGCTTTTTAACTGCTATAAGACTTTTATTGAATGGTTTTATAGCAGCAAATACCTTTTTATAAAATGTTATAAGCTTGTCGGCGCAAGCCATTTTGTGACAGCTAAATGCTAATTGCCTGCTCTGGATGTTATAAAAAGGCCTTACCCAAGCCATTTAATGACAGATTTTGCTTATTTGATGCCTTATGTTAATAAAAGAAAAGCTATTTTGTATTTCCACGAACAAAAAGTATTTGGAGCCTTCACTATTTTGTGATTTAGAATTAATTTAAAAAGAAATGCATCATTTTTGTTTTGTTTTAAAGTGTTGAGTTTTTATTCCACTATTTGTATAATATGTTAGCTATATTTCTCATCAAGCAGTTGCGAAAACTAACTTTTCTATTGAATACTGTAACGATTGAAATTTTATTTTAATTATAAAAGTAACAATACAGTACTCGACCTCTACCGACTAATTCGCGGTTGGGAAAATTAACATCAAACATCGACAAAACAAATATTATTTAAGTTTGTATAAGGACTTTATAACAAGCCTTACTCAAGGTTTTTGGATTTCAATTTTTGTAAAAACCTTTGGAAGTCTTTATACAGGCCATTTTTAAGCTTAATGTACAAGCCTTGTATATAGCTTTCCAAAATAATTTTTAAAGGCTTACAGCTGCTAGTTTTTTTAACTGTCAAAGTTTGAAGCATATTAGCTCATTATAAAATCTTATACTTAAAAAACGAAACAATTGCGTTTTATAAATCAAAGTAAATTGTTATTTGAGAAAAACAAATTAAAAGGTTAATTCCTTGAAACCATATACTTCGCGTTAGCATTTGATTTCATTTCTGTGAACTAAAGAAAAAAATTCTGCTAGGAATTCTATTCTGTTTTATAATATTCAGTTGTAATTCCCTTTTTTTTACAGCTAAATTTATTTATAACACTCTTGACATTAGCCAGTTAACAAGGTTTGTAAAAAAGCTGTTTGCATTGACTTGTCGTGGAAAAGCCTTATAGTAGCTATTATTTGTTTTATTTCAGTAAAAATCTTCGGGAAGCCTTATACATGCCCTTTAGAACCTTTATCTACAAGCCTTGTATAGAGCTCAACAAACTCACTTTTAAGGCCTTGTAACAGTTAGTTTTTCATTTGTCAAAGTTTGAAATGTGTTTCTTGCGAAACTTTACCTTATACAAACTCTGTGCAAGGAATTGTTTATCAAATTAAAAAAATTGAACCTTATAAAAGCTTAATTGTTAGTTTGCTGTACTGCTGGTTGGTTGTCATTTAAATACAATATCTTAGAAACATGCGTCGCTCGACACCAACAGCTGAATCGAACCAGGCGTGAAATATGAGCAAGAAGGTATTTGCTGAAGTTCACTATGAATTAATTTTTTTTTAAATTTAATTTATTATTCAAAGCAAAAGTTCGAAGTTTTAACGAAAATCATAACAAACAATTTGGCACAAGCACACCTTAGTTATCACTTATTATTTCATATTTCGCTGATATATACTTTTGTGGATAAGGGGGATAAGTTGCCCTTCTGCTTCCTATCAATGTACGCCTCTTAATTTTAAATTGTGTTTCTAAATTTGACAATCAGTTTGATTCAAGCCCTATAAGAAACCAACTTGAAGTTAGCTCATGGCAGTCCATAGCTTAGTTCAATGAGCCTGTTCCAAACTGTTCCAGACAGAAAATATTTGTAAAGACCAGCTTTTTGGTATTCAATGAGAATATTTCTGTCCTTTTCCTATATTTTTTGTTTTCAATGAGGCTGTCTGAAACAGTTTAAAACAGTTAAGAACAGCATTTTCTACACCTCCTTTTTGAGGAAGAGCAGATTAGTAAAAACTGTCATATCAGTTGATGCATTTTTCTGACGTTTTTGACGTGATAATGTCTTATAAATCGATGACAGGCTATATCAGCATGCTGATAAGACTCATGCTGATAATGCTGATAAGACTCATGCTGATAATGCTAGCAAGAAAAGTGACGCATGCTGCGATACTGTGGTTCTTTCAACTAAAATCAATCGCAAGCACCAGGCAAAAATGCAAAAGAACAGGCGCAAATTGCGAAAATAATTCCATTTAAAGAGAAAAAGAAATACAAAATATGCCGAGTTTTATTAGAGAAGAAAGTAGATGTAATAATGGGGTGTGTGTGTGTGGATTTAACGGGAGGGGTTTGTGGGTCATTTTGTCAAACAAAATCGATCGCAAACGTATTCAGAGCACTAAGCAGAAATGAAAAAAAACAGGCGCAAATTCCCAAAATAATTCGAAAATAAGAGAAAAGAAATACAAAATATGCAGAGTTTTGTTAGAGTAGAAAGTAGATGTAATAATGGTGTATGTGTGTGTGTGGATTTAACGGGAGGGTTTGTGGGTAATTTTTATCAATCAAATTTGATCGCAAACGTATTCTGAGCACCAGGAGAACATTAAAAAAACGGACGCAAATTCCCAAAATAATGCCACTCAAATCAAAAAGAACAAGAAAAGAAAAAGAAATACAAAATAGGCGGAGTTTTGTTAAAGTAGAAAGTAGATGTAGATATTGGTGTGTGTGTGTGTGGATTTCAAGAGAAGGTTTGTGGGTATGAGTTAACAGGATGTATGTTGGTGTTGCTGCCATCAATGTTTTCTTATGACGTTATCACGTAAAAAAACACACAAAAACTGACTCGAATATGTCATCGGGCGCCTGTTCTAAGCTGTTCTGATATTTTTTACTACATCTGCCCCGTTCTATTCTTTTCTGTGCTGTTCTGATCTTAAAAAAACATATTTAACAAAGCTCATATCTATTAGGTATATGGTTCCCTCGATGATGTTTTTCATTAGCTTTTTCACGACCAGTCTCGTTCTTTTTCCAGTCGACATTAATTAATGTTACGCAGTACGATGACAACTGTTCTCACTCTTCATTGCAAATTATGATATGAGGTGGATGTAAATTAAATGTTTAACGCTATTACGCTGTGAATTTGGTGTCCAACGCTATCTTTTTGTGAATTTAGCTTCCATGTACAACGCTATCTAGTTCTGAATTTATTGCGCAACGTCATATCATTGGAACTTAGGTGTACATCGTTATTTCGTTGTAAATTAAGTGCCAAACGCCATCTCGATGTAAATTAGGTGTTTAACTATATCTCGTAGTGAATTAAGTTTCCAACGCTAACTCGTTGTAAATAAGGTTTCCAGCGCTATAATAAATAAATTTGTTCGTGCGACAGCTCCTTAAAGAGCCAAGGCCTAGCGACTTATACTGTAAACTATTCATGTGTGTGTGTTGCAAATCTGCAAAAATGGAACGGACCTACAGTTTACCATCTAGTCCAAACGGCTACAGGAGATGCACTTTTTCAAGACAAATTTTACTTCTGTAGGTTTTGTCAGTTTCTCGCAAGAGGCAATATCCTGAAAAAGAAGGTGGCTATGAGCGGGATTCGAACCCAGGCTCATTCACTTAGCAGTCCGACACACTAATTACTAAGCCACGGAGCACTTCGCTATATAGTTTTGAGTTATGTGCATAACGCTATCTTGTTTTGAATTTAAGTTTCTTACGCTATTACGTTGTGAATTTAGTGTTCAACGCTATCTCGTTGTAAATTTAATGTCCAACGCCATCTCGTTGTAGATTAGGTGTCCAACGTTATCTCTTTGTAAATAAGGTATCCAACACTATCTCGTTTTGAATTTAGTATTCAACGCTATATCAATTTGTTTGCCTTGATGGTGCTACTCTTGAATTGGAGCATAATAATCGCACAATGATAAAATTGTCACTGCTTATAGATCGGATGAAAACTGCTGCACCATAGGGTTTTTCGGAAGCATCAGCAAACACGTGGTATTGTATGCTTTTCGACGTTTTGTGAGCAAAAATGTTTCTATCAATTTTAATGTTGTTGAGTGATTGTAGATCTTCCCGATATTTAAACCATGTTGATTGCAATGCTTGCGGTAATGCTGCATCCCAGTCGAGCTTCAATTCCCATAGTTTCTGGAGAAATATCTTTGCGATCACGACCACCAGAGCCATGATACCAAGTGGATCTTATAGATGAGCGATGTCGGAATATGCAGTGCGCTTGTTATTCGAGCCTTATTAATCCCAGATGTTTTGACACAGAGTTGATCAGATTTGGCATCCATATAAGACCTACGATTTTGATGTGTTCATGGATACTGCTGTTGAAATCGATCTCGGTTTCTCTATCCTCGATTAGAATACCCTAAAGAAGAGATGCATGATTTGCGCACTACTTCCTTAACTTAAAACCGCCAGCTTGTAATATATCTTGCAGCTCTGATTGAGTTGCCAGCAGTTCGGTTATTTTATCGGAGCCACTTAAAACGTCATCTAGGGAGAAATCTCGAGCCAGTGCCGCTGACCCTAATGAAAATCGTTCCTTGTTCTCCTGAGATAATGTTTGCAGACATTTGTGGCTAAATATCAGGCGGAGCTGGTGCCTTGAGTGACTGTATGCAATTTAAAACATTTTACAGCCTCATTGGATCTGTCTCTCCATCAGATTAAATGGTATTTTTGGACGTCATCACTTATTCGTATTTGGCAGTACATCTTCTCAATGTCCGCGGTGAAGATATACTTCGGAATACGAAATCTTGTATCATTGTTAACACGTCACCTTGAATGGTCGGGCCAGTATGCAGGATATCATTCAGTGACAAGTTCGTTGATGTTTTTGAAGAGGCGTCAAACACTACTCTTAGTTTAGTAGTGCTACTGTCAGGTTTGAGTACGCAGTGGTAAGGCAGGAAATAATATTGTTTGGTATTGCTGCCCAAATTCACTTCCTTCAGAAGACCGAGTTGCTGATATCCTTCATGAACTGCCTGTATTGTTGTTTAAGTCCTGGTGAGTTAACTAGCCTGCGCTCAAGTGAGATGAATCTTTTAAATGCAATTTCTTTCGATTCTTCAAGACAGTTTGGATATTCCTTGAATGACATCTCAACTTGCATTTTGATTGAAAATTGTTTCGCAAAGGGTTTCTGCTTGAGTGATACTACCCTTGGTTGATGGTGATTCCTCTTACCGCCAAAACTTCTCAATTTGCTTTTCAAGAGCTTCTTCTGCTGTACAGATTCCACATGATACCATCATATTAAAATTGGTGGTTGAGAACTTGCCTACAACTATCCAGCCAAAGACGGTATTCTGAAGAGTTGATTGGCAATCTCCTAGGGATATCTGTCCTACAACCAACTACAACAATATTAATATTTAAATAAGTGACTGTAAGGCATATTGGCTTTTTAGAATGCTACTGGATGCATTTTTTTTGGCGCAGTAGATAGAGAATTAGGTACTATTTTCTCACTTAAAACACACGGACGGCGCGGCGTCTAGCTTGCACTAAGAGTTTGAAAAATTGCAACCCAACTGAGATTCGAACTCACGAACTCTGGTTTCACAAGAAAACATCTTACCTGCTGCACCATTGCCGCCAGCACCAAACAAAAGTTGAATAGAATAATTCTTCCCCGATGAGCAGATTTATAAGCCCTGGTTGTTCAAACTGTGTATGGGCTAAGACAATGTTGTTTAGTATTTTCCTTTCTGACGTATTATTGGTTTGTGATGGTTTGTGGTGAAATGATCTTTTTTAGAATGTGTGCTTCCACTCTAGAAGAGAAGACGATTATTCTTGAAAACATTTTGAAGTCACTTCTTTATTGCGATGCCTGGCGGCTTTGTCCGATGCCTTCAACATATAGTGTTTCAAAAGTTTCTTTTAGTCCAAAGATTAGGCTAACTTTTCAGTAATCAGGTTTACCCGCGATCAAGAATCCAAAAGCTCTCGACAAATTATTTCGTTTCCAGCTTGACTCTTTACATTAACCATCACCGTTCGAAATTTGATGCTTGCTTCTTTCTTCAAATTTGGTCCCAGGGGAATAAAGGAAAAGGGTTGCCTTATCCACAGCAGTGATTGTTTTGTCAGGTAATGCTTATGAGAATGTGCCTCTTAGCTTTGCGTTCTTATTCAAATGGAGTAGTATGTTGTGTTTCTTTTCACATTTCGAACAGCACCTGGATGAGCAGTTAGTCGAATAATGTCCGGGGTTCAAGCAATTTATACATGTCCAATATAGACAACACTATATTCAAGACGGCGTTGGACATATCAAATAGAAGTTTGACTTTTAGTTTGGTTTTTTGTACAATTTTGAATGGTTTCCATGTTTGATTATTATTTTTAGTCAGCAAAAATTTGAGTTGAAGTACCTACCTAGTTACTTATTTTACAAATAAAACACATTGTTTGCAGATATTTGTACCTATGTTATTGCTTTAGTGTATCTTCACTTATCACGTAAAATATCTAGTACTAAATCTACAACTAACTACCAAATATAGTACCAAATCTAGTACTCACTACTAATAGTACTCACTAATATAGTACTAAATATAGAAATAAAATAATTTTGTACCAACAACATAGTACCAATTGACACCAGTTTTCGAAATTGAACAATATACATTAAAACTTTAAACAGTCAAATCCGAATATGGCAACATTGGTAATTGATTTGGGTATAAGAAGTACAGAAAATACAGAAATAACAAAATTCCTTGGAAAATGCAAAATCCAAAAAAATAATTGAAGACGCTCAATCTTAGCTTGTTTACGTAATATCAAAGGGAAATATACTATTTATTGTTTCCCTTACTCTACCATACCATATGGTCTAGTGTCACTTTTTGAACCTTTCACTCGTACTTATTGTTTAATCCTGCAAATGCTTGTATTCATTCTAACTCATAACTTTTATAACTATTTGGTTTTGAATTAAGTGTCCGACGCCATGTCGTTGTGAATTTAGTGCCCAACGCGAACTCTTTGTGAATTAAGTCACCATATCCAACGCTATTTAGTTGTGAATTTAGTGTCCAAAGCTACCTGGTTGTGATGAAGTGTCCAAGTATATCTCGTTGTAAATTATGTGTCCAACTCTACATGGTTTTAAATAAGGTGGCCAACGCTATCTCGTTGTGAATTTAGTATCCAACGCCATCTAGTTGTGAATTTAGTGTCCAACGCCATCCTGTTGTAAATTAATTGTCTAAAGCTATGTCCTTATGAATTTAGTGCCCAAAGTGATGTCATTGTTAATTCAGTGTCCAACGCCACCTCGTTGTAAATAAGGTGTCAAACTTTATTTCGTTGTGAATTTATTGTCCAACGCCATGTCGTTGTAAATTAGGTGTTCAACTCTTTCTCTTTGTTAATTAAGTATTTACCGCTGGATTTAGTGTCCAGCGATATCTCTATGTAAATTAAGTGTCCAACGACACCTCGTTGTAAATTAGGTGTCCAACGCTAACTGGTTTTAAATAAGGTGTCCAACGCTATTTCGTTGTGAATTTTGTGTCCAACGACATCTCATTCTAAATTAGATGTACAATGTTATATGGTAGTTAATTAAGTGTCCACCGCCATCTCTTTGCAAATTTAGTGTCCAACAGAATCTAGTCGTACATTAGTTGTCCAACGCTATCTCGATATCAATTTATTGTCAAAATCCATTTTCTTGTAAATTAGGTGTATAACGACATCTCAATGTGAATTTAATGCCCAACGCGATCTCTTTGTAAATTTAGTGTCTATATCCATTTTCTTGTAAAATATTTGTCTAACGGCATCTCGTTGTGAATTAAGTGTCCACCACAATCTACTCGTAAATTAGGTGTCCAACGCAATCTCTTTGTAAATTAGGCGTTCAACTCTATATCGTTGTGATTTAAGTGTCCTACGCTGCCAGGTTGTGAATTTAGTGTCCAACGCTATCTCGTTGTAAACTTATAGTTCACAGCTATCCCTTGTGAATTTAGTATCCAACTATATCTCGTTGTAAATTAAGTGTTCAACACTACGCCGTTGTGAATTTAGGGTCCAACGATATCTTGTTGTGAATTTAGTGTGCAACTCTATCTTGTTGTGAATTTACGCTAACTCGTTTTGAATTTAGTGTCCAACGCCATCTCGTTCTAAATTGGGTGTACAACTTTATTTTGCTGTGAATTTAGTGTGCAACGCCATCTCGTTGTAAATTAGGTGTTCAACTCTATCTCGTTGTGAATTAAGTACCCAACGCTACCTGGTTGTGAATTTAGTGTCCAGCGATAAATGGTTTTAAATAAGATGTCCAACGCTATCTCGTTTTGAATTTAGTGTCCAACACCATCTCGTTCTAAAATACGTGCAAAACTTTATTTCGTTGTGAATTTAGTGTGCAACGCCATCTCGTTGTAAGTTAGGTGTTCAACTCTATCTCGTTGTGAATTAAGTACCCAACGCTACCTGGTTGTGAATTTAGTGTCCAGCGATATCTCTATAAAAATTAAGTATCCAACGACATCTCGTTGTAATTTAGGTGTCCAACGCTAAATGGTTTTAAATAAGGGGTCCGACGCTATTTATAATTATTATAATTATAATTCACAACGAAATTTAGTGACCAACGACATTTCGTTCTAAATTTTCAACACTATCGTTTAGTGAATTTAGTGTTTCACGCTATTTCGTTATGAATTTAGAAACCAACGCCATCTGGTTGTGAATTAAGTGTTCAAAGCGGCCATCGCGTTGTAAATTAAGTGTCCAACACTAAGCTATTGTGAATTTGGGGTTCAATTCTGAATTAAGTGTTCAACGCCATCTCGTTGTAAATTAAGTGTCTAACGTTATTTCGTTGTGTATTTAGTATCCACCGGCATCTTGTTCTAAATTAGGTGTTCAACTCTATCTCGTTCTGAATTTAGTTTCCAACGCCATCTCGTTGTAAATTAGGTGTCCACCGATATATGGTTATTAATTTAGAGTCCAACGCTATTTCTTATGAATTTAGTGTCCAACTTTATCTCACTGTGAATTTTGTATTCAACGGCATCTCGTTGTAAATTAGGTGTCCAACGCTATATGGTTTCAAATCAGGTTTTTAACGACATCTCGTTGTAAACTAGGTGTCCAACGATATATGGTTTTAAATTAGATGTCCAACGATAACTCGTTGTGAATTTAGTGTCCTAAATTCGTTGTGAATTTAGTGTGCAACGCCGGGTTGGGGTCGAAATACTGTATGGACAAAATTCTGTTTACAAAATACTGTATTTTAAAATACTGGTTACACGAAATTCTGTATCTACAAAATTCTGTATTTTAAAATTCAGTTTTTCAAAATTCTGTATTTGATTAAATGATTTGATAATGTAAAAAAGTGCGCACTTCAAAGTTAATATGAACAAAATCAACAATAACAAAAACAACAGCCACAGCTCCATGTTCACAACAATTTTAATTTAACCCCAATATATATAATATTTGGTTTATATGGATACATAGACAAAACAAAGTTAGCTTGCAAATACTTCTCTTTCTCTCATAAATATATTTTTACTTGTTCTTTACATATCCATAATAGTAATCATTATTAAACGAGCCATTGCACAAATAATTACAACAAATTCTTCATGTACTTGCACGGGGTAAGCAGTGAAATAATTGTAATAAATCTATTGTGTTTTAATATTTTATATATATTTTTTTTTAATTCAATATTAACGTCTCAGCTGCCATGTCCAATAAAGGAAAACAAAAATTAATTGTTGACGGTTATTCATTTTGTTTGGAGCGAGCGGGCATAAGCAGAATTTTAAAAAACAGAATGTAGGATAACCAGATATTTGGGCATACAGTATTTTCAAAAAATAAAAAAACAGAATTCTGGTCATACAGAATTTTGACAACCGGAATTATGACCCGCTCCCTGCAACGCCATCTCGTTGTAAATTAGGTGTTCAACCATATACGGTTGTTAATTTAGAGCCCAACGCTATTTTTTATGAATTAAGTGTCCAACTTCATCTCACTGTGCATTTTGTTTTCAACGCCATTTCGTTGTAAATTAGGTGTCCAACGCTAAATGGTTTTATATCACGTTTTTAACGACATCTCGTTGTAAACTAATTTTTCAACGATATATGGTTTTAAACAAGCTGTGCAACGCTAACTCGTTCTGAATTTAGTTTACAACGCCATCTTGTTCTATATTAGGTGTTCAAAAAAATCTAGTTGTAAATTAGGTAACCAACGCTATTTCGTTATAAATTTAGTGTCTAAAGCCATTTTCTTGTAAATTAGGTGTCCAACGTCATCTCTTTGTAAATTTAGTGCCCATCGCGTTCTCTTTGTGAATTAAGTGCCCATATCCAACGCTATCTAATTGTGAATTTAATGTCCAAGGCTACCTGGTTGTAAAGGAAGGGTTCAAAGCGGCCATCGCGTTGTAAATTAGGTGTCCAACACTACGCCGTTGTGAATTTAGGGTTCAACGATATCCCGTTGTGAATTTAGTGTCCAAGTCCATCTCGTTGTGAATTTAGTGTCCAAGGCCATCTCGTAAATAAAGTGTCCAAAGCTATTTCCTTATGAATTTAGTGTCAAACGCCATGTCGTTGTGAATTTAGTGTCCAACGATATATGGTTTTAAATTAGATGTCCAACGCTAACTCGTTGTGAGTTTAGTGTCCAACGCCATCTCATTCTCAATTAGGTGTACAACTTTATTTCGGTGTGAATTTAGTGTCCAACGCTCTCTGGTTGTTAATTTAATGTCCAACGTTATCTTGTTGTAAACTTAGAGTTCACCGCTATCTCTTGTGAATTTATTGCCCAACACTATCTCGTTTTGAAGTTAGTGTCCGACGCCATCTCGTTGTGCATTTTGTGTGCAACGCCATGAAGTTGAAAATTTAGTGTCCAACACAATCTAGTCGTAAATTAGGTTTCCAACGCTATCTTGTTATCAAGTTAGTTTTCTTGTAAATTAGGTGTCCAAAGAGACGGCCTTTGTAAATTTAGTGCCCATCGCGGTCTTTTTGTGAATTTAGTGCCTATATCCAACGCTATCTAATTGTGAATTTAATGTCCAAGGCTACCTGGTTGTAAATGAAGGGTTTAAAGCGGCCATCGCGTTGTAAATTAAGTGTCAAACACTAAGCCTTTGTGAATTTAGGGTTCAACGATATCTCGTGGTGAATTTAGTGTGCAAGTCTATCTCGTTGTGAATATAGTGTCCAACACCATCTCGTAAATAAAGTGTCCAAAGCTACTTCCTTATGAATTTAGTGTCCAACGCCATGTCGTTGTGAATTAAGTGTCCAACGCCATTTCTTTGTAAATAAGGTGTTCAACTCTATCTCGTAATGAATTAAGTGTCCAACGCCATCTAGTTCTAAATTAGGTGTCCAACGATATGTGGTTGTTAATTTAGAGTCCAAAGGGTTTCTGCTTGAGTGATACAACCCTTGGTTGAGGGTGATTCCTCTTACCGCCAAAACTTCTCAATTTGCTTTTCAAGAGCTTCTTCTGCTGTACAGATTCCACATGATACCATCATATTAAAATTGGTGGTTGAGAGCTTGCCTACAACTATCCAGCCAAAGACGATATTCTGAAGAGTTGATTGGCAATCTCCTAGGGATATCTGTCCTACAACCAACTACAACAATATTAATATTTAAATAAGTGACTGTAAGGCATATTGGCTTTTTAGAATGCTACTGGATGCATTTTTTTTGGCGCAGTAGATAGAGAATTAGGTACTATTTTCTCACTTAAAACACACGGACGGCGCGGCGTCTAGCTTGCACTAAGAGTTTGAAAAATTGCAACCCAACTGAGATTCGAACTCACGATCTCTGGTTTCACAAGAAAACATCTTACCTGCTGCACCATTGCCGCCAGCACCAAACAAAAGTTGAATAGAATAATTCTTCCCCGATGAGCAGATTTATAAGCCCTGGTTGTTCAAACTGTGTATGGGCTAAGACAATGTTGTTTAGTATTTTCCTTTCTGACGTATTATTGGTTTGTGATGGTTTGTGGTGAAATGATCTTTTTTAGAATGTGTGCTTTTACTCTAGAAGAGAAGACGATTATTCTTGAAAACATTTTAAAGTCACTTCTTTATTGCGATGCCTGGCGGCTTTGTCCGATGCCTTCAACATATAGTGTTTCAAAAGTTTCTTTTAGTCCCAAAGATTAGGCTAACTTTTCAGTAATCAGGTTTACCCGCGATCAAGAATCCAAAAGCTCTCGACAAATTATTTCGTTTCCAACTTGACTCTTTACATTAACCATCACCGTTCGAAATTTGATGCTTGCTTCTTTCTTCAAATTTGGTCCCGTAGCAGAGGAATAAAGGAAAAGGGTTGCCCTATCCACAGCAGTGATTGTTTTGTCAGGTAATGCTTATGAGAATGTGCCTCTTAGCTTTGCGTTCTTATTCAAATGGAGTAGTATGTTGTGTTTCTTTTCACATTTCGAACAGCACGTGCATGAGCAGTTAGTCGAATAATGACCGGGGTTCAAGCAATTTATACATGTCCAATATAGACAACACTATATTCAAGATGGCGTTGGACATATCAAATAGAAGTTTGACTTTTAGTTTGGTTTTTTGTACAATTTTGAATGGTTACCATGTTTGATTATTATTTTTAGTCAGCAAAAATTTGAGTTGAAGTACCTACCTAGTTACTTATTTTACAAATAAAACACATTGTTTGCAGATATTTGTACCTATGTTATTGCTTTAGTGTATCTTCACTTATCACGTAAAATATCTAGTACTAAATCTACAACTAACTACCAAGTATAGTACCAAATCTAGTACTCACTACTAATAGTACTCACTAATATAGTACTAAATAAAGTACTAAATATAGAAATAAAATAATTTTGCACCAACAACATAGTACCAATTGGCACCAGTTTTCGAAATTGAACAATATACATTAAAACTTTAAACAGTCAAATCCGAATATGGCAACATTGGTAATTGATTTGGGTATAAGAAGTACAGAAAATACAGAAATAACAAAATTCCTTGGAAAATGCAAAATCCAAAAAATAATTGAAGACGCTCAATCTTAGCTTGTTTACGTAATATCAAAGGGAAATATACTATTTTTTGTTTCCCTTACTCTACCATACCATATGGTCTAGTGTCACTTTTTGAACCTTTCACTCGTACTTATTGTTTAATCCTGCAAATGCTTGTATTCATTCTAACTCATAACTTTTATAACTATTTGGTTTTGAATTAAGTGTCCGACGCCATGTCGTTGTGAATTAAGTCACCATATCCAACGCTATTTAGTTGTGAATTTAGTGTCCAAAGCTACCTGGTTGTGATGAAGTGTCCAAGTATATCTCGTTGTAAATTATGTGTCCAACTCTACATGGTTTTAAATAAGGTGGCCAACGCTATCTCGTTGTGAATTTAGTGTCCAACGCCATCTAGTTGTGAATTTAGTGTCCAACGCCATCCTGTTGTAAATTAATTGTCTAAAGCTATGTCCTTATGAATTTAGTGCCCAAAGTGATGTCATTGTTAATTCAGTGTCCAACGCCACCTCGTTGTAAATAAGGTGTCAAACTTTATTTCGTTGTGAATTTATTGTCCAACGCCATGTCGTTGTAAATTAGGTGTTCAACTCTTTCTCTTTGTTAATTAAGTATTTACCGCTGGATTTAGTGTCCAGCGATATCTCTATGTAAATTAAGTGTCCAACGACACCACGTTGTAAATTAGGTGTCCAACGCTAACTGGTTTTAAATAAGGTGTCCAACGCTATCTCGTTGTGAATTTTGTGTCCAACGACATCTCATTCTAAATTAGATGTACAATGTTATATGGTAGTTAATTAAGTGTCCACCGCCATCTCTTTGCAAATTTAGTGTCCAACAGAATCTAGTCGTACATTAGTTGTCCAACGCTATCTCGATATCAATTTATTGTCAAAATCCATTTTCTTGTAAATTAGGTGTATAACGACATCTCAATGTGAATTTAATGCCCAACGCGATCTCTTTGTGAATTTAGTGTCTATATCCATTTTCTTGTAAAATATTTGTCTAACGTAACGCCATCTCGTTGTGAATTTAGTGTCCACCACAATCTACTCGTAAATTAGGTGTCCAACGCCATCTCTTTGTAAATTAGGCGTTCAACTCTATATCGTTGTGATTTAAGTGTCCTACGCTGCCAGGTTGTGAATTTAGTGTCCAACGCTATCTCGTTGTAAACTTATAGTTCACAGCTATCCCTTGTGAATTTAGTATCCAACTATATCTCGTTGTAAATTAAGTGTTCAACACTACGCCGTTGTGAATTTAGGGTTCAACGATATCTCGTTGTGAATTTAGTGTGCAACTCTATCTTGTTGTGAATTTACGCTAACTCGTTTTGAATTTAGTGTCCAACGCTATCTCGTTCTAAATTGGGTGTACAACTTTATTTTGCTGTGAATTTAGTGTGCAACGCCATCTCGTTGTAAATTAGGTGTTCAACTCTATCTCGTTGTGAATTAAGTACCCAACGCTACCTGGTTGTGAATTTAGTGTCCAGCGATATATGGTTTTAAATAAGATGTCCAACGCTATCTCGTTTTGAATTTAGTGTCCAACACCATCTCGTTCTAAAATAGGTGCAAAACTTTATTTCGTTGTGAATTTAGTGTGCAACGCCATCTCGTTGTAAGTTAGGTGTTCAACTCTATCTCGTTGTGAATTAAGTACCCAACGCTACCTGGTTGTGAATTTAGTGTCCAGCGATATCTCTATAAAAATTAAGTATCCAACGACATCTCGTTGTAATTTAGGTGTCCAACGCTAAATGGTTTTAAATAAGGGGTCCGACGCTATTTATAATTATTATAATTATAATTCACAACGAAATTTAGTGACCAACGACATTTCGTTCTAAATTTTCAACACTATCGTTTAGTGAATTTAGTGTTTCACGCTATTTCGTTATGAATTTAGAAACCAACGCCATCTGGTTGTGAATTAAGTGTTCAAAGCGGCCATCGCGTTGTAAATTAAGTGTCCAACACTAAGCTATTGTGAATTTGGGGTTCAATTCTGAATTAAGTGTTCAACGCCATCTCGTTGTAAATTAAGTGTCTAACGTTATTTCGTTGTGAATTTAGTATCCACCGGCATCTTGTTGTAAATTAGGTGTTCAACTCTATCTCGTTCTGAATTTAGTTTCCAACGCCATCTCGTTGTAAATTAGGTGTCCACCGATATATGGTTATTAATTTAGAGTCCAACGCTATTTCTTATGAATTTAGTGTCCAACTTTATCTCACTGTGAATTTTGTATTCAACGCCATCTCGTTGTAAATTAGGTGTCCAACGCTATATGGTTTTAAATCAGGTTTTTAACGACATCTCGTTGTAAACTAGGTGTCCAACGATATATGGTTTTAAATTAGATGTCCAACGATAACTCGTTGTGAATTTAGTGTCCTAAATTCGTTGTGAATTTAGTGTGCAACGCCGGGTTGGGGTCGAAATACTGTATGGACAAAATTCTGTTTACAAAATACTGTATTTTAAAATACTGTATTTTAAAATTCTGGTTACACGAAATTCTGTATCTACAATATTCTGTATTTTAAAATTCAGTTTTTCAAAATTCTGTATTTAAACAAAAATGGTTTTGATAATGTAAAAAAGAGCGCACTTCAAAGTTAATATGAACAAAATCAACAACAACAAAAACAACAGCCACAGCTCCATGTTCACAAAAATTTTAATTTAACCCCAATATATATAATATTTGGTTTATATGGATACATAGACAAAACAAAGTTAGCTTGCAAATACTTCTCTTTCTCTCATAAATATTTTTACTTGCGATTATAGGGACTATAAGGCAAGTTATGCATTCGTAAAAAAAAAAAAAAAAATTCTAACAATCAAACATGATATTACGATGATAGAGAAGTCAAAAAAAAAGGGTCCGGAAATTCCGTCCGTCTGTCTGTCTGTCTGTCTGTCTGTCTGTCTGTCTGTCTGTCCGTATCGATATCTACAGCCTAAACGGTTGGGCCGATTTGATTCAAACTTGGTATATAGTATTTTTAGAGTGCTCTACCCGACTGTTTTTGGAATTGGCATTCTAGCTCCAAAACTAACGGTACCTGCCATATAACTTTTATTAAAAAACTTATTTTTCTCGAAAACGGCTCCTACGATTTTGATTAAACTTTCAGAATGATGTTTTCTGTGCAAAATCTATCTTTTAATTTTAATGGATTTTTCAGAAAAAGTTTTATAACGGTACCTCCCATATGACCGGGTTTTTAAAATCAGACTTTCTCGTTAACTAATTGACGGATTTTGATGAAATTTTCAAAATATGTAGTGTTTTATGATTTTAATAATATTGCTTATCAAAATTTTCAAAAACATTTTTTTTTAAATTTTAATAATTTTTTAAAAAAAATATTTTGTTTTTTGAATATTTTTGAATAATTTTTCTCCTAGTATAAACTATAGATTTCTTAAAATTTACATACTAAAAAAAATTTTAGAATATGTTTTCGAAAAGTTTTTCAAAAAAAACATTTTTTTGAAAAAACTGGTCGAACGATTTTGAAATGAAAAATTCATAAAATAGAAAACAGCAAAATAAATAAGATGGCTTACAACATTTTTTCCAAAAAACGTTATGAGTAGTGTTTTTTTGAATTCATAAATTTTTTTCCCCAACATTTTATTTCATATTGCTCGGCTAAGCCCTAGCCAAGCCATTAGTCAAATAAAAGAAAGTGACAACCTACATTACATACATACTTACGTATTTTAAAGTATTTTTCATCATCATAAAAGCACAGAATAAATAAGGAAGCCTTTGATAAACACACAAAAACAACTAACAAATAAAAAAAACTATTCGATTACTACTGAATGCAAAAATTTCAATCGAGAAAACAAAAGTTTACACCTTCCTATAAATAAACAAAACCACTGTGTTAACTTTTAATATTGTCTCTATACCTACTGGCTTAACAGTAGTTGGAACACGTATCTTAATTTTAGTACCTACCTTCCTTCCAACCTTATTATAGGTACCTAAATCCTTTATAAATTCCATTGGTCCCATATTGGGACGTCCCTTTACCTAGCATTATTGCCATACTGCTGATTCCGACGAATCTTTATGCCAGTTGTTCAAATTTTTCCAACGATATATGGTTTTAAATTAGATGTCCAACTCTAACGCTAACTCGTTGTGAGTTTAGTGTCCAACGCCATCTCATTCTCAATTAGGTGTACAACTTTATTTCGGTGTGAATTTAGTGTCCAACGCTCTCTGGTTGTTAATTTAATGTCCAACGTTATCTTGTTGTAAACTTAGAGTTCACCGCTATCTCTTGTGAATTTATTGCCCAACACTATCTCGTTTTGAAGTAAGTGTCCGACGCCATCTCGTTGTGCATTTTGTGTGCAACGCCATGAAGTTGAAAATTTAGTGTCCAACACAATCTAGTCGTAAATTAGGTTTCCAACGCTATCTTGTTATCAAGTTAGTTTTCTTGTAAATTAGGTGTCCAAAGAGACGGCCTTTGTAAATTTAGTGCCCATCGCGGTCTTTTTGTGAATTTAGTGCCTATATCCAACGCTATCTAATTGTGAATTTAATGTCCAAGGCTACCTGGTTGTAAATGAAGGGTTTAAAGCGGCCATCGCGTTGTAAATTAAGTGTCAAACACTAAGCCTTTGTGAATTTAGGGTTCAACGATATCTTGTGGTGAATTTAGTGTGCAAGTCTATCTCGTTGTGAATATAGTGTCCAACACCATCTCGTAAATAAAGTGTCCAAAGCTACTTCCTTATGAATTTAGTGTCCAACGCCATGTCGTTGTGAATTAAGTGTCCAACGCCATTTCGTTGTAAATAAGGTGTTCAACTCTATCTCGTAATGAATTAAGTGTCCAACGCCATCTAGTTCTAAATTAGGTGTCCAACGATATATGGTTGTTAATTTAGAGTCCAAAGGGTTTCTGCTTGAGTGATACAACCCTTGGTTGAGGGTGATTCCTCTTACCGCCAAAACTTCTCAATTTGCTTTTCAAGAGCTTCTTCTGCTGTACAGATTTCACATGATACCATCATATTAAAATTGGTGGTTGAGAACTTGCCTACAACTATCCAGCCAAAGACGATACTGAAGAGTTGATTGGCAATCTCCTAGGGATATCTGTCCTACAACCAACTACAACAATATTAATATTTAAATAAGTGACTGTAAGGCATATTGGCTTTTTAGAATGCTACTGGATGCATTTTTTTTGGCGCAGTAGATAGAGAATTAGGTACTATTTTCTCACTTAAAACACACGGACGGCGCGGCGTCTAGCTTGCACTAAGAGTTTGAAAAATTGCAACCCAACTGAGATTCGAACTCACGAACTCTGGTTTCACAAGAAAACATCTTACCTGCTGCACCATTGCCGCCAGCACCAAACAAAAGTTGAATAGAATAATTCTTCCCCGATGAGCAGATTTATAAGCCCTGGTTGTTCAAACTGTGTATGGGCTAAGACAATGTTGTTTAGTATTTTCCTTTCTGACGTATTATTGGTTTGTGATGGTTTGTGGTGAAATGATCTTTTTTAGAATGTGTGCTTTTACTCTAGAACAGAAGACGATTATTCTTGAAAACATTTTAAAGTCACTTCTTTATTGCGATGCCTGGCGGCTTTGTCCGATGCCTTCAACATATAGTGTTTCAAAAGTTTCTTTTAGTCCTGTAGCAACACTACAATAAATCAGCATCAGCAACTCTGAAAACAAAATACATAATGACACGAGCATCATTAGTAAATAACTTAATCCTCTTGCGGATTAAATGACAACTGTACATACAATCCCGTAGCAGTCAGCAGATCATCTTCAACATGAATTAAGAACGGAATTACTTGGCATTCGATTTGC
The DNA here is from genome assembly GCA_963971375.1 of Platycheirus rosarum. NCBI lineage: Eukaryota > Metazoa > Arthropoda > Insecta > Diptera > Syrphidae > Platycheirus > Platycheirus rosarum. The sequence continues at coordinate 65,147,276 of OZ020507.1, read as the reverse complement.
AGTCACGACGGAGTACAGTCATACTAACTAGTTTAAATCATAGTTTACTCACGAACCTTATTCATTTGTAAAAAACCTCAGTTTTTAATTTTTTTAAGTTTAATAAATATTGGATTTAATTAGTATTAAATAGTTTCTTTTCATATTTTTCATTTACGAAGAGCTAAATTGGTGACCCCTGACGAAAACAAATTTTATTCATTTCAAAATGGATGACAAGAAATCCAATGACGATGAAAAGACAGAAAACACAGCCAGTGATCACACAAATAGCGAAACTCAAACGTCCGAGTCTTCGAACGTAATCAATTCCAGTCGCATCAAAACTCAAGAATTTTTTACATCTGACCCAGAGCTATGGTTTTTCCTTATTGAATCGCAGTTTGCTGTAAATCGAATCACATCCGACACAACAATGTACCACATTGTAGTCTCACAGCTAAATCAAACGGTAGCGGAAAAAATTCGTGGATTTTTACGACAACCACCTGTTTCAGACAAATATAAGGCCCTCAAAACTCAGCTCATCAAAGAATTTACTCCAAGTGACCACGGTAAGATAAAAAAACTTCTTTCGCAGATGGAATTAGGCGACAAAAAACCTTCTCGACTTCTTGAGGAAATGAAAAACCTTGCTGGAGAAAACGTTGAGGATAAATTCCTTGCAACATTGTGGTTGGGCTGCCTTCCGATGAACCTGCAACAAATACTGTCTCCTTGGAGCGACGAAACACTCGACAAGGTGGCAAAAATGGCTGATAGAATTATGGAAACTACGAACGTGGTGTCAGCGGCTACATCCAGATCACAGACCAACGCCGGGAGAGAAGACCCTTCACCTTCGCCACTAGCCAGGCTTTCAGCACAAATGGATGACATTTGCAGACGTTTTCAGTTGCTGGAACAACGTGTCCGACGAGATCGTACTCCATCGCGTTCTAGACAAGGAGACTCCCGTCATCGTGGTTCTGAGAGTAAATCCTATTGTTGGTTCCATAAGAAATTTGGATCAAAAGCGACTAAATGCCGACCACCATGCAGCTTCACGACGGAAAACAAGAAAGCCGAGTTCAAATAAAGGCGAATGAACTCGGTGCTACCTCAGCTCGCCTTTTCGTTTATGATAAAACCACCGGACGTAACTTTCTAATAGATACCGGGGCAGACGTATCTATTGTACCACCGAAGAAGCGTCTCTTCTCCTCTACGAATAATCAATCGAACAACCTCCGTTTGTATGCTGCGAATGGCTCTGAAATCAACATCTACGGACAGGAAAAACTCGTTCTATCACTCGGCCTTCGAAGAACTTTTCCATGGCATTTCACAATCGCTGACGTACAAATGCCTATAATTGGCGCTGATTTTTTAAAATTCTTTAATCTTTCGGTGGATTTACGAAGCAGGAAATTAATAGACAATTCAACCGAGTTGTTCAACATTGGCAGCATCGATTCCTCTGACACACCTCAGGTAAAATTGATCGATACAAATAATCCCTTTTCGTTTCTTTTAAAGGAATTCAAAGATCTGTTCGAAAAGCAGCCTACAAAACACAAGCGAATAAAAACTAGCATAACACATCGCATCTTAACAACTGGCCCTCCAGTCACTGCACGTCCTCGCCGACTACCGCCTGAAAAACTTAAAGCCGCCAAATCCATATTTCAACAGTTCTTGGAACAAGGTATTTGCAAACCTTCAAAAAGCAACTGGTCATCTCCTTTGCACATGGTACTAAAAAAAGACAACACATGGCGATCGTGTGGTGATTACAGGCGACTTAACGACAACACAGTTCCAGACAAATATTCCATCGCCCACGTGCAGGATTTCGTCAACATCTGCCATGGAAAAAAAGTTTTCAGCACCATCGACCTCGAAAAGGCCTACCATCAAGTGCCAGTGGAACCAACTGATGTACCAAAAACGGCGATTACCACTCCTTTTGGACTATGGGAATTTCACTTCATGACAGAAGGCCTGAAAAACGCAGCGCAAACGTTTCAGCGGATGATCGACGAGGTGTTGCGTGGCCTTGATTTCGTAGTACCGTACATCGATGATCTTCTGTGTGCATCTGAATCAGTTGAAGAACACAAAATTCACTTGAAAACTATCTTCAACAGGCTACGTGAATATGGCCTTACTGTCAACTTATCGAAGTGCGTTTGGGGAAAGTCAGAGGTTCAATTTTTAGGTCATCTCGTAACGCCCGCAGGAATCAAACCATTGCCAAGTAAAGTTGCAGCCATTCAAGTTTTCGAAAAGCCGAAGATAGCCAAGGACCTACGTCGATTCATAGCAATGATTAATTTCTACCGGAGGTTTATTCCGAACGCAGCTACAATCCAGGATCGCCTTCAAAAACTAATCGAAGGCAACGTGAAGAACGATAAACGACTGATTAAGTGGACCCGTGACTCCGAGGCAGCATTCTTGGAGTACAAAGAAGCCCTTTGTAAAGCCACTCTTTTAGTTCATCCCACTGCTAATTCCAAAATCTCTTTGGCAGTGGACGCATCGGATTTCGCCTTAGGTTCCGTTCTTAATCAGACGATAGACAAAGAAACAAAACCACTAGCTTTCTTTTCCAAAAAGCTCTCAGATTCTCAAAGGACTTTCTCAACATACGACCGAGAGTTATTAGCCATATACGAATCCATCAAACATTTTCGTCCTTTTCTGGAGGGCAGAGATTTCATCATACTAACGGACCACAAGCCTTTGGTCTACGCTTTTCGTCAAAAAGCAGACAAAGCTTCACCCAGGCAAGCTCGTTATCTGGATTTTATCAGCCAATTCTCTACTGATATACGTCACGTGTCAGGTAAAGACAACATCGTCCCGGACTGGCTTTCAAGAATTCAAGAAGTAAGAAAAAACGATGTTATCGACCTCAATGAACTGGAAAAAGACCAACTAAATGATCCAGAGTTACAAGGTTTACTATCATACAACAACACATCTCTTGTTCTGAAAACAGTAAAAAACACCGAAACAGCAACCACATTAATATGCGATGTCTCAGGTATGTACATTCGACCATTCGTCACTAAAAAGTTTCGCAATACCGTTTTAGCAAACATTCACAACCTGGCACATCTTGGAAATCGAGCGACCTTGAAGCTTTTACAACAACGTTATGTTTGGCCCATGATGCGTAAAGATTGTACGCACTTTGTAAAACATTGCATTGTGTGTCAGCGATGCAAAATTCAAGTACACAACAGGTCACCTTTACAGTTGTACAAGGAGCCATCAGAACGATTCGAACACCTTCACATGGATCTAGTTGGTCCATTACCCCCGTCAAATGGATATTCGTATTTATTAACAATCATCGATCGAGCAACTCGTTGGCCAGAGGCTATACCCGTTGCTGACATCACAGCAGAGACCGTGGCTAAAGCTTTCATAAGTGGCTGGATATCTCGCTACGGAGTCCCATCTCAGATAACAACAGATCGTGGGCGGCAGTTTGAGTCTAGTTTGTTTCGTCAACTCAACAACATTCTGGGCGTTCGTCATCTGAAAACCACCGCATATCACCCCCAAGCGAACGGGATGATCGAACGTTGGCACCGCTCATTGAAGTCAGCTTTTAAAACAAAAATGCCAGGGAATTGGTCAGACGAGTTACCACTCATAATGCTTGGTCTTCGAGTCGCTTGCAAAGAAAACATAAATGCAACACCTGCAGAAATGTTGTATGGTAAGGCCCTAAGAATTCCTGGTCAATTTTTTGTATCTCCACAGGAAAACGTCAACGACAACGACTTTGTTGCAAAGCTTTCGCAATCGCTTAAAAAATACTGTCTCGTGGACCCAGTTCATCATAATTCATCAAGACTGTTTTTTACTCAACCATCCTTGGAGACTTGCACACATGTCTTTGTTCGTGTAGACGCAGTACGAAAGCCACTTCAACCTCCATATAATGGACCATTCCTAGTCATTAAGAAATACAAGAAGTATTATAAAGTCAACATCGATGGTACCGTCCAAAACATTTCAATTGATCGCCTGAAGTCTGCATTTGTCACAGCCGATCCAGAAGCAACAGCTCCAAGTAACCCATCGCATGAAAAACGAGTACTAAGAACGCGTTCCGGTAGATTGGTTAAGCTGCGCTTACCCATGCCCTCACACTAGAGGGGGAGTAATGTAGCAACACTACAATAAATCAGCATCAGCAACTCTGAAAACAAAATACATAATGACACGAGCATCATTAGTAAATAACTTAATCCTCTTGCGGATTAAATGACAACTGTACATACAATCCCGTAGCAGTCAGCAGATCATCTTCAACATGAATTAAGAACGGAATTACTTGGCATTCGATTTGCAGTCACGACGGAGTACAGTCATACTAACTAGTTTAAATCATAGTTTACTCACGAACCTTATTCATTTGTAAAAAACCTCAGTTTTTAATTTGTTTAAGTTTAATAAATATTGGATTTAATTAGTATTAAATAGTTTCTTTTCATATTTTTCATTTACGAAGAGCTAAAGTCCCAAAGATTAGGCTAACTTTTCAGTAATCAGGTTTACCCGCGATCAAGAATCCAAAAGCTCTCGACAAATTATTTCGTTTCCAGCTTGACTCTTTACATTAACCATCACCGTTCGAAATTTGATGCTTGCTTCTTTCTTCAAATTTGGTCCCGTAGTAGAGGAATAAAGGAAAAGGGTTGCCTTATCCACAGCAGTGATTGTTTTGTCAGGTAATGCTTATGAGAATGTGCCTCTTAGCTTTGCGTTCTTATTCAAATGGAGTAGTATGTTGTGTTTCTTTTCACATTTCGAACAGCACCTGCATGAGCAGTTAGTCGAATAATGACCGGGGTTCAAGCAATTTATACATGTCCAATATAGACAACACTATATTCAAGATGGCGTTGGATATATCAAATAGAAGTTTGACTTTTAGTTTGGTTTTTTGTACAGTTTTGAATGGTTACCATGTTTGATTATTATTTTTAGTCAGCAAAAATTTGAGTTGAAGTACCTACCTAGTTACTTATTTTACAAATAAAACACATTGTTTGCAGATATTTGTACCTATGTTATTGCTTTAGTGTATCTTCACTTATCACGTAAAATATCTAGTACTAAATCTACAACTAACTACCAAGTATAGTACCAAATCTAGTACTCACTACTAATAGTACTCACTAATATAGTACTAAATAAAGTACTAAATATAGAAATAAAATAATTTTGCACCAACAACATAGTACCAATTGGCACCAGTTTTCGAAATTGAACAATATACATTAAAACTTTAAACAGTCAAATCCGAATATGGCAACATTGGTAATTGATTTGGGTATAAGAAGTACAGAAAATACAGAAATAACAAAATTCCTTGGAAAATGCAAAATCCAAAAAATAATTGAAGACGCTCAATCTTAGCTTGTTTACGTAATATCAAAGGGAAATATACTATTTTTTGTTTCCCTTACTCTACCATACCATATGGTCTAGTGTCACTTTTTGAACCTTTCACTCGTACTTATTGTTTAATCCTGCAAATGCTTGTATTCATTCTAACTCATAACTTTTATAACTATTTGGTTTTGAATTAAGTGTCCGACGCCATGTCGTTGTGAATTTAGTGCCCAACGCGAACTCTTTGTGAATTAAGTGACCATATCCAACGCTATTTAGTTGTGAATTTAGTGTCCAAAGCTACCTGGTTGTGATGAAGTGTCCAAGTATATCTCGTTGTAAATTATGTGTCCAACTCTACATGGTTTTAAATAAGGTGGCCAACGCTATCTCGTTGTGAACTTAGTGTCCAACGCCATCTAGTTGTGAATTTAGTGTCCAACGCCATCCTGTTGTAAATTAATTGTCTAAAGCTATGTCCTTATGAATTTAGTGCCCAAAGTGATGTCATTGTTAATTTAGTGTCGTCGTTGTAAATAAGGTGTCAAACTTTATTTCGTTGTGAATTTATTGTCCAACGCCATGTCGTTGTAAATTAGGTGTTCAACTCTTTCTCTTTGTTAATTAAGTATTTACCGCTGGATTTAGTGTCCAGCGATATCTCTATGTAAATTAAGTGTCCAACGACACCTCGTTGTAAATTAGGTGTCCAACGCTAACTGGTTTTAAATAAGGTGTCCAACGCTATCTCGTTGTGAATTTTGTGTCCAACGACATCTCATTCTAAATTAGATGTACAATGTTATATGGTAGTTAATTAAATGTCCACCGCCATCATATTTTCTTGTAAATTAGGTGTATAACGACATCTCAATGTGAATTTAATGCCCAACGCGATCTCTTTGTGAATTTAGTGTCTATATCCATTTTCTTGTAAAATATTTGTCTAACGTAACGCCATCTCGTTGTGAATTTAGTGTCCACCACAATCTACTCGTAAATTAGGTGTCCAACGCCATCTCTTTGTAAATTAGGCGTTCAACTCTATATCGTTGTGATTTAAGTGTCCTACGCTGCCAGGTTGTGAATTTAGTGTCCAACGCTATCTCGTTGTAAACTTATAGTTCACAGCTATCCCTTGTGAATTTAGTATCCAACTATATCTCGTTGTAAATTAAGTGTTCAACACTACGCCGTTGTGAATTTAGTGTGCAACTCTATCTCGTTGTGAATTAAGTACCCAACGCTACCTGGTTGTGAATTTAGTGTCCAGCGATATCTCTATAAAAATTAAGTATCCAACGACATCTCGTTGTAATTTAGGTGTCCAACGCTAAATGGTTTTAAATAAGGGGTCCGACGCTATTTATAATTATTATAATTATAATTCACAACGAAATTTAGTGACCAACGACATTTCGTTCTAAATTTTCAACACTATCGTTTAGTGAATTTAGTGTTTCACACTATTTCGTTATGAATTTAGAAACCAACGCCATCTGGTTGTGAATTAAGTGTTCAAAGCGGCCATCGCGTTGTAAATTAAGTGTCCAACACTAAGCTATTGTGAATTTGGGGTTCAATTCTGAATTAAGTGTTCAACGCCATCTCGTTGTAAATTAAGTGTCTAACGTTATTTCGTTGTGTATTTAGTATCCACCGGCATCTTGTTCTAAATTAGGTGTTCAACTCTATCTCGTTCTGAATTTAGTTTCCAACGCCATCTCGTTGTAAATTAGGTGTCCACCGATATATGGTTATTAATTTAGAGTCCAACGCTATTTCTTATGAATTTAGTGTCCAACTTTATCTCACTGTGAATTTTGTATTCAACGGCATCTCGTTGTAAATTAGGTGTCCAACGCTATATGGTTTCAAATCAGGTTTTTAACGACATCTCGTTGTAAACTAGGTGTCCAACGATATATGGTTTTAAATTAGATGTCCAACGATAACTCGTTGTGAATTTAGTGTCCTAAATTCGTTGTGAATTTAGTGTGCAACGCCGGGTTGGGGTCGAAATACTGTATGGACAAAATTCTGTTTACAAAATACTGTATTTTAAAATACTGTATTTTAAAATTCTGGTTACACGAAATTCTGTATCTACAAAATTCTGTATTTTAAAATTCAGTTTTTCAAAATTCTGTATTTAAACAAAAATGGTTTTGATAATGTAAAAAAGAGCGCACTTCAAAGTTAATATGAACAAAATCAACAACAACAAAAACAACAGCCACAGCTCCATGTTCACAAAAATTTTAATTTAACCCCAATATATATAATATTTGGTTTATATGGATACATAGACAAAACAAAGTTAGCTTGCAAATACTTCTCTTTCTCTCATAAATATTTTTACTTGCGATTATAGGGACTATAAGGCAAGTTATGCATTCGTAAAAAAAAAAAAAAAATTCTAACAATCAAACATGATATTACGATGATAGAGAAGTCAAAAAAAAGGGTCCGGAAATTCCGTCCGTCTGTCTGTCTGTCTGTCTGTCTGTCTGTCCGTATCGATATCTACAGCCTAAACGGTTGGGCCGATTTGATTCAAACTTGGTATATAGTATTTTTAGAGTGCTCTACCCGAATATTTTGAAAACGGATCTATAGATTTTTTTTTTAATTTTTCTCCTAGTATAAACTATAGATTTCTTAAAATTGACATACTAAAAAAAATTTTAGAATATGTTTTCGAAAAGTTTTTCAAAAAAAACATTTTTTTGAAAAAACTGGTCGAACGATTTTGAAATGAAAAATTCATAAAATAGAAAACAGCAAAATAAATAAGATGGCTTACAACATTTTTTCCAAAAAACGTTATGAGTAGTGTTTTTTTGAATTCATAAATTTTTTTCCCCAACATTTTATTTCATATTGCTCGGCTAAGCCCTAGCCAAGCCATTAGTCAAATAAAAGAAAGTGACAACCTACATTACATACATACTTACGTATTTTAAAGTATTTTTCATCATCATAAAAGCACAGAATAAATAAGGAAGCCTTTGATAAACACACAAAAACAACTAACAAATAAAAAAAACTATTCGATTACTACTGAATGCAAAAATTTCAATCGAGAAAACAAAAGTTTACACCTTCCTATAAATAAACAAAACCACTGTGTTAACTTTTAATATTGTCTCTATACCTACTGGCTTAGCAGTAGTTGGAACACGTATCTTAATTTTAGTACCTACCTTCCTTCCAACCTTATTATAGGTACCTAAATCCTTTATAAATTCCATTGGTCCCATATTGGGACGTATAAAGGTCCCTTTACCTAGCATTATTGCCATACTGCTGATTCCGACGAATCTTTATGCCAGTTGTTCAAATTTTTCCATACCAAAATGAAAATTTAACTGAAAAAAGTCCTTTGTATCTTTCTATTAGCAAATTATATTATAAACAGTAAGCAGCAAGTGGAAAGATAATACTACACTAAAAAACTGCAAAAGCTAACAATCCTATATATTTATGTGTTTATCCCTTTGTCGTGACGCATGTTCGTTCGAGCTTCACCCCAAAACGATTCTAAGGAAGTTGCACGTCATACAAGCAATATTAAAATAAAATCTTTGTCAAAAAGACGCCTGCACTTAAAAAGGATTAGCACATAAGAGCAAGTACGTGCGACCCAGTCGTGCCTTTTATTTTACTTGTTCTTTACATATCCATAATAGTAATCATTATTAAACGAGCCATTGCACAAATAATAACAACAAATTCTTCATGTACTTGCACGGGGTAAGCAGTGAAATAATTGTAATAAATCTATTGTGTTTTTATATTTTTTTTATATATATTTTTTTTTGTTATTAATTCAATATTAACGTCTCAGCTGCCATGTCCAATAAAGGAAAACAAAAATTAATTGTTGACGGTTATTCATTTTGTTTGGAGCGAGCGGGCATAAGCAGAATTTTAAAAAACAGAATGTAGGATAACCAGATATTTGGGCATACAGTATTTTCAAAAAATAAAAAAACAGAATTCTGGTCATACAGAATTTTGACAACCGGAATTATGACCCGCTCCCTGCAACGCCATCTCGTTGTAAATTAGGTGTTCAACCATATACGGTTGTTAATTTAGAGCCCAATGCTATTTTTTATGAATTTAGTGTCCCACTTCATCTCACTGTGGATTTTGTTTTCAACGCCATTTCGTTGTAAATTAGGTGTCCAACGCTAAATGGTTTTATATCACGTTTTTAACGACATCTCGTTGTAAACTAATTTTTCAACGATATATGGTTTTAAACAAGATGTGCAACGCTAACTCGTTCTGAATTTAGTTTACAACGCCATCTTGTTCTATATTAGGTGTACAACTTTATTTCGTTGTGAATTTAGTGTCCAACGACATCTCGTTCTAAATAAGGTGTACAATGTTATTTCGCAGTGAATTTAGTGCCCACTGCCATCTCGTTGTAAATTAGGTGTTCAACTCTATCTCGTTGTGAATTATGTGCCCATATCCAACGCTATCGAATTGTGAATTTAATGTCCAAGGCTACCTGGTTGTAAATGAAGGGTTCAAAGCGGCCATCGCGTTGTAAATTAGGTGTCCAACACTACGCCGTTGTGAATTTAGGGTTCAACGATATCCCGTTGTGAATTTAGTGTCCAAGTCTATCTCGTTGTGAATTTAGTGTCCAAGGCCATCTCGTAAATAAAGTGTCCAAAGCTATTTCCTTATGAATTTAGTGTCAAACGCCATGTCGTTGTGAATTTAGTGTCCAACGCCATCTCGTTATAAATTAGGTGTTCAACTCTATTTCGTAATGAATTAAGTGTCCAACGCCATCTAGTTCTAAATTAGGTGTCCAACGATATATGGTTGTTAATTAAGAGTGCAGTTCTTTTTCTTATTATTATAGTTTCACACTCTATCTCTCCGTGAATTTTGTGTTCAATGCCATTTCGTTGTAAACTAGGTGTCTAACGGTTTTAAATCAGGTTTTTAACGACATCTCGTTGTAAACTAGGTGTTCAACGATATATGGTTTTAAACTAGATGTCCAACACTAACTCGTTGTGAATTTAGTTTCCAACGTTATTTCGTTCTGAATTTAGTGTATACCGGCATCTGGCAGTAAATTAGGTGTTCAAGTCTATCTCGTTGTGAATGTCCAAAAATATTTCCTTATGAATTTAGTGTCCAACGCCATGTCGTTGTGAATTTAGTGTCCATCGCCATGTCGTTGTAAATAAGGTATTCAATGTTATTTCGTTATAAATTTAGTGTCGAACGCAATCTCGTTGTAAATTTAGTGTCCAACGCCCTCTCGTTGTAAATTAGGTGGCCAACCCTATTTCGTTATCAATTTAGTGTCTAATGCCATTTTGTTGTTAATTTAGTGTCCAACACAATCTAGTCGTAAATTAGGTGTCCAACGCTATCTCGTTATCAATTTAGTTTCTAATGCCATTTTCTTGTAAATTAGGTGTCCAACGATATCTCCAACGCTAACTAATTGTGAGTTTAGTGTCCAACGTTATCTTGTTGTAAATTAAGAGTTCACCCCTATCTCTTGTGAGTTTGTTGCCCAACTCATTTTCGTTTTAAAGCAAGTGTCCGACGCCATCTCGTTGTGCATTTTGTGTGCAACGCCATCATGTTGTAAATTTAGTGTCCAACACAATCTAGTCGTAATTAGGTGTCTAACGCTATCTCGTTGTTAGTTTAGTGTCTAAACCCTTTTCTTGTAAATTTAGTGCCCATCGCGTTCTCTTTGTGAATTAAGTGCCCATATCCAACGCTATCTTATTGTGAATTTAATGTCCAAGGCTACCTGTTTGTGAATGAAGTGTTCAAAGCGGCCACCGCGTTGTAAATTAAGTGCCCAACACTACGCCGTTGTGAATCTAGGGTCCAATGATATCCCGTTTTAAATTTAGTGTCCAACTCTATCTCGTTGTGAGTTTAGTGTCCAACGCCATCTCGTGAATTAAGTGTCCAAAGCTATTTTCTTATGAATTTAGTGTCCAACGTAATTTCGTTGTGAATTAAGTGTCCAACGCCATCTCGTTGTAAATAAGGTGTCCAACGTTATTTCGTTGTGAATTTAGTGTCTAACGCCATCTCGTTGTAAATTAGATGTCCAACGATATATGGTTTAAAGATAAATGTCCAACGCTAACTCGTTGTGAGTTTAGTGTCCAACGCCATCTCATTCTCAATTAGGTGTACAACTTTATTTCGGTGTGAATTTAGTGTCCAACGCTCTCTGGTTGTTAATTTAATGTCCAACGTTATCTTGTTGTAAACTTAGAGTTCATGTGCAACGCCATGAAGTTGAAAATTTAGTGTCCAACACAATCTAGTCGTAAATTAGGTTTCCAACGCTATCTTGTTATCAAGTTAGTGTCTTAAGGCATTTTCTTGTAAATTAGGTGTCCAACGCCGTCTCTTTGTAAATTTAGTGCCCATCGCGGTCTTTTTGTGAATTTAGTGCCCATATCCAACGCTATCTAATTGTGAATTTAATGTCCAACGTTATCTTGTTGTAAACTTAGAGTTCATGTGCAACGCCATGAAGTTGAAAATTTAGTGTCCAACACAATCTAGTCGTAAATTAGGTTTCCAACGCTATCTTGTTATCAAGTTAGTGTCTTAAGGCATTTTCTTGTAAATTAGTTGTCCAACGCCGTCTCTTTGTAAATTTAGTGCCCATCGCGGTCTTTTTGTGAATTTAGTGCCCATATCCAACGCTATCTAATTGTGAATTTAATGTCCAAGGCTACCTGGTTGTAAATGAAGGGTTCAAAGCGGCCATCGCGTTGTAAATTAAGTGTCAAACACTAAGCCTTTGTGAATTTAGGGTTCAACGATATCTTGTGGTGAATTTAGTGTGCAAGTCTATCTCGTTGTGAATATAGTGTCCAACACCATCTCGTAAATAAAGTGTCCAAAGCTACTTCCTTATGAATTTAGTGTCCAACGCCATGTCGTTGTGAATTAAGTGTCTAACGCCATTTCGTTGTAAATAAGGTGTTCAACTCTATCTCGTAATGAATTAAGTGTCCAACGCCATCTAGTTCTAAATTAGGTGTCCAACGATATATGGGTGTTAATTTAGAGTCCAACGCTATTTCTTATGATTAAAGTTTCTAACTCTATCTCTCTGTGAATTCTGTGTTCAACGCCATTTCGTTGTTAACTAGGTGTCTAACGGTTTTAAATCAGGTTTTTAACGACATCTCGTTGTAAACTAGGTGTCCAACGATTTATGGTTTTAAATTAGATGTCCAACACTCACTCGTTGTGAATAAGTGTCCAACGTTATTTCGTTGTGAATTTAGTGAATCAAGTATCCAACGCTATCTGGTTGTTAATTTAGTGTCCAACGTTATCTGGTTGTAAATTAAGAGTTCACCGCTATTTCTTGTGAATTTATTGCCTAACTCTATTGTTCAATTAATCAACATTATTTTCAAGCGGCTAAATATGCTGACACGATGGGAAGTGATTTCCATATTACTTCCCACAGTTTACGTTGTGCTATATTGTTTTTATTCTCTATTTTTTATTTTAGTACTCCACCAAATTCATACAGCAGCGTGAGGCCAGCCTAGAAATATGATCCTCTGTAAAGGTTCAAGGTTTGCTTTACGCGCTAAGCATTATTTTCATGTATCTATATATTTGGCTCTGCCTTCTGCAGGCTTTTTTAGTCAGTCGTCTTTAATACTCATTGTAAATTGGTAATAATAAAATTTATTTTGTTGAGTCTTTCGCTTGTACCTTTATTTGTTCTTTCTATTTGTGAAAACTTTTGTGCGAACATTTGGCGACCGTGACAGGAAATACTAAAAAAGTTTAGTGGCCTTCAATCAATAAAAAATAGAATAAAAGAAAAACAATAAGTGAGAGTGCAGTGAATCAAAATAGAAAAAATAAAGGTTAATAAATAGATATTTCAATTAATTTTATCAAAAGAAAAAAATTAAAAGTAAGAAAAAATAATGCCTTCAATTGATGATTTAACCAACCACCAAAATGAGGTAGGCAAGGAAATCGGCAACATCGCCCGCAATTACGGAAAGGATGGCCCTACCAGAAAAACTCTGCATTATCTACATACACGGTGCAACAGACTCAATGCATTGTGGGAATCATTCGATAAAGTGGACAGAGAAATAAAGGATAATTATCCTGAATCAACAGAGCATGAATATTTTACCAAAGGCTATTATGACGCGATCAAGAAGGTTTACCATTCCATGAAAGAGGACATCATTAAGCTGTTCGCTGATGCGGGTGCAGGCGACTCCGATGATTCTGAAGAAAAGACCACAGCAGTCAATTCTCTATCATAGCAGCAAAAAGATTACCTCGTAGGACCAACAGCAGTCAAGCCCCCAGCAGGGCATCCAAAGGATCCCGCCACCGCAGAAAAAAACACCTTTAGTGTCCCAGCAGGGCTGGAAATAAAGCCCGCTGCAGGAGATAATAACTCCGGGAAATTCCTAACTGGAGTCAACAGGGTAACGAAGGAAAACAAATTCCGGCTGCTTGCTGAAATTTTCTTGGCATCGTTAAATAAGTGTCCAGTGAATTTACGGGAAACCTGTCCTTATCTCAATTGGCCTCAGTTCTTCGACTTATACAAACAAATGGTGCACAACCAACCGATTGCACCAGCACAGAAGCTGTATTTCCTGAAGACAAACGTAACTGGCGATGCCCACAATCGGATTCAGCATTTCCATGCCACGGATAGTAACTATGAATTGGCATGGAACACACTAGTTGATCGGTTCAACAATAAGAGGCTACTTTTAACAGCCTAGTTGAACCGATTATTCCAACATAATGTAGTCGGTGACAACGTCAAAAGTCTAAAAAAAATTTCTATTGTTGGAAAAAATGGACAAGGACACCCGAATGTTATTCGAAGAATCACTGGAATCACCAAGAAGCAGCCCAACTTTAAAGCAGCTCCTTGAATTTATTGAATGCAGATTCCATGCCCTAGAGGCAGTGAAGCCAGACGAGAGGAAAAAAGTGGTAACCAACGCTTATGAAAATACGAGGGAAGTTTTAAATTGTCAATTTTGTAAATCCAATAACCATAAGATTTTTAACTGTAAACAATTTATTCGTCTTTCAGTAGAACAGCGCAATCAAAACGTGCGCAAGTTTCAGCTATTGCTTGCAATTGCTTGCAAGGACATCATTTTTCATCGTGTCAGCAGCAACGCAGGTGTAAAACTTGCAACGGGAGACACAACACTCTGCTCCATTATCCGGCCAAAAACAGTTTAAATTTAAACCCAAAAACATCCGGTATGTCGTGTGTAAGTGATGTTGATAAAATTGAAGAACTTCCTTCTGGGTCTAAAGCTAATACTAATAGCTCATAAGGAGTTGTGTTAAGCGGTCGCCAGGTCTTCCTTGCCACCGCAATAATAAACGTTATATCTTCAAACGGTGTGCGTGCCCCTGCCAAGCTATGTTAGATTCAGGATCCCATTTAAATCTTATAACCACTTCGCTAGTTCAACGACTAGGTTATAAAAAACAGAGAAAAAATATTCTTATAAGCGGAATTGGGGGTTAGGAAAGTCAATCTAATTTTACTATTGATATTCCAATAGAATCAAACAAACATTCAGGCCTGTATACAGCCCACAATAAGCGATTATATGGCAGCCTCCCCTATTGACCTTCAATTATTGAAATTGCATCCCAATATTTGTCTAGCTGAGCCTGACACTCTAAATTCACGTCACATTGACGTATTGATCGGAACAGAAATATTCTTCGATCTGCTATTACCCGGCGAATATAAAATCTCCAATAATCTCCCATTATTGAGAAATACAAAGTTAGAATGGCTTTTAGCAGGAAGAGCTGTAGATTTTAAACACAACTCTTATTGTCACTCAGCTTCGAAGCCAACATTAAGCTCGTTAGACAAACTGGTCCGTTCATTTTGGGAAAATGACTCTTTTCAAACAGAAACTCAAACTTATAGTGAGGAGGAACACAAATGTGAAAAACACTTTAATGATCACGTTGAAATCACTCCTCAAGGTCAATTTAAACAGGAACCAAATAAAATGTTAGGTAATTCCATGGAAATGGCTAAAAAACGTTTCTTTTCTTTAGAAAGAAAGCTCGAGAAAAATTCGGAGATAAAAATAAATTACACTAATTTCATGGCCAAATACGAAAGTCTAGGTCATATGAATTAAATAGAAAAAATAAAAAATTCTCATTATGCCCTTCCGCACCAGAAAGTTCATCTACAAAACTCAGAGTTGTCTTTGACGCGTCCGCAAAAACAACTTCTGGAAGTTCGTTGAATGATATACTTATGGTTGGCTCAACGGTACAACCAGACTTATTTTCAGAATTTTTGACAGCATAAATTTGTCTTTACTGGCGATATAAGCAAAATGTATAGGCAATTACTAGTTCATCCGGATGATAGAGCATATCAGCTAATTGTATAGAGGGAAAATAATAAGACTCCTTTAAAAACATACCAACAAAATACAGTCACGTATGGAACGGCCTCCGCCTCCTTTTTATCAACTAGATGTCTTGTCAAATTTTCCTCCGATTTTCAACATGAATATCCAAATGCATCTAAAATTATCACATAAAATATTTATGCCCCTTACCGGGGCAGACACCATCAATGAAGGCAAAATGCTACTAGATGAAACTAGAGCATTATTAAGGCAAGGGAATTTCGATCTAACGAAATTCTGCTCTAATGAGCGTATCCTTGAAAATATTCCCATAGAAAGTCGAGAGAAATAGTTAACAATTTATCAATCGGAGGTGATTAAAACTCTTGGCTTAGTCTGGGATCCAATTCAAGACGCATTCAAATTTAGCTACAATTATAAAGCACCCTGCGAAGCACAGGTAACAAAACGTACCGTTCTTTTCGACTTGGCTAAATTCTTTGATCCCTTAGCACTTATTGGACCAGTTATTTTATTAGGAAAAATATTCCTTCAAGAACTTTGGAAAACCAAAATCTCCTGGGACGAAAAACTGCCCTTAGAGCAGGCACATAAATGGCAAAAATATTTGTCACAATTTTCTGCACAGTAAGAAATTACCATACAGCAGTGAAATTAGAGCTGCATGCATTTTCCGACAGCAGTGAAAGTGTTTTTGGCGCATGCATTTATTTAAAATCTACTGATAAAAATGGAAACACTTTGGTTCAATTATTTTGCTCCAAATCTCGTGTGGTACCTTTAAAGGTAATAACCATAGCCCGATTAGACTTCACTCAGGATGGTGGAGAGCCCGATACCATGTTGTTCGATGTTGAAGAACAAGGGAGAGAAAGCACAGTAAGTACAGCCGATGAAATGCCTGCTTTCATGAAGTTGCTTCTGTCGAAATTCGAAGAACAAAAAAACGTTCTCGATAAACAACAGAACGTTCTCGAAGAACAAAAGAACGTTCTAAAAGTAAATTCGACGAACAAAAGAATGAGCAGAAGAATTCGTTGGAAGTTCTCCAGCAGCAACTAAGCGAGCAAAAGAACGTTCTCGAAGAACAAAGAACGTTCTCGAAGAACAAAAGAACGTTCTCGAAAGCAAATTTGATGGTCTTGAAAACAAACTCGATGCACAGAATGTTCGCTTCGACAAAAGACTTCAAACAATCGATCAGAAATTCGAAGCAAAAATAGAAAACTTGGAAGTAAAGTTCGGAAGTGTAGAGCAACAGTACGAACATCTAGCTAAGGAATTTGATTCTTTGAAAAAGCAGAAGGTTCGCGAATATTCGAGCGACGGTCCACGAAGAAAGGAAAGGTAGCCCCTGTCTTCGATGGTCAAACATCATGGCCAATTAATAAAAGGCAGTTCGAAGCTGCCGCCTTGACGAAAAACTGGGACAATGAAGACAAATCAATTCCTCTTACGCTTGCGCTCAGAGGAACAGCTGCCGAATTGCTGCAGACCATTCCTGAAGACAAACATCACGATTATGATGCCATGGTCAAGGCAACTGAGATGAGGTTTGGCGACGACCACATGCAGCAAGTTTACCGAGTCCATTTGCGCCGAAGGGTCCAGACAAGAGGTGAAACGCTACAACAATTGCAAGCTGATATTGAGCGCTTGGGGAATTTGTCTTATCCCAATACCAGCAGGGAAATCATAAAAGAACTGGCAACCGATGCGTTCACTAATGCCATTGCAGATGGAAAACTACAAATGGCTGTGAGAATGGCAGGTAAGAAAACGCTTGCTGAGGCTTTAAAATTTGCCCTGACAATGGAAGCAGCAGACCAAGCTTCGCAAGGTAGCCATCGCGTCAAGGAAATGGCTACACTAGAGTGTTCATGTCAACGTGTCGACATTGAAAGACAAAACCCGAACACTGCTCGAGGTCAAATGAGATGTTGGAATTACAACAAGCTAGGACACCTACAGTGACAACTTAGATCTCCACCTAGACAGGTAAGCTGCCCACATTGCGCAAGGAGGAGGCAGAATGACGAAGCATCTGGCAGGAATAACACTCACACTGCTGGGCAAGCTTCTGATCAACAGCAGGTGGGAAACGCCTAAGAACCAACTTCGCGGGCTGAAGTTGGTTGATGGAATTGACGCTACCAGAACCATCATCCAAGTTTCGCAAACTACACGCTGCAGCAAGAGCTTGACAGTGGAGACAGTCATCAGAAACAGAAAATGTGTGGCCACTATCGACACGGGTGCCACAGCCTCCATAATCAGAAGAGACCTTGTTCAGACATCCTGGCTACATAACACCAGCTGCTACACTCTGAAGGCAGCTACGGGAGAAGCAGCAAAAGTATAAAGGGAGGTATTTCTCAAGATAGAACTGGCAGGGTTGACCTTCTCACATGCATTCTTGGTAGCCGACATATGCGACGAATGCATCATTGGAGTCGATTTCATGAAGGCACATGAGGTAATCATAGGCCCTCGAATGCAAGTGTTAAGGTATCGAACCGTTGAGATTCCTATGGTATACGCAAACGAGAACGCTGTGAATCTTCGGGCGGTTATAAGCAGAGATGAAGTCCTACTATCTTCTTCAGAGACAGTTCTTTGGACGCGTTTAGAGAGTGATCCTGGGAACCACCGACTCTATTTCGTTGAAGCAGATGATAAAGAGGACTTTCCAAGCTATATCGTTGGAAAAATTTTAGTAGAATCAAAGAAAACATGGTTCCGGTAAGGCTGATCCGAACAAACACTCCGTCAAGCTCAGACAAGGAGAGATGATTGGAAGATGCGTATCCATTGCAGCCATATCGACAACATCTGGGAGCGAATTTGCGAGTGTTGTTTCTGCAACGAAATTGCCTGAGGTATTTAAAGCTATCCTAGGAAACTGTGAGCTAAATCAGGTGCAGATAACCATTGTCGAAAATCTCATTGGCGAGTTTGCTGATATATTTGCATCGCAGGATGGAGACTATGGTCGAACACACCTAGTACAGCACTGCATAGACACCGGCGATAGCAGACCGATCCGACAACCTGCTAGAAGACTTCCATTGGCAAAACAGGCGGAAGTCGATGAGATGATATCAACCATGGAAAAAGACGGTCTAATCGAAAACTCAAAAAGTCCGTGGGCATCACCCGTTGTACCAGTGAAAAAGAAGGACGGCAGCACTCGATTCTGCGTGGATTACCGGAGGCTCAACGATGTCACCAAGAAGGACAGCTACCCCTTGGCTCGAATAGATGACACCTTGGATACCCTTTCTGGAGCGAAATGGTTTTCCACCCTCGATCTGAAAAGTGGCTACTGGCAGGTACAGATCCATCCAGAAGACAAAGAAAAGACCGCTTTCACAACGGGAAATGGACTATGGCAGTTTACCGTTATACTCTTTGGCTTTAGTAACGCTACAGCCATCTTTGAGCGTTTAATGGAACGTGTGTTACATGGTCCAACATGGAAAACCTGCCTTGTGTACTTGGATTACGTCATCGTTGTGGGAAAGACGTTCGCTGAACATCGCGACAACTTGAGGGAGGTGTTAACACGACTTCGAACAGCACATTTGAAACTAAATCCAAAGAAATGTGCTCTTTTCAAAGCTGAGGTGAAATATTTGGGACATGTGATATCATCAAACGGAGCAGACAAACACCAGCTGAGGAGCTTTCTCGGTCTCGCCACATATTACAGGAGGTTCGTAAAGGATTTTGCCGGAATCGCAAAGTGTCTTCACCAGGTAACTGAGAAGGGTAGGCAATTTAAATGGTCAGGTGAGTGCAAAAGAAGCTTTCAACATCTAAAACAGCGACTTTGTGAGGCACCAATACTAGCTTACCCCACCCCTGGCAAGACGTTTATTGTGGATGCGGATGCTAGTAACGTGGGTGTTGGAGCAGTTCTGTCGCAGATACACGATGGGGAGGAGAAAGTGGTAGCCTATTTCAGCAAAATTCTGTCGCGACCAGAGAGAAACTACTGTGTAACCAAACGGGAACTCCTTGCTCTGATACTAGCAACAAAACATTTCCATAAATACCTGTATGGACAAGGATTCATCCTGCGTACCGATCTCGCAACTTTAAAATGGTTGCTACTGTTCAAAAATCCTGAGGGTCAAGTAGCAAGATGGATCGATTGCAGACTTACAACTTCGAAGTACAGCATCGCAAAGGAAGACTGCATTGCAATGCGGATGCGCTCTCCCGCAGACCATGTGAGCCCAGTTGCAAACATTGTGTGCGAAAAGAGGAAAAGGACGAAGGTATTTCTGTCCAAAGAATAAGAGCTGTCTCTGTAGAGGATTGGAGTGCCGAAGAAATTCGTAATGCACAAAAAGAAGACCCTGACATCGCGCCAATCATTGCTTAGAAGGATTCTATGGAGAAACCAAATGCCAGAGACATCTCCGACAGAAGTCCTACTTTAAAGGCATACTGGGCGCAGTGGGACTCTCTCCATGTGAAAGATGGTGTTTTGCGAGAAAATGGGAAATGCCGGATTAAAGATCCTTTAGGAATCAGCTTTTGGTTCCACGATCTGAAGTAGGGGAGAAACGAGAAATGCTGAGTATCCGGCGGGCACTTGGGAATCAACAAAACACTGGAAAAAGTATGGGAACGCTTTTATTGGCTAAGCGCGAGAAACGATGTAGAGAGCTGGTGTCGAAAGTGCACAGTATGCGCAGCTAGCAAGGGACCCAAAGTCAAAACACGAGGTAAAATGCATCAGTACAACGTGAGCGCCCCGTTTGAAAGAATCGCCGTTGTCATCACAGGCCCGTTCCCGGAAACTGAAAACGGTAGCCGTTACATCCTTGTTGTCATGGACTACTTCAGTAAGTGGCCCGAGGCGTTTGCGATACCCAATCAAGAAGCTAAGACCGTTGGCGAGTAGATAGTGGACCACTGGGTCTGCAGGTTCGGGATGCGTATGGAATTGCATTCCGACCAAGGGCGAAACTTCGAGTCGAAGGTATTCCAGGAATTATGCGCATCACTCGGGTTAAAGAAAACAAGGACAACACCTCTTCATCCATAGTCTGATGAAATAGTTGAACGATTTAACAAGACCTAGAAGAAACATATGTCCAAAGTCGTGAATGAGAACCAACGGGATTCGGATCGGCGAATTCCTTTATTTCTTATGGCCTACCGGAATGCGGTTCATAGTACAAGTGGATACACTCCATCCGAAATTCTATTTGGACGAACTGCTCGGCTTCCAATTGAGCTAAAATTCGGATTTCCTATTGAAGACCCAAAATTCGAAGAGGACTACGTGTTGGATCTTAGAGAAAGGATCAACGGCATACACCAGAGAACAAGAAACAACATAAAAATTGCGAGTGACAGCATGAAAACCAGATACGATGCGAGAGCAACAGCACCTGAATTCAACGAGGGAGATCTGGTATGGCTTTACAACCCACATCGCAGAAAGGGAAAATCACCCAAGCTTCAGCAGGACTGGGAAGGTCCCTACCAAGTAGTTACGCGCATTAATGATGTCGTTTTTTGAATCCAACGAGGACCAAGAGCAAAAATGAAAATTGTCCATGTGGATCGCCTGCATCGTTACCACGGAAAAAATGATGATGTGCTTGTTTGGGACGAACAAAACTAAGAGGGGGACAATGTGATGTGGCAACAAACGGAGGGCACATCTTTGTAAATTAAGGACATCTGTGGGATTCATTGTGTACAACTACCAACAATTATTGTGTACAACAATCTTGTTCCTAAAAGTATGCTACATATTTGCAATATATTTTGACAGATTACTAAATCGAACTTGAAGTACTTATTCGAGACTCGAATAAATAAAAGTGTTGAATTATAAATACGTATTTGAATTGTAAATAAGTGGAATAAGTTAAATTTACTGTTAATTTAACTAAAAAACGTTGTGTTTCATAAAATAAAGATATTTGTTGTATTATTTTGGAATTTTGATTGAGTTTTATTTGTCTAACCCCAGGCAGAAACTTCACAAAAACATATGAAAAGTTAAAAGATATTAAAAGCTCAACCAAAAAATTTTCATAATAATGATCACTGATAACCGATTTCATCGCGGTTTTGTCCAACCAATTCCGAATTTTAACCATTTTGAGCTCTCCTCTATATATAACACATTTTTAACTGATAGAAAAACTAATTATGAAAATAGCAAAAAAATTTTAAAGATAGAAGATTTAATAATTATAGAAGATAAATGTATTCAAAATATATTTAAAAAAAAATATAACATATAATTTCATTGAAAATAAGAACAAAGAAATAAAAAAATTAACAAAGAATATTGTAATTTTGAAAAATATGCCTAGAACATTAATAGAACATAACTGTAATGATATTAAGATTGAAGTATTTGGAGGCTATACAATCGAATTTGAAAATTGTATTATTAAGATAAACAACATAAAGTATGAAAATTTTATATATTATGACAATTTCATTTTACCTAATTTAAGTGATGTTAAAATTAAAAATATTAAAATTAATCTTTTCACGACTGAAATACATTCCACACATATGGAGAATCGAAAATTAATCCAAGAAATTAAATTAAACCATAAAACGCATACCGGCATTAATCATTGTTTTAACTTTCTCTTTCTTTGTTCGTTGATAATATTTTTTTAAATTTTGCGGAAAAAAGTAATAAATGATAAAAATGTAGTAGTGATCGATATTCAAAATTCGGATTCTTCGGAGAAATTAGTTGTAAATTAGGTGTCCAACGCTATATTGTTTTAACTCAGGTTTTTAACGACATCTAATTGCAAACTAGGTGCCCAACGATATATCGTTTTAAATTACATGTCCAACGCTAAATCATTGTGAATCTAGTGTCCAACGCCAACTCGTTCTAAATTACGTGTACAATGTTATTTCGTTGTGAATTTAGTGTCCAACGCCAACTCGTTCTAAATTACGTGTACAATGTTATTTCGTAGTGAATTTAGTGTCCAACGTTATCTCATTGTAAATTTAAAGTTCAACGCTTTCTCTTGTGAATTTGTTGTCCAACTCTATCTCGTTTCTAATTAAGTGTCTAACGTTTATACGTTGTGAATTTAGTTTTCTACACTATCGTTAAGTAAGTTTTAGTGCTTCACGCTATTTCGTCATGAATTTAGAGTCGAACGCCATCTGGTTGTGAATTTAGTGATCAAAGCCGCCATCGCCTTGTACATTTAGTGTCCAACACTACGCCGTTGTGAATTAAAGGTCCAAAGATATCCCGCTGTGAATTTAGTGTCCAACTCTATCTCGTTGTGAATTTAGTGTGCAACGCTGTTTCGCTGTAACTTAAGTGTCCATCGCTAAATGGCTTTAAATAATGTGTCTTACTCTATCTCGCTGTGAATTAAGTGTCCAACGATATCTCGTTCTAAATTACGTGTACAATATTATTTCGTGTGAATTTAGTGTCTACCGCCACCTCGTTGTAAATTGGGTCTTCAACTCTATCTTGTTGTGAATTATTTGTCCAACGCTCCCTTGTTTTGAATTTAGTGTCCAACGTTATCTCGTTGTAAACTTAAAATTCACAGCTATCTCTTTTGAATTTAGTGTCCAACTCTATCTCACTTTGAATTTTGTGTTCAACGCCATCTCGTTGTAAATTAAGTGTCCAACGCTATATGGTTTAAATCAGGTTTTTAACGACATCTCGTTGTAAATTAAGTGTCTTACGCTATCACGTTGTGAATTTAGTTTTCAACACTTTCGTTTAGTGAATTTAGTGTTTTACGCTATTTCGTCATGAATTTGGAGTCGAACGCCATCTGATTGTGAATTTAGTGTTCAAAGCCGCCATCGAGTTGTAAATTAAGTATCCAACACTACGCCTTTGTGAATTCAGGTTCCAACGATATCCCGTTTCGAATTTAGTGTCCAATTCTATCTCGTTGTGAAATTAGTGTCCATCGCCATATCGTTGTAAATTAAGTGTCTAAAGCTATTTCCTTATGAATTTAGTGTCCAACGCCATCTCGACGTAAATTAGGTGTCCACCGATATATGGTTGTTAATTAAGAGTCCAGCCTTTGTATATACACTGTCCAACGCCATCTCTTATGAATTTAGTGTCCAACTCTATCTCACTGTGAATTTTGTTGTATATTAAGTGTCCAACGCTATATGGTTTCAAACAAGATGTCCAACGCTCATTGTGAATTTAGTGTCCAAGGCCATCTCGTTCTTAACTACGTGTACAACTTTAGTTCGTTGTGAATTTAGTGTCCAACGCTGTTTCGTTGTAAATCAGTTGTCCAACGCTAAATGGTTTTAATTGAGGTGTCCAACGCTATCAGGTTGTAAATTAAAGGTCCAACACTTTATGGTTTAAAATAAGGGTTTAACGCCATCTCGTTGTAAATTAGGTGTCTAACGCTATATGGTTTGAAATCAAGTTTTCAACGACATCTCGTTGGAAACTAGGTGTCCAACGATATATGGTTTTAAACAAGATGTCCAATGCTAACTCATTGTGAATTTACTGTCCTTCGATATCTCTATAAAAATTAAGTGTCCAACGACATCTCGTTGTAAATAAGGTGTCCAACGATATATGGTTTGAAATTAGGTGTCCAACGCTAACTCATTGTGAATTTAGTGTCGAACGGCATCTCGTTCTTAATTTGGTGTAGAACTTTATTTCGTTTTGAATTTAGTGTCCAACGCTGTCTCGTTGTAAATTAAGTGTCCAACGTTATTTCTTTGTGAATTTAGTGTCCAACTCTATCTCGTTGTGAACTTAGTGTCCAACGCCATCTCGTGGTAAATTAAGTGTCTAAAGCTATTTCCTTATGAATTTAGTGTCCAACGCCATGTAATTGTAAATAAGGTGTCCAACGTTATTTCGTTGTGAAATTAGTGTCCAACGCCAACTCGTTGAAAATTAGGTGTCCAACGATATATGGTTGTTAATTTAGAGTCCAACGCTATCTCTTATGAATTAAGTGTCCAACGCCATATAGTTGTAGATAAAATGTCTAAAGTTATTTCGTTGTGAATTTATTGTCCAACGCCATCTCGCTATAAACTAGGTGTCCAACGATATGGTTGTTAATTTAGAGTCCAACGCTATCTCTTATGAATTCAGTGTCCAACTCTATCTCACTGTGAATTTTGTATATGTAAATTAAGTGTCCAACACTTTATGGTTTTAAATCATGTTTTAACGAAATCTCGTTGGAAACTAGGTGTTCAACGATATATGGTTTTAAATAAGATGTCGAACACTAACTCGTTGTGAATTAAGTGTCTAACGCTACCACGTTGTGAATTTAGTTTTCAACACTATCGTTTAGTGAATTTAGTGTTTTTAACATTATAGTTTAGTGAATTTAGTGTTTCAAGCTATTTAGTCATGAATTTAAAGTTCAACGCCATCTGGTTGTGAATTTAGTGTTCAAAGCGGCCATCGCGTTGTAAATTAAGTTGCCAACACTACGCCGTTGTGAATTTAGGGTCAGCGATATCCCGTTGTAAATTTAGTGTCAAAGTTTATCTCGTTGTGAATTTAGTGTCCAACGCCATCTCGTTTTAAATTAAGTGTCTAAAGCTAATTCCTTATGAATTTAGTGTCCACCGCCATGTCGTTGTGAATTTAGTGTCCAACGCCATCTCGTTGTAAATAAGTTGTCCAACGTTATTTCGTTGTGAATTTAGTGTCCAACGCCCTCTCGTTGTGAATTAGGTGTCCAACGATGTATGGTTGTTAGTTTAGAGTCCAACGCTATCTCTTAGGAATTTAGCATCCAAATCTACCTCATTGTGAATTTTGTGTTCAACGCCCTCTCGTTGTAATTTAGGTGTCCAACGCTATATTGTTTTTACTCATGTTTTTAACGACATCTAATTGCAAACTAGGTGCCCAACGATATATGGTTTCAAATTACATGTCCAACGCTAAATCATTGTGAATCTAGTGTCCAACACCAACTCGTTCTAAATTACGTGTACAATGTTATTTCGTAGTGAATTTAGTGTCAAACGCTGTCTCGTTGTAAATAAGTGTTAAACGCTATCCGGTTGTTAATTTAGTGTCCAACGTTATCTCATTGTAAATTTAAAGTTCAACGCTTTCTCTTGTGAATTTTTTGTCCAACTCTATCTCGTTTCTAATTAAGTGTCTAACGTTTATACGTTGTGAATTTAGTTTTCTACACTATCGTTAAGTAAGTTTAGTGCTTCACGCTATTTCGTCATGAATTTAGAGTCGAACGCCATCTGGTTGTGAATTTAGTGATCAAAGCCGCCATCGCCTTGTACATTTAGTGTCCAACACTACGCCGTTGTGAATTAAAGGTCCAAAGATATCCGCCTGTGAATTTAGTGTCCAACTCTATCTCGTTGTGAATTTTGTGTGCAACGCTGTTTCGCTGTAACTTAAGTGTCCATCGCTAAATGGCTTTAAATAAGGTGTCTTACTCTATCTAGCTGTGGATTTATTGTCCAACGATATCTCGTTCTAAATTACGTGTACAATATTATTTCGTGTGAATTTAGTGTCTACCGCCACCTCGTTGTAAATTGGGTCTTCAACTCTATCTTGTTGTGAATTATTTGTCCAACGCTCCCTTGTTTTGAATTTAGTGTCCAACGTTATCTCGTTGTAAACTTAAAATTCACAGCTATCTCTTTTGAATTTAGTGTCCAACTCTATCTCACTTTGAATTTTGTGTTCAACGCCATCTCGTTGTAAATTAAGTGTCCAACGCTATATGGTTTAAATCAGGTTTTTAACGACATCTCGTTGTAAATTAAGTGTCTTACGCTATCACGTTGTGAATTTAGTTTTCAACACTTTCGTTTAGTGAATTTAGTGTTTTACGCTATTTCGTCATGAATTTGGAGTCGAACGCCATCTGGTTGTGAATTTAGTGTTCAAAGCCGCCATCGCGTTGTAAATTAAGTGTCTAAAGCTATTTCCTTATGAATTTAGTGTCCAACGCCATCTCGATGTAAATTAGGTGTCCAACGATATATGGTTGTTAATTTAGAGTCCAACGCTATCTCTTATGAATTTAGTGTCCAACTCTATCTCACTGTGAATTTTGTTGTATATTAAGTGTCCAACGCTATATGGTTTTAAATAAGATGTCCAACGCTCATTGTGTGTTTAGTGTCCAAGGCCATCTCGTTCTTAACTACGTGTACAACTTTAGTTCGTTGTGATTTTAGTGTCCAACGCTGTTTCGTTGTAAATCAGTTGTCCAACGCTAAATGGTTTTAATTGAGGTGTCCAACGCTATCACGTTGTAAATTAAAGGTCCAACACTTTATGGTTTAAAATAAGGGTTTAACGCCATCTCGTTGTAAATTAGGTGTCCAACGCTATATGGTTTGAAATCAAGTTTTCAACGACATCTCGTTGGAAACTAGGTGTCCAACGATATATGGTTTTAAACAAGATGTCCAATGCTAACTCATTGTGAATTTACTGTCCTTCGATATCTCTATAAAAATTAAGTGTCCAACGACATCTCGTTGTAAATAAGGTGTCCAACGATATATGGTTTTAAATTAGGTGTCCAACGCTAACTCATTGTGAATTTAGTGTCGAACGGCATCTCGTTCTTAATTTGGTGTAGAACTTTATTTCGTTTTGAATTTAGTGTCCAACGCTGTCTCGTTATAAATTAAGTGTCCAACGTTATTTCTTTGTGAATTTAGTGTCCAACTCTATCTTGTTGTGAACTTCGTGTCCAACGCCATTTCGTGGTAAATTAAGTGTCTAAAGCTATTTCCTTATGAATTTAGTGTCCAACGCCATGTCATTGTAAATAAGGTGTCCAACGTTATTTCGTTGTGAAATTAGTGTCCAACGCCAACTCGTTGAAAATTAGGTGTCCAACGATATATGGTTGTTAATTTAGAGTCCAACGCTATCTCTTATGAATTAAGTGTCCAACGCCATATAGTTGTAGATAAAATGTCTAAAGTTATTTCGTTGTGAATTTATTGTCCAACGCCATCTCGCTATAAACTAGGTGTCCAACGATATGGTTGTTAATTTAGAGTCCAACGCTATCTCTTATGAATTCAGTGTCCAACTCTATCTCACTGTGAATTTTGTATATGTAAATTAAGTGTCCAACACTTTATGGTTTTAAATCATGTTTTAACGAAATCTCGTTGGAAACTAGGTGTTCAACGATATATGGTTTTAAATAAGATGTCGAACACTAACTCGTTGTGAATTAAGTGTCTAACGCTACCACGTTGTGAATTTAGTTTTCAACACTATCGTTTAGTGAATTTAGTGTTTTTAACATTATAGTTTAGTGAATTTAGTGTTTCAAGCTATTTAGTCATGAATTTAAAGTTCAACGCCATCTGGTTGTGAATTTAGTGTTCAAAGCGGCCATCGCGTTGTAAATTAAGTTGCCAACACTACGCCGTTGTGAATTTAGGGTCAGCGATATACCGTTGTAAATTTAGTGTCAAAGTTTATCTCGTTGTGTATTTAGTGTCCAACGCCATCTCGTTTTAAATTAAGTGTCTAAAGCTAATTCCTTATGAATTTAGTGTCCACCGCCATGTCGTTGTGAATTTAGTGTCCAACGCCATCTCGTTGTAAATAAGTTGTCCAACGTTATTTCGTTGTGAATTTAGTGTCCAACGCCCTCTCGTTGTGAATTAGGTGTCCAACGATGTATGGTTGTTAGTTAGAGTCCAACGCTATCTCTTAGGAATTTAGCATCCAAATCTACCTCATTGTGAATTTTGTGTTCAACGCCCTCTCGTTGTAATTTAGGTGTCCAACGCTATATTGTTTTTACTCATGTTTTTAACGACATCTAATTGCAAACTAGGTGCCCAACGATATATGGTTTCAAATTACATGTCCAACGCTAAATCATTGTGAATCTAGTGTCCAACACCAACTCGTTCTAAATTACGTGTACAATGTTATTTCGTAGTGAATTTAGTGTCAAACGCTGTCTCGTTGTAAATAAGTGTTAAACGCTATCCGGTTGTTAATTTAGTGTCCAACGTTATCTCATTGTAAATTTAAAGTTCAACGCTTTCTCTTGTGAATTTTTTGTCCAACTCTATCTCGTTTCTAATTAAGTGTCTTACGTTTATACGTTGTGAATTTAGTTTTCTACACTATCGTTAAGTAAGTTTAGTGCTTCACGCTATTTCGTCATGAATTTAGAGTCGAACGCCATCTGGTTGTGAATTTAGTGATCAAAGCCGCCATCGCCTTGTACATTTAGTGTCCAACACTACGCCGTTGTGAATTAAAGGTCCAAAGATATCCGCCTGTGAATTTAGTGTCCAACTCTATCTCGTTGTGAATTTTGTGTGCAACGCTGTTTCGCTGTAACTTAAGTGTCCATCGCTAAATGGCTTTAAATAAGGTGTCTTACTCTATCTAGCTGTGAATTTATTGTCCAACGATATCTCGTTCTAAATTACGTGTACAATATTATTTCGTGTGAATTTAGTGTCTACCGCCACCTCATTGTAAATTGGGTCTTCAACTCTATCTTGTTGTGAATTATTTGTCCAACGCTCCCTTGTTTTGAATTTAGTGTCCAACGTTATCTCGTTGTAAACTTAAAATTCACAGCTATCTCTTTTGAATTTAGTGTCCAACTCTATCTCACTTTGAATTTTGTGTTCAACGCCATCTCGTTATAAATTAAGTGTCCAACGCTATATGGTTTAAATCAGGTTTTTAACAACATCTCGTTGTAAATTAAGTGTCTTACGCTATCACGTTGTGAATTTAGTTTTCAACACTTTCGTTTAGTGAATTTAGTGTTTTACGCTATTTCGTCATGAATTTGGAGTCGAACGCCATCTGGTTGTGAATTTAGTGTTCAAAGCCGCCATCGCGTTGTAAATTAAGTGTCTAAAGCTATTTCCTTATGAATTTAGTGTCCAACGCCATCTCGATGTAAATTAGGTGTCCAACGATATATGGTTGTTAATTTAGAGTCCAACGCTATCTCTTATGAATTTAGTGTCCAACTCTATCTCACTGTGAATTTTGTTGTATATTAAGTGTCCAACGCTATATGGTTTTAAATAAGATGTCCAACGCTCATTGTGTGTTTAGTGTCCAAGGCCATCTCGTTCTTAACTACGTGTACAACTTTAGTTCGTTGTGATTTTAGTGTCCAACGCTGTTTCGTTGTAAATCAGTTGTCCAACGCTAAATGGTTTTAATTGAGGTGTCCAACGCTATCACGTTGTAAATTAAAGGTCCAACACTTTATGGTTTAAAATAAGGGTTTAACGCCATCTCGTTGTAAATTAGGTGTCCAACGCTATATGGTTTGAAATCAAGTTTTCAACGACATCTCGTTGGAAACTAGGTGTCCAACGATATATGGTTTTAAACAAGATGTCCAATGCTAACTCATTGTGAATTTACTGTCCTTCGATATCTCTATAAAAATTAAGTGTCCAACGACATCTCGTTGTAAATAAGGTGTCCAACGATATATGGTTTTAAATTAGGTGTCCAACGCTAACTCATTGTGAATTTAGTGTCGAACGGCATCTCGTTCTTAATTTGGTGTAGAACTTTATTTCGTTTTGAATTTAGTGTCCAACGCTGTCTCGTTATAAATTAAGTGTCCAACGTTATTTCTTTGTGAATTTAGTGTCCAACTCTATCTTGTTGTGAACTTCGTGTCCAACGCCATCTCGTGGTAAATTAAGTGTCTAAAGCTATTTCCTTATGAATTTAGTGTCCAACGCCATGTCATTGTAAATAAGGTGTCCAACGTTATTTCGTTGTGAAATTAGTGTCCAACGCCAACTCGTTGAAAATTAGGTGTCCAACGATATATGGTTGTTAATTTAGAGTCCAACGCTATCTCTTATGAATTAAGTGTCCAACGCCATATAGTTGTAGATAAAATGTCTAAAGTTATTTCGTTGTGAATTTATTGTCCAACGCCATCTCGCTATAAACTAGGTGTCCAACGATATGGTTGTTAATTTAGAGTCCAACGCTATCTCTTATGAATTCAGTGTCCAACTCTATCTCACTGTGAATTTTGTATATGTAAATTAAGTGTCCAACACTTTATGGTTTTAAATCATGTTTTAACGAAATCTCGTTGGAAACTAGGTGTTCAACGATATATGGTTTTAAATAAGATGTCGAACACTAACTCGTTGTGAATTAAGTGTCTAACGCTACCACGTTGTGAATTTAGTTTTCAACACTATCGTTTAGTGAATTTAGTGTTTTTAACATTATAGTTTAGTGAATTTAGTGTTTCAAGCTATTTAGTCATGAATTTAAAGTTCAACGCCATCTGGTTGTGAATTTAGTGTTCAAAGCGGCCATCGCGTTGTAAATTAAGTTGCCAACACTACGCCGTTGTGAATTTAGGGTCCAGCGATATCCCGTTGTAAATTTAGTGTCAAAGTTTATCTCGTTGTGAATTTAGTGTCCAACGCCATCTCGTTTTAAATTAAGTGTCTAAAGCTAATTCCTTATGAATTTAGTGTCCACCGCCATGTCGTTGTGAATTTAGTGTCCAACGCCATCTCGTTGTAAATAAGTTGTCCAACGTTATTTCGTTGTGAATTTAGTGTCCAACGCCCTCCCGTTGTGAATTAGGTGTCCAACGATGTATGGTTGTTAATTTAGAGTCCAACGCTATCTCTTAGGAATTTAGCATCCAAATCTACCTCATTGTGAATTTTGTGTTCAACGCCCTCTCGTTGTAAATAAGTGTCCTACGCTATATTGTTTTTACTCAGGGTTTTAACGACATCTAATTGCAAACTAGGTGCCCAACGATATATGGTTTCAAATTACATGACCAACGCTAAATCATTGTGAATCTAGTGTCCAACACCAACTCGTTCTAAATTACGTGTACAATGTTATTTCGTAGTGAATTTAGTGTCAAACGCTATCTCGTTGTAAATAAGTGTTAAACGCTATCCGGTTGTTAATTTAGTGTCCAACGTTATCTCATTGTAAATTTAAAGTTCAACGCTTTCTCTTGTGAATTTTTTGTCCAACTCTATCTCGTTTCTAATTAAGTGTCTAACGCTTATACGTTGTGAATTTAGTTTTCTACACTATCGTTAAGTAAGTTTAGTGCTTCACGCTATTTCGTCATGAATTTAGAGTCGAACGCCATCTGGTTGTGAATTTAGTGATCAAAGCCGCCATCGCCTTGTACATTTAGTGTCCAACACTACGCCGTTGTGAATTAAAGGTCCAAAGATATCCGCCTGTGAATTTAGTGTCCAACTCTATCTCGTTGTGAATTTTGTGTGCAACGCTGTTTCGCTGTAACTTAAGTGTCCATCGCTAAATGGCTTTAAATAAGGTGTCTTACTCTATCTAGCTGTGAATTTATTGTCCAACGATATCTCGTTCTAAATTACGTGTACAATATTATTTCGTGTGAATTTAGTGTCTACCGCCACCTCGTTGTAAATTGGGTCTTCAACTCTATCTTGTTGTGAATTATTTGTCCAACGCTCCCTTGTTTTGAATTTAGTGTCCAACGTTATCTCGTTGTAAACTTAAAATTCACAGCTATCTCTTTTGAATTTAGTGTCCAACTCTATCTCACTTTGAATTTTGTGTTCAACGCCATCTCGTTGTAAATTAAGTGTCCAACGCTATATGGTTTAAATCAGGTTTTTAACGACATCTCGTTGTAAATTAAGTGTCTTACGCTATCACGTTGTGAATTTAGTTTTCAACACTTTCGTTTAGTGAATTTAGTGTTTTACGCTATTTCGTCATGAATTTGGAGTCGAACGCCATCTGGTTGTGAATTTAGTGTTCAAAGCCGCCATCGCGTTGTAAATTAAGTATCCAACACTACGCCTTTGTGAATTCAGGTTCCAACGATATCCCGTTTCGAATTTAGTGTCCAACTCTATCTCGTTGTGAAATTAGTGTCCATCGCCATATCGTTGTAAATTAAGTGTCTAAAGCTATTTCCTTATGAATTTAGTGTCCAACGCCATCTCGATGTAAATTAGGTGTCCAACGATATATGGTTGTTAATTTAGAGTCCAACGCTATCTCTTATGAATTTAGTGTCCAACTCTATCTCACTGTGAATTTGGTTGTATATTAAGTGTCCAACGCTATATGGTTTTAAATAAGATGTCCAACGCTCATTGTGGATTTAGTGTCCAAGGCCATCTCGTTCTTAACTACGTGTACAACTTTAGTTCGTTGTGAATTTAGTGTCCAACGCTGTTTCGTTGTAAATCAGTTGTCCAACGCTAAATGGTTTTAATTGAGGTGTCCAACGCTATCACGTTGTAAATTAAAGGTCCAACACTTTATGGTTTAAAATAAGGGTTTAACGCCATCTCGTTGTAAATTAGGTGTCCAACGCTATATGGTTTGAAATCAAGTTTTCAACGACATCTCGTTGGAAACTAGGTGTCCAACGATATATGGTTTTAAACAAGATGTCCAATGCTAACTCATTGTGAATTTACTGTCCTTCGATATCTCTATAAAAATTAAGTGTCCAACGACATCTCGTTGTAAATAAGGTGTCCAACGATATATGGTTTTAAATTAGGTGTCCAACGCTAACTCATTGTGAATTTAGTGTCGAACGGCATCTCGTTCTTAATTTGGTGTAGAACTTTATTTCATTTTGAATTTAGTGTCCAACGCTGTCTCGTTGTAAATTAAGTGTCCAACGTTATTTCTTTTTGAATTTAGTGTCCAACTCTATCTTGTTGTGAACTTCGTGTCCAACGCCATCTCGTGGTAAATTAAGTGTCTAAAGCTATTTCCTTATGAATTTAGTGTCCAACGCCATGTCATTGTAAATAAGGTGTCCAACGTTATTTCGTTGTGAAATTAGTGTCCAACGCCAACTCGTTGAAAATTAGGTGTCCAACGATATATGGTTGTTAATTTAGAGTCCAACGCTATCTCTTATGAATTTAGTGTCCAACGCCATATAGTTGTAGATAAAATGTCTAAAGTTATTTCGTTGTGAATTTATTGTCCAACGCCATCTCGCTATAAACTAGGTGTCCAACGATATGGTTGTTAATTTAGAGTCCAACGCTATCTCTTATGAATTCAGTGTCCAACTCTATCTCACTGTGAATTTTGTATATGTAAATTAAGTGTCCAACACTTTATGGTTTTAAATCATGTTTTAACGAAATCTCGTTGGAAACTAGGTGTTCAACGATATATGGTTTTAAATAAGATGTCGAATACTAACTCGTTGTGAATTAAGTGTCTAACGCTACCACGTTGTGAATTTAGTTTTCAACACTATCGTTTAGTGAATTTAGTGTTTTTAACATTATAGTTTAGTGAATTTAGTGTTTCAAGCTATTTAGTCATGAATTTAAAGTTCAACGCCATCTGGTTGTGAATTTAGTGTTCAAAGCGGCCATCGCGTTGTAAATTAAGTTGCCAACACTACGCCGTTGTGAATTTAGGGTCCAGCGATATCCCGTTGTAAATTTAGTGTCAAAGTTTATCTCGTTGTGAATTTAGTGTCCAACGCCATCTCGTTTTAAATTAAGTGTCTAAAGCTAATTCCTTATGAATTTAGTGTCCACCGCCATGTCGTTGTGAATTTAGTGTCCAACGCCATCTCGTTGTAAATAAGTTGTCCAACGTTATTTCGTTGTGAATTTAGTGTCCAACGCCCTCTCGTTGTGAATTAGGTGTCCAACGATGTATGGTTGTTAATTTAGAGTCCAACGCTATCTCTTAGGAATTTAGCATCCAAATCTACCTCATTGTGAATTTTGTGTTCAACGCCCTCTCGTTGTAAATTAGGTGTCCAACGCTATATTGTTTTTACTCAGGTTTTTAACGACATCTAATTGCAAACTAGGTGCCCAACGATATATGGTTTCAAATTACATGACCAACGCTAAATCATTTTGAATCTAGTGTCCAACACCAACTCGTTCTAAATTACGTGTACAATGTTATTTCGTAGTGAATTTAGTGTCAAACGCTGTCTCGTTGTAAATAAGTGTTAAACGCTATCCGGTTGTTAATTTAAATGCTTTCTCTTGTGAATTTTTTGTCTAACTCTATCTCGTTTCTAATTAAGTGTCTAACGCTTATACGTAGTAGTAGTAGTAGTAGTGCCCCGTGGCTTAGTGGTTAGTGTGTCGGACTGCTAAGCGAAAGAACCTGGGTTCAAATCCAGCTCATAGCCACCTTTTTTTCTGGGGTACTGCCTCTTGCGAGGAACTGACAAAACCTCCAAGAGTAAAATTTGTCTCGAAAAAGTGCATCTCATGTAGCCGTTCGGACTCGGCGGTAAACTGTAGGTCCCTTCCATTCTTGCAGAGTAACAACACACACACAGGAATGGTTGAGAGTATAAGTCACTAGGCCTTGGCTCCTTAAGGAGCTGTCGCGCCAATAAATTTAATTTTAACGCTTATACGTTGTGAATTTAGTTTTCTACACTATCGTTAAGTAAGTTTAGTGCTTCACGCTATTTCGTCATGAATTTAGAGTCGAACGCCATCTGGTTGTGAATTTAGTGATCAAAGCCGCCATCGCCTTGTACATTTAGTGTAAATTAGGTGTCCAACGCTATATGGTTTGAAATTTTTCGTCAATTTTTTTCGTCATGAATTTGGAGTCGAACGCCATCTGGTTGTGAATTTAGTGTTCAAAGCCGCCATCGCGTTGTAAATTAAGTATCCAACACTACGCCTTTGTGAATTCAGGTTCCAACGATATCCCGTTTCGAATTTAGTGTCCAACTCTATCTCGTTGTGAAATTAGTGTCCATCGCCATATCGTTGTAAATTAAGTGTCTAAAGCTATTTCCTTATGAATTTAGTGTCCAACGCCATCTCGATGTAAATTAGGTGTCCAACGATATATGGTTGCTAATTTAGAGTCCAACGCTATCTCTTATGAATTTAGTGTCCAACTCTATCTCACTGTGAATTTTGTTGTATATTAAGTGTCCAACGCTATATGGTTTTAAATAAGATGTCCAACGCTCATTGTGGATTTAGTGTCCAAGGCCATATCGTTCTTAACTACGTGTACAACTTTAGTTCGTTGTGAATTTAGTGTCCAACGCTGTTTCGTTGTAAATCAGTTGTCCAACGCTAAATGGTTTTAATTGAGGTGTCCAACGCTATCACGTTGTAAATTAAAGGTCCAACACTTTATGGTTTAAAATAAGGGTTTAACGCCATCTCGTTGTAAATTAGGTGTCCAACGCTATATGGTTTGAAATCAAGTTTTCAACGACATCTCGTTGGAAACTAGGTGTCCAACGATATATGGTTTTAAACAAGATGTCCAATACTAACTCATTGTGAATTTACTGTCCTTCGATATCTCTATAAAAATTAAGTGTCCAACGACATCTCGTTGTAAATAAGGTGTCCAACGATATATGGTTTTAAATTAGGTGTCCAACGCTAACTCATTGTGAATTTAGTGTCGAACGGCATCTCGTTCTTAATTTGGTGTAGAACTTTATTTCGTTTTGAATTTAGTGTCCAACGCTGTCTCGTTGTAAATTAAGTGTCCAACGTTATTTCTTTGTGAATTTAGTGTCCAACTCTATCTTGTTGTGAACTTCGTGTCCAACGCCATCTCGTGGTAAATTAAGTGTCTAAAGCTATTTCCTTATGAATTTAGTGTCCAACGCCATGTCATTGTAAATAAGGTGTCCAACGTTATTTCGTTGTAAAATTAGTGTCCAACGCCAACTCGTTGAAAATAAGGTGTCCAACGATATATGGTTGTTAATTTAGAGTCCAACGCTATCTCTTATGAATTTAGTGTCCAACGCCATATAGTTGTAGATAAAATGTCTAAAGTTATTTCGTTGTGAATTTATTGTCCAACGCCATCTCGCTATAAACTAGGTGTCCAACGATATGGTTGTTAATTTAGAGTCCAACGCTATCTCTTATGAATTCAGTGTCCAACTCTATCTCACTGTGAATTTTGTGTTTGTAAATTAAGTGTCCAACACTTTATGGTTTTAAATCATGTTTTAACGAAATCTCGTTGGAAACTAGGTGTTCAACGATATATGGTTTTAAATAAGATGTCGAACACTAACTCGTTGTGAATTAAGTGTCTAACGCTACCACGTTGTGAATTTAGTTTTCAACACTATCGTTTAGTGAATTTAGTGTTTTTACGCTATTTCGTTGTGAATTTAGTGTCCAACGCCATCTCGTTGTAAAATAAGTGTCTAAAGCTATTTCCTTATGAATTTAGTGTCAAACGCCATGTAGTTGTGAATTTAGTGTCCAACGCCATCTCGTTTTAAATAAGGTGTCCAACGTTATTTCGTTGTGAAATTAGTGTCCAACGCCAAATCGCTGTAAATTAGGTGCCCAACGATATATGGTTGTTAATTTAGAGTCCAGTGCTATCTCTTATGAATTTAGTGTCCAACTCTATCTCACTGTGAATTTTTTGTTCAACGCCATCTCGTTGTAAATTAGGTGTCCAACGCTATATGGTTTGAAATCAGGTTTTTAACGACATCTCGTTGCAAACTAGGTGTCCAACGAAATATGGTTTTAAATAAGATGTCCTTCGCTAACTCATTGTGAATTTAGTGTCCAACGCCATCTCGTTCTTAATAAGGTGTTCAACTTTATTTCGTTGTGAATTTAGTATCCAACGCCATCTCTTTGTAAATTTAGTGCCCATCGCGTTCTCTTTGTTAATTCAGTGCCCATATCGAACGCTGTCTAGTTGTGAATTTAGTGTCCAACGTTATCTCGTTGTAAATTTAGAGTTTACCGCTATCTCTTGTGAATTTATTGCCCAACTCTATCCCGTTTTGAATCAAGTGTCCGACGGCATTTCGTCGAAATTAGGTGGAAATGAGATGATTTCGAAATGTGATTTTGTATGGGAAATGAGATGATTTTGAATTTGGAGTCGAACGCCATCTGGTTGTGAATTTAGTGTTCAAAGCCGCCATCGCGTTGTAAATTAAGTATCCAACACTACGCCTTTGTGAATTCAGGTTCCAACGATATCCCGTTTCGAATTTAGTGTCCAACTCTATCTCGTTGTGAAATTAGTGTCCATCGCCATATCGTTGTAAATTAAGTGTCTAAAGCTATTTCCTTATGAATTTAGTGTCCAACGCCATCTCGATGTAAATTAGGTGTCCAACGATATATGGTTGTTAATTTAGAGTCCAACGCTATCTCTTATGAATTTAGTGTCCAACTCTATCTCACTGCGAATTTTGTTGTATATTAAGTATCCAACGCTATATGGTTTTAAATAAGATGTCCAACGCTCATTGTGGATTAAGTGTCCAAGGCCATCTCGTTCTTAACTACGTGTACAACTTTAGTTCGTTGTGAATTTAGTGTCCAACGCTGTTTCGTTGTAAATCAGTTGTCCAACGCTAAATGGTTTTAATTGAGGTGTCCAACGCTATCACGTTGTAAATTAAAGGTCCAACACTTTATGGTTTAAAATAAGGGTTTAACGCCATCTCGTTGTAAATTAGGTGTCCAACGCTATATGGTTTGAAATCAAGTTTTCAACGACATCGCGTTGGAAACTAGGTGTCCAACGATATATGGTTTTAAACAAGATGTCCAATGCTAACTCATTGTGAATTTACTGTCCTTCGATATCTCTATAAAAATTAAGTGTCCAACGACATCTCGTTGTAAATAAGGTGTCCAACGATATATGGTTTTAAATTAGATGTCCAACGCTAACTCATTGTGAATTTAGTGTCGAACGGCATCTCGTTCTTAATTTGGTGTAGAACTTTATTTCGTTTTGAATTTAGTGTCAAACGCTGTCTCGTTGTAAATTAAGTGTCCAACGTTATTTCTTTGTGAATTTAGTGTCCAACTCTATCTTGTTGTGTCCAACGATATGGTTGTTAATTTAGAGTCCAACGCTATCTCTTATGAATTCAGTGTCCAACTCTATCTCACTGTGAATTTTGTGTTTGTAAATTAAGTGTCCAACACTTTATGGTTTTAAATCATGTTTTAACGAAATCTCGTTGGAAACTAGGTGTTCAACGATATATGGTTTTAAATAAGATGTCGAACACTAACTCGTTGTGAATTAAGTGTCTAACGCTACCACGTTGTGAATTTAGTTTTCAACACTATCGTTTAGTGAATTTAGTGTTTTTACGCTATTTCGTTGTGAATTTAGTGTCCAACGCCATCTCGTTGTAAAATAAGTGTCTAAAGCTATTTCCTTATGAATTTAGTGTCAAACGCCATGTAGTTGTGAATTTAGTGTCCAACGCCATCTCGTTTTAAATAAGGTGTCCAACGTTATTTCGTTGTGAAATTAGTGTCCAACGCCAAATCGCTGTAAATTAGGTGCCCAACGATATATGGTTGTTAATTTAGAGTCCAGTGCTATCTCTTATGAATTTAGTGTCCAACTCTATCTCACTGTGAATTTTGTGTTCAACGCCATCTCGTTGTAAATTAGGTGTCCAACGCTATATGGTTTGAAATCAGGTTTTTAACGACATCTCGTTGCAAACTAGGTGTCCAACGAAATATGGTTTTAAATAAGATGTCCTTCGCTAACTCATTGTGAATTTAGTGTCCAACGCCATCTCGTTCTTAATTAGGTGTTCAACTTTATTTCGTTGTGAATTTAGTATCCAATGCCATCTCTTTGTAAATTTAGTGCCCATCGCGTTCTCTTTGTTAATTCAGTGCACATATCGAACGCTGTCTAGTTGTGAATTTAGTGTCCAACGTTATCTCGTTGTAAATTTAGAGTTTGCCGCTATCTCTTGTGAATTTATTGCCCAACTCTATCCCGTTTTGAATTAAGTGTCCGACGGCATTTCGTCGAAATTAGGTGGAAATGAGATGATTTCGAAATGTGATTTTGTATGGGAAATGAGATGATTTTGAATCAAATTTGGAAGTTTGATACGAGATTAGCTCATTTGGCCTAATGAAACATTGTATAAGTGTCTAACGCTATCACGTTTTGAATTTAGTTTTAAACACTATCGTTTAGTGAATTTAGTGCTTCGCGCTATTTCGTCATGAATTTATAGTTGAACGCCATCTGGTTGTGAATTTAGTGTTAAAAGCGGCCATGGCGTTGTAAATTAAGTGTCCAACACTACGCCGTTGTGAATTAAGGGTCAAACGATATCCCGTTGTGAATTTAGTATTTTAGTGTCGCCATCTAGTTGTAAATTAAGTGTCCAAAGTTTTTCCTTATGAATTTAGTGTCCAACGCCATGTCGTTGTGAATATAGTGTCCAACGTCATCTCGTTTTAAATTAGGTGTTCAACTCAATCTCGTTATGAATTTAGGGTCCAACACCATGCTGTTGTGAATTAAGTGTCCAACGCTGCCGAATTTAGTGTCCAACGCCATCTCGTTCTAAATTAGGTGCACAACGTTATTTCATTGTGAATCAAAAAAAGTGGCCAACGGCATTTCGTTCTAAATTAGGTGTACAATGTTATTTCGTGGTCAATTTAGTGTCCAACACCATCTCGTTGTAAATTAAGTGTCTAACGCTATC
The DNA here is from genome assembly GCA_963971375.1 of Platycheirus rosarum. NCBI lineage: Eukaryota > Metazoa > Arthropoda > Insecta > Diptera > Syrphidae > Platycheirus > Platycheirus rosarum. Next base: position 65,106,886 of record OZ020507.1, on the reverse strand, counting down.
ACATTGTGATTTTAGTTTTCAACACAAAGAGAGAATGTGCAAAAGAAGGTAGCTTAAAATTTAGCTCTGCAAAAGTTATTTAATTCTTTGTCATACAGTCATTATAAATAAATAATGTGTTTACTAAAGTCTCAGTTGATACTTTTAAATTGAAATTATTATTTCAATAATGAATTTTTTTAATTTGACATACATGATATAAATTTCTTTGAAATTAAATAATAAAAAAAAAAATATATATATATAGTTACAATGGCTTCGCTTAGCTGAGGCGAATTATAACTGGAAATGTCATCGCGTGAGAACCAACGAAAACTCAGATTGGCGGAGAAGTGGTCTAGCAATCCAATCTCTTATACTAATTCTCCTGTGACAATCTCGGCCTCAACTAATTTATGGAACAAAATAGAAACTCGGCTTGAATTGCTCTCAGAAACCATTGTGTCACAATTAAAAACAGAAATAAATGCTTTATGCGAAAATATGTCTACGCGCATTAACAATTTAGAGCTTGATTTTAACAAAAAAAATTAAAACACTTGACAAGAAACTTTTTTTTTTTTTTTTATAATTAACGCGCGCACAAGGGACTATTTGTTTCCCTTTTTATGTAACACACTGCGCGGGCATTAGGATGATAGGGAGGGGAGAGATAGGAGGTGTCGATTAACATAGGTTTTGAATGTTTGCAAATAGAAATGGCAAGGGAAAATCTCGCCGGGTAAACCATTCCAAAGTCGTGTTGTACGGCTAAAATAAGAATCTCTATATTTCACGGTACGTTCGAAATTGAGCTCAAGGGTGAACTGATAGGCATTCCTAGCAAGTCGAGTATTACGGGCGAAACTTTTAAGGGGAGGAATGCAGCGGGCTACCTCGAGTGAACATTTTTTATAAAAGAAACGATAAAATAAGGAAAGACATGAAACATTACGTCGGTGTTTGAGAGGGGCAATTGCTTCAGCGGCAGTTCTATTTCCTATAAATCTTAACGCTCGATTTTGTATTCTATCAAGCAGGTGTAGCGATGTTTGCGAAGCACCTGCCCAGAGGTGGGAGTTATACTCGAGTTTAGGACGTATAAACGCTTTATAGTTAGATTGTAGCCAGATCAGATGACGAAAAATACTTCTTACACCGATACAGAAAACCTAAGCACCTAGCAGCATTCTTAGCGATCTCAAATATATGGTCGTTCCAAAGGAGGTCGTCGTTGACACACATACCGAGTACTGAGAGCTTTTCGGTTTTTTCGATGTAAGTGCCATTCATGGACAATGGCATTGGGGGTATGTTAAGCTTCAACGACAGAAGACAGCATTGAGTTTTCGAAGCATTAAACTCCACACGATTCCTATTACCCCATTTGACAACGCTGTATAAATCGGAGTTTAATGAGCTTGACATACGGCACCGTTGCAATTGTACGTCCGAAGGCGAAGGCCGTGAATTATCGAACGAATATGAAAAGCTGAGGGTAGAGTCGTCAGCAAAACAGTTAAGTGGATTAGAAGTAACAGACAGAAGATCATTTATAAAAATGAGGAAAAGAGTCGGAGACAGAACAGAGACCTGGGGCACACCAGCATTTATTTTATGGGAATCAGACTTTAATCCGTCCAATAAAACTTGTATTGAACGGTCCAGAAGATAGCTTCTAATCCAACGAACAAGAGTATTATCGATCCCAAAAGCACGCATTTTCGATAAGAAAGCTTCATGCCAAACTCTATTAAATGCCTTGGAGACATCAAGAGCAATAATCTTACTTTCACCAAAGCGATGTAAAGATTTGTTCCACTGTTCGGTGAGATATGCCATCAGATCACCAGTGGAACGGTTGCTGCGGAAGCCATACTGACGGGCATGGAGATATTCCTTAAGCTGACGGTTAATCAGTGTTTTCATGACCTTAGAAAGAAGGGATGTCAGTGCTATGGGTCGGTAGGAGGAGGGGGAGGATGGGTCACCTTTCTTAGGGACAGGCTGGACAAATGCTGTTTTCCATCTTCTAGGAAAGATTCCAGAAGAGTAGGAGCAATGGAAAAGCTTACGCAGTGGCTTTGCCAGTGTGGAAGAACACCTCTTCAGAAGAATCGGGGGTATACCATCCGGGCCAGCGAATTTGTGTATATCGAGATCTTTGAGAACTCTTGCTACTGTACGAGTGCGGAAAAAAATCTGTCCCATGGAAAAATTTACATTCTCAAGTACAGGAGGGGCAACGTTGCTATGCGGCAGCGTAGAGCTGGCAGCGAAATGGGCGGCGAGCAAGTTTGCCTTCTCTGAAGAGTAAACAATTGGTTTGTTATTGTCGATGAGCGTTGGAACCGAAGATGTTGAGGAGTTTTTAATATTTTTTACAAATGACCAAAAAAATTTTACTGCCTTTGGGACACTGCAGAATTTTCTGCCGTAATTTTTGGTCATGCAATAACGGAGTTGCATGAGACAAGAAACTTAATGAGCGATACGACTCTTTAGCTTTACGGATTAATAATTCTGAACTTGAATTGGATAATAAAATCAAAAAGCTGGAAGTCATATTCAATCAGAGACTGGGCTCCTTTAATCACTCATTCTTTACACTGGGTAGCCGATTTGATTCGTTGGAGCAACAGGGACGTAGATTAGACGCGCAAGAAGATGAACTCACTTTGGTTAAGGCACAAGTGTTAGAAAAAGATAATACAATGTTAAAAATTCAAATTGATGCACTTGCACGCAGTAATATTTCCGGAGATCTGGTGCTTCATGGAATACCGGTACAAGACAATGAAAACCTTTACAATATTTTCGAACGTTTCTGTAATTCGATAAATTATGTACCGTCACCACCGATTCACATTCTTCGCACTAAACCACGAAAGTCATCACCTACTAGTGCAATAATTGTAAAACTCCCACACGCACAAGACAAAGTAAATGTTCTGAAAAGCGCAAATGCATATTACAAACAGAACTCCAGAGCTGTAACACTAAATGATCTGGGCTTTGAGGGAAATAAGTTTGTACAAGTGTATGAGAGCTTGACTAAAAACAACCATTCAATTTTTTGTAAAGCTAATGAACTTAGACAATCCAAAGATGTAAATAGAAAACCTGTATGCATCACAAGTATGAACTCCTTTGAAGTGTTTTCCTGGTATGATATTTCTACAACTGATACCGTTGGTGCAGATGCTGTTGAGAAGAGAATAGATAAGGAGCCGGAGGAATTATTCACACAAGCTTATCCTTTAACCAGTTCTGATGTTGTTGTTTCTGTTGCTGCTGATGACGTATGATTTTATTTTATTTAATTTTTTTTTTCATTATTTATTTGTATTAACGTTAATAGTTCTTTATTACTTGTACTTGAACAACTGTTTATCTATTTTATATGTAATTTTTTTTCTCTTATGTTTTGTGCTCTTAAAATTGAATTTCTTGAGCAGAGTTTTTATTTAGCAATATGATTGCCATGTATATTTATAAATGTTTCTTATTTAAATTCTTCAAATTTACTAAACTTTTTATTAATTTTTCTATTTTTAATGATTTTTCTATTTCTTATATTTATGAATTTCTTTATGATTTTACGTTAGTGCAGATTTTTTTCTTTTTGAAGATGATGGTGATGGTTTTTTATGTAAATTTTTTTGTTAAATATGGTTTCTGGTACCGATCCTGACAATGTAAGGAGTGTTCTTAATGTGATGTGTCGTACGTTTGATGGCCTTAATGTATGTTGTTTGAATGCTGAGAGCTTACGAGGTAAATATACTGTGTTTTATCAAATGTTTAGTACTTCTAAAGTGGATGTAATTATGGTGTCCGAATCTTGGCTGTGTACCCATAACTCAAATACAATTGTAGGACTACCTGGTTTTAACTTATTTAGAAATGATCGTAAGAACAGGGTGGGGGGCGGTGTATGTTTATATGTGCGTGACCATATATTAGGGTGTCCATAATGAAAGTAGAAAAAAAGAGAACATTTTCAAAAATTCAAATGATACTACCCCCCCCCCCCCTTCAGCTTCTTTCACTCTCAGATGAACGATTATGCACACCGTAAACTTGACAAAGGGTTCGGCCAACAAAGCGTGATTTTCGAAAATAAATTTCTACGATTTGTAAGCGTTGCATGGTGATTAGTATGACAGCTAGTTTGACAGTTATCCAAATCGGAAATTAATATACCTATGCCTCTAAAAACACCCTTTTACTTTCAAAATATGGGCTTGACTTCTGACTCTAGGAACTCTTTTTAAATGTGTTAATGTAGTTTTATATGAAAAATTATTTTGATGTTGAAATTTCAAAATTGAAGTAAGGAAAGGAACAAATTTTGTAGAAAAAGAGACTAATAAGAGGACATATAAAAAAAAGAGGACAAAAAAAGAATTTTATAAAAAAAGAGAGTGTAAAATAGATCTGAATTGATAAATAGAACATGTTCTCTTTAAAAGAGATGCTCTGGAAACCCTACCATATATCTGTTTACAGTTTATAGGTCAAACGTCGCCAATATAGAGTTTATATGTGTTGAAGTGAAAAATTCAGTTGAAAAGTGTTTACTTGTTTCTTTATGCAGTCCACCACAATTAGGCATATATATTATGGTCTGCGTTCCTTACGATCCTCCTCTTAATTGTTATCTCCTGATATGAAGAAATACCTCATAAAATCTTTGATTTTACCATATTTTATTTTTAATTGTTCAGTATATCTTGATTGTCAATGTAAACGAAAACTTAATGTTGCTTTCAATGATTGTATTCGCTTTATATATGGTATTCAGAGACATACCAGCGTCTCGCATTTACAACACACTCTTGTTGGTATAAGTCTTGAAAAGTTTTGGAGGTACAGGCTTATTCTAAGGAAAGATAAGGATGCACATGACAATTATACAGAGAGAGAGAGAGAGAGAGTGACATAAGGATCGTTCAATTCTATATATATATTAATGTCGGTGTCGATCTTAAGCTCATAGAGGTCGAACGTCGGGTCGAGGTGCGCGCACAAATAATTAAACAAAAGTCAAAAAAAAAAAAAAAATTATTGCGCATTGTTATCGCGAGTGTTAAACAAAATAATATGACACACTCGTTTGAGAAATTGGTAAAACCTCCTCACGTGTGCTGTAAAGAAAATAACAATATCCACTCCTCGCGTCGTTGGAAGACGATAAGATGCCCATTCGCGCTGATGCCCCCCCAACCCTTTGTGCTTAGCTTAACTGCCTCTTTCTTATCGATTGTAGGCATCGTATGCTTGCGGTAAATGGATAAGGGCATCTGAGTTTGTCCTATTGTGCTGAATCTTTACATTGATTTTTTGTATGCAAGCTGTCTTATGGGCATAACACCTAAGACAGTTTGTTTATTACAGAGATTAATTTGGATTTTCACTGCATGGTTCGACTTAGTCAGAATTGTGTTTTGTGTGTAAGTATTTTTAAATGGCAAGTGATTTTTGTGTCGTTTATTCCAATGTTCGTGGTATAAGAAAGAATTGCTTTCACCTGTACGTCTACACTGTTCAATACAGGCCAGCTGTTTTGGTATTAAGTGAAACCCAGATTTGAGTAAATACTGATTTATCAGAGTTTGCTCTACATGGGTATAGCTTGGTGCCATTACTCTTTTCCCATCATGTTCTCGTGGTCTATGTTAGGAATGATATTGCTTGCCAGAGCCTTCCCCAATATGGGCAATGTACCAACATGGACTTTAACTTCTTGTGGCTCAAATTCACTCATTATTGTTTTATTTACAGGAGTCCAAATCTGGACAGCAATTCGACTTGTAACGAGTTTGATGCGCTGTCTGATTCTATCTCGAAAATTGTTTCCTTTTGTCCTCGCACTGAAATCGTTATTGCAGGCGATTTGAATGTACACAATTCCAATTGGCTCCGCTATTCTGGTCAGAAAACACACGAAGGAAGGTATGTCGAGCTCTTTGCCGGGTAACATCACCTTACCCAACTGGTGGATAAATATACCATTAGTGTAACTTCTCCATTTGGCACTTCAGACCATTGTGTCATTTTAGCTAATTTCTCATCCTCCACCCATCCAGTTAAGGAAAAACTTCCCACCAGGACCGTTTGGCAATACGAGAAAGCCAACTGGGACGGCCTAAATATTTTTTTCCGAAACTTTATTTGGTCACTATGCTTCCTCGATAGTGACATTGATGCCAGTGCTGAAATGATCACAAATGTGATTCTTCTAAGGATGCGTGCTTTTATTCCTAGCAGAGTAAAAAGCATCAAACCTAAAGAAAAGTCTTGGTTTAATTCTGAGTGTAAAGAAGCTATCAGGCTCAAAGAAGTAAGTTTCCGTTCTTACAAAGGAAAATCGGAAAAAGCACAAACAAGCAAGAAACTCATGCAACTCCGTTATTGAAAGAACCAAATTTTTGCATGACCAAAAATTACGGCAAAAAATTCTGCAGTGTCCCAAAGGCAGTAAAAATTTTTGGTCATTTGTAAAAAATATAAAAAACTCCTCGACATCTTCGGTTCCAACGCTCATCGACAATAACAAACCAAATGTTTACTCTTCAGAGAAGGCAAACTTGCTCGCCGCCCATTTCGCTGCCAGCTCCACGCTGCCTCAAAGCAACGTTGCCCCTCCTGTACTTGAGAATGTAAATTTTTCCATGGGACACATTTTTTTCCGCACTCGTACAGTAGCAAGAGTTCTCAAAGATCTCGATATACACAAATCCGCTGGCCCGGATGGTATACCCCCGATTCTTCTGAAGAGGTGTTCTTCCACACTGGGAAAGCAACTGCGTAAGCTTTTCCATCGCTCCTACTCTTTTGGAATCTTTCCTAGAAGATGGAAAACAGCATTTGTCCAGCCTGTCCCTAAGAAAGGTGACCCATCCTCCCCCTCCTCCTACCGACCCATAGCACTAACATCCCTTCTTTCTAAGGTCATGGAAACACTGATTAACCGTCAGCTTAAGGAATATCTCGAAGATCGTAAGCTTCTCCATGACCGTCAGTATGGCTTCCGCAGCAACCGTTCCACTGGTGATCTGATGGCATATCTCACCGAACAGTGGAACAAATCTTTACATCGCTTTGGTGAAAGTAAGATTATTGCTCTTGATGTCTCCAAGGCATTTGATAGAGTTTGGCATGAAGCTCTCTTATCGAAAATGCGTGCTTTTGGGATCGATAATACTCTTGTTCGTTAGATTAGAAGATATCTTCTGGATCGTTCAATACAAGTTGTATTGGACGGATTCAAGTCTGATTCCCATAAAATAAATGCTGGTGTGCCACAAGGCTCTGTTTTGTCTCCGACTCTTTTCCTCATTTTTATAAATGATCTTCTGTCTGTTACTTCTAATCCACTTAAATGTTTTGCTGACGTCAACGGCCTTGGCTCCGATAAAGCACCGCTTCCCGTGAGATTAGCGAAATCAAGCATCGTTGCGCGTAGTTAGTAGAAAGATGGGGAACCGTCCGAAAACCAACTGCGTGCTGTTGACATGTGTTATGTGTTTTCTGTTTTCTGTTCTCCTTCTGTCTTCTCTTCTGTCCTGTATCAATGTCGTCTTGTGTGTAGTCTTGTAATTGTCTGAGCCGATGGCCTCAGTAGCAAGTGCACGTAAGTGTGTCTACTTCGTAGATTTATCTACGGAGTAGATTAATATGTAATGTAATGTAATGTAATGTTTTGCTGACGACTCTACCCTCAGCTTTTCATATTCGTTCGATAATTCACGTCCCTCGCCTTCCGACGTACAATTGCAACGGTGCCATATGTCAAGCTCATTAAACTCCGATTTATACAGCATTGTCAAATGGGGTAATAGGAATCGTGTGGAGTTTAATGCTTCGAAAACTCAATTCTGTCTTCTGTCGTTAAAGCTAAACATACCCCCAATGTCATTGTCCATGAAAGGCACTTACATCGAAGAAACCGAAAAGCTCTCAGTACTCGGTATGTGTGTCAACGACGACCTCCGTTGGAACGACCATATATTTGAAATCGCTAAGTGCTTAGGTTTTCTGTATCGGTGTAAGAAGTATTTTTCTCCATCTGATCTGGTTACAATTTATGAAGCGTTTATACGCCCAAAACTCGAATATAACTCCCACCTCTGGGCAGGTGCTTCATAAACATCGCTTCACTTGCTTGATAGAATATAAAATAGAGCGTTAAGATTGATAGGAAATAGAACTGCCGCTGAAACAATTGCCCTTCTCGAACACCGACGTAATGTTTCATGTCTTTCCTTATTTTATCGTTTCTTTAATAAAAAAATGTTCACTCGAGGTAGCCAGCTGCATTCCTCCCCTTAAAAGTTTCGCCCGTAATACTCGTCTTGCTAGGAATGCCTATCAGTTCACCCTTTAGCCCAATTTCGGACATACCGTGAAATATAGAGATTCTTTTTTAGCCGCACAACACGACTTTGGAATGGTTTACCCGGCGAGATTTTCCCTTGCCATTTCAATATGCAAACATTCAAAACCAATGTTAATCGACACCTCCTATCTCCCCCTCCCTATCTTCCTAATGCCCGCGCAGTGTGTTGCATTAAAAGGGAAACAAATAGTCCCTTGTGCGCGCGTTAATTATAAAAAAAATAAATTCTAAGGTTCCATAATGTCATCCACAATAAATGTCAAACTTATTTAAGTGAATCGCTCCGGTTTGCCAATTCACAACGTGGATTGATACTTATTATACCGCGTTTTTCGCACGTCATAGCCAAACGCTTCTTCTATGTATCTGCCGTGCTTTTATGGAATTTATTTCCAAACGAATTGCAGATTATAGCCTCACCATCTTTAAGAAGAAATTATATTTGCACTATTCTAATCTTTAATAACTATTATTTAAATGAATTTACTTATTTATATTAATTTCTCTAGCTACTAATTATTTTATTTTATTTAAGTATGTTTATATAAATGGATTTTCTTTTATTGGTACTAAAAATTTTGTAATATTATAATATTAGATGCTCTAAAAGAGTTATATCTTAAAGTGTCTTTGTAAACTATATCTTTTGGAAATAAATTGAAATTGAAATTGAACACTATCGTTTAGTGAATTTCTTTTTTCACGCTATTTCGTTATGAATTTAGATTCCAACGCTGCCTGGTTGTGAATTTAGTGTTAAAAAATTAAGTGTCTAACACTACGCCGTTGTGAATTTAGGGTCCAACGATATCCCGTTGTAAATTTAGTGTACAATGTTATTTCGTTGTGAATTTAGTGTCCACCGGCATCTTTGTGAATGTAGTGCCCAACGCAATCTCTTTGTAAATTAAGTGCCCATTGCGTTCTCTCTGTGAATTAAGTGTCCATATCCAACGCTATCTAGCTGTGAGTTTAGTATTCAAGGCTACCTGGTTTTGAATGAAGTATTCAAAGCGGCCATCGCGTTGTAAATTAAGTGCCCAACACTACGCCGGTGTGAATTTAGGGTCGAACCAAATCCATTTGTGAATTTAGTGTCCAACTCTATGTTGTTGTGAATTTAGTGTCCAACGTCAACTCGTTGCAAATTAGGTGTCTAACGCTATCGCGTTTTGAATTTAGTTTTCAACACTATCTTTTAATGAATTTAGTGGTTTACGCTATTTTGTTATGAATTTAAAGTCCAACGCCATCTTGTTTTGAATTAGGTGTTCAAAGCGGCCATCGCGTTGTAAATTAAGTGTCCAACACTACACCGTTGTGAATATAGGGTCCAAAGATATACCGTTGTGAATTTAGTGTCCAACTTTATGTCTTTGTGAATTTAGTGTCCAACGCCATCTCTTTGTAAATTAACTGTCCAAAGCTATTTCGTTATGAATTTAGTGTCCAACGCCATGTCGTTGTGAATTTAATGTCCAACGCCATCTCGTTGTAAATAAGGCGCCCAACGTTATTTCCTTGTGAATTTAGTGTCCAACGCCATCTCGTTGTAAATTAGGTCTTCAACTCTATCTAGTTATGAATTTAGTGTCCAACGCCATCTCGTTCTAAATAAGGTGTCCAACGTTATTTCGTTGTAAACTTAGTGTGCAACGCCATCTCGTTGTAAACTAGGTGTCCAACGATATACGGTTTTAAATAAGATAGTCAACGCTTACTCGTTGTGAATTTAGTTTCCAACGCCATCTCGTTCTAAATTAGGTGAACAACTTTATTTCGTTGTGAATTTCGTGTGCAACGCCATCTCGTTGTAAATAAGGTGTTCAACTCTTGTTGTGAATTAAGTGTTTAACGCTACCTGGTTGTGAATTTAGTCTCTAGCGATATCTCTATAAAAATTTAGTGTCCAACGACATCTCGTTCTAAATTAGGTGTACAACGTTATTTCGTTGTAAATTTAGTGTCCACCGGCATCTCGTTGTAAATTAGGTATTCAATTCTATCTCGTTGTGAATTAAGTGTCTAGCGCTAACTGGTTGTTAATTTAGTGTCCAACGTAATTTCGTTGTAAACTTAGTGTGCAACGCCATCTCGTTGTAAACTAGGTGTCCAGCGATATATGGTTTTAAATAAGATAGCCAACGCTTACTAGTTGTGAATTAAGTGTTCAACGCTACCTGGTTGTGAATTTAGTCTCTAGCGATATCTTTATAAAAATTTAGTGTCCAACGACATCTCGTTGTAAATTAGGTGGCAAACGCTAAATGGTTTTAATTAAGGTGTCCAACGCTATCTCGTTGTGAATTTAGTGTCCAACGACATCTCGTTCTAAATTAGGTGTATAACGTTATTTCGTTGTAAGTTTAGTGTCCACCGGCATCTCGTTGTAAATTAGTTGTTCAACTCTATCTTGTTGTGAATTATGTGTCCAACGCTATCTGGTTGTTAATTTAGTGTATAATGATATCTCGTTGTAAATTAAGAGTTCACCGCTATCTCCTGTGAATTTATTGACCAACTCTATCTCGCTTTGAAGTAAGTGTCCGACGCCATCTCCTTGTGAATTTCATGTGCAACGCCATCTTGTTGTAAATTTATTGTCCAACACAATCTAATTGTAAATTAGGAGACCAACGCTATTTCGTTATCAATTTAGTGTCTAAGGTCATTTGATTTTGACATTATTATATACTTAATTATACATACTAAACATATTGCTTGAAGGTTACAATCATTCACATGTACATAAGAAAATATACAGCTTTGATCATTACACAGTCCCGTTAACAGATTAACATCATAGAAAAGAAAAAATCTAGTTACTAGGAGACAAGCAAACAGATTTTAAATGCATTTGACAAAACAATACATTATTTAGTCAATATAATGTTTGGAAATGTTTAACAAAATTGAATTTACATAAGAACAATTATTTAATGCAAAGACATTAATTTAGTCAAATATTAGATGATATTGAAAATTCAGGCGCAAATGCAAATTAAAGAAAAAAACATAATTTTGAATCTCAAAAATCCCGCCGCCCCTGAAAAGTTTTCAGGACAGTGGTAAGATGGCCAATTTCTCGTTCTAAATTAGGTGTACAACTTTATTTCGTTGTGAATTTAGTGTCCAATACTGTCTCGTTGTAAATTAAGTGTCCAACGTTATTTCGTTGTACATTTAGTGTTCACCGTCATCTCGTCGTAAATTAGAATGAAGTGTTCAAAGCGGCCGTCGCTTTGTAAATTAAGTGTCTAACACTACGCCGTTGTGAATTTAGGGTCCAACGATATCCCGTTGTGGATTTAGTGTCCAACTCTATCTCGTTGTGAATTAAGTTTCCAATGCCATCTCGTTGCAAATTAAGTTTTCAACGACATCTCGTTCGAAATTAGGTGTACAATGCTATTTCATAGTGAATTTAGTGTCCAACGCCATCTCGTTGTAATTTAAGTGTCTAACGCTATCACATTGTGAATTTAGTTTTCAACACTATGGTTTGCGAATTTAGTGTTTCACGCTATTTCGTTTTGAATTTAGAGTCCAACGTCATCTGGTTGTCATCTGGTTGTGAAATTAGTGTTCAAAGCGCCCTTCGCGTTGTAAATTAAGGGTCCAACGCTATATGGTTTTAAATCAGGCTTTAACGACATCTTGTTGTAAACTACGTGTCCAACGATATATGGTTTTAAATTAGATGTTCAACGCTAACTCGTTGTGAATTTAGTGTACAACGCCATCTCGTTCTAAATTAGGTTTACAACTTTATTTCGTTGTGAATTTAGTGTCCAACGCTTTCTCGTTGTAAATTAAGTGTCCAACGTTATTTCGTTCTGAATTTAGTTTCCACCGGAATCTCGTTGTGAATAAAGTGACTAACGCTAACTGGTTGTAAATCTAGTATCCAACATTATCTCGTTGTAAATTTAAAGTTCACCGCTATCTGTTGTGAATTTATTGCCCAACTCTATCTCGTTTTGAAGTAAGTGTCAGACGACATTTCGTTGTAAATTAAGTGTCGAACGACATCTGGTTCTACATTAGGTGTACAATGTAAGTTCGTAGTGAATTTAGTGTCCAATACCATCTCGTTGTAAATTAAGTGTCTAACGCTATCACATTGTGAATTAAGTTTTCAACACTATCGTTTAGTGAATTTAGTGTTTTACGCTATTTCATTATGAATAGTCCAACGTCATCTGGTTGTGAATTTAGTGTTAAAAGCGGCCATGGCGTTGCAAATTAAGTGTCCAACACTACGCCGTTGTAAATTTAGGGTCAAACGATATCCCGTTGAGAATTTAGTATTTTAGTGTCCAACGCCGTCTTGTTGTAAATTAAGTGTCCAAAGCTTTTTCCTTATCAATTTAGTATCCAACGCCATGTCTTTGTGAATTAAGTGTCTAACGCAATCTTGTTGTAAATAAGGTGTCCAACGTTATTTCGTTGTGAATTTATAGTCCAATGCCATCTCGTTGTAAATTAGGTGTTCAACTCTACCTCGTTATGAATTTAGTGTCCAACGCCATGTCGTTGTGAATTTAGTGTCCAACGCTGCCTGGTTGTGAATTTAGTGTTAAAAGCGGCCATGGCGTTGTATATTAAGTGTCCAACACTACGCCGTTGTGAATTTAGGGTCAAACGATATCCATTTGTGAATTTAGTATTTTAGTGTCCAACGCCATCTCGTTGTAAATTAAGTTTCCAAAGCTTTTTCCTTATGAATTTAGTGTCCAACGCAATGTCGTTGTGAATTTAGTGTCCAACGCCATCTCGTTGTAAATTGTATCTCGTTATGAATTTAGTGTCCAACGCCATGTCGTTGTGAATTAAGTGACCAACGCTAACTGGTTTTAAATCTAGTATCCAACATTATTTCGTTGTAAATTTAAAGATCACGTTGTAAATAAAGTGTCCAACACTACGCCGTTGTAAATTTAGGGTCAAACGATATCCCGTTGTGAATTTGGTATTTTAGTGTCCAACGCCGTCTTGTTGTAAATTAAGTGTCCAAAGCATTAACCTTATCAATTTAGTGTCCAACGCCATGTCGTTGTGAATTAAGTGTCCAATGTAATCTTGTTGTAAATAAGGTGTCCAACGTTATTTCGTTGTGAATTTATAGTCCAATGCCATCTCGTTGTAAATTAGGTGTTCAACTCTATCTTGTTATGAATTTAGTGTCCAACGCCATGTTGTTGTGAATTTAGTGTCCAACGCTGCCTGGTTGTGAATTTAGTGTTAAAAGCGGCCATGGCGTTGTTAATTAAGTGTCCAACACTACGCCGTTGTGAATTTAGGGTCAAACGATATCCCTTTGTGAATTTGGTATTTTAGTGTCCAACGCCATCTCGTTGTAAATTAAGTGTCCAAAGCTTTTTCCTTATGAATTTAGTATCCAACGCCATGTCGTTGTGAATTTAGTGTCCAACGCCATTTCGTTGTAAATTAGGTGTTCAACTCTACCTCGTTATGAATTTAGTGGCCAACGCCATGTCGTTGTGAATTTAGTGTCCAACGCTGCATGGATGTGAATTTAGTGTCCAACGCCATCTCGTTCTAAATTAGGTGCACAACGTTATTTCACTGTGAATCAATTTAAGTGTCCAACGGCATCTCGTTCTAAATTATATTTAGAATGAGATGAGATGAGAATGAATTATCAATGAACGATTGATAATTAAAAACGAAGTAAGTTAAGAACGTGCCACAGCTATGGCGGGTCACTCAGATTTCTTCTCAAGTGCCGAATGATCTCATCAGCCGCTTAATTGACCAGCTTGTCTCTGGCCTGGAGTTTCCTCTATTCGACATTTGGTGTACCATTGTGCGACCAGAGTCGCCACAGCTACTCCCCCCTGAGAAACTTTCCCCAGGACGTTCGAAAGTAACTCGCCGACGGTGGCTGTAAGTGCGTAACGGGGGAGCCATGGATGATGTCCACTGATATGATTGAAGTTGAACAGGTGACCTTGGAGGAGACGGACTGTCTGATGGACTGGACCTGTGAACAGATGAATCGTTTGTTAGGGGTGGTAAGTCGGGTTGAGTAATTTGAGGTGGTGTCTGAGAATTTCCAGGTTGAGGAGTATGTTCAAAGGTAGAAGGTTCAGGCTGTGGTGTTTGAGGGTTTTCAGATTGAGGAGCAGGTTAAGAGGTGGAAAGTTCAGGCTGTGGTGTTTGAGGTTGTGAATGAACTGTGTTGCTTGGCTGATCTTGTTTGTTGGTGTAGCACGGCTTGAGTCTGTCCACGGAAATGTTCTGCCTTCGGCCATTGACGTCAATTGTAAATAGTCGATCTGTTAGGCGTTCGATGACCTTGAATGGTCCTTCATAGGGTGGTTCAAGTGGTGCTCTGACTCGATCACATCGAACAAAAACGTGTGAACAGATGTACAAATCTTTTAGAATAAAGACTCTTGACTTTTTTTTTTTTTTTTTTATAATTAACGCGCGCACAAGGGACTATTTGTTTCCCCTTTAATGTAACACACTGCACGGGCATTAGGAAGATAGGGAGGGGAGAGATAGGAGGTGTCGATTAACATTGGTTTTGAATGTTTGCAAATTGATATGGCAAGGTAAAATCTCGCCGGGTAAACCATTCCAAAGTCGTGTTGTTGACTTAATTCAAAAGAGATAACGGTGAATTCTAAGCTTACAACAAGATAAAGATGGACACTTAATTCACAACCAAGCAGCGTTGGACACATAATCCACAACGAGATAGAGTTGAACACCTAATTAACAACAAGACGGCGGTGGACACTAACTTCACTACGAAATAATATTGTACACCTAATTTAGAGCGAGATGTCGTTGGACACTAAATTCACAACGATATACCGTTGAACAACTTATATTAGACCATTTAGCGTTGGACACCTAATTTACAACGAAATGTCGTTGGACACTTAATTGTAATAGAGATATCGCTAGACACTAAATTCACAACCAGGTAGCGTTGAACACTTAATTCACAACGAGATAGAGTTGAACACCTAATTTACAAAGAGATGGCGTTGCAAACTAAATTCACAACGAAATAAAGTTGTACACCTAATTTAGAACGATATGGCGCTGGACACTAAATTCATAACGAGTTAGCATTGGACATCTTATTTTAAACCATATATCGTTAGACACCTAGTTTACAACGAAATGTCGATAAAAACCTGATTATAAATCATATAGCGTTGGACACCTAATTTACAGCGAGATGTTGTTGAACACAAAATTCACAGTGAGAAATAGTTGGACACTAAATTCATAAGAGATATCGTTGGACTCTGAATTAACAACCATATATCGTTGGACATATAATTTACAACGAGATGGCGATATACACTAAATTCATAACGAGATAGAGCTAAACACCACCTTATTCACAACGAGATAGAGTTGGAAACTAAATTCACAACGGGATATCGTTGGACCCTAAATTCACAACGGCTTAGTGTTGGACACTTAAACGACAACGTGATGGCCACTTTGAACACTTCATTCACAACCAGGTAGCCTTGAAAACTAAATTCACAACTAGATAGCGTTGTATATGGACACTAAATTAACAAAGAGAACGCAATGATAACTAAATTAACAAAGAGATAGCGTTGGACACCTAATTTATGTTTAGGTTGTGTTAGACACTAAATTTACAACATGATGGCGTTGGACACTAAATTCACTACGAAATAACATTTTACACCTAATTTAGAACGAGATATCGTTGGAGCCTTAATTTATAACAAGATGGCGTCCGACACTTACTTCAAAACGAGATAGAGTTGGACAATAAACTCACAAGAGATAGCGGTGAACTCTAAATTTACAACAAGATAACATTGGACACTTAATTTCCAAAGAGACAGCGTAGTACACTTAATTTAGAACGAGATGGCGTTAGACACTAAATTCAAAACGAGATTGCGTCGGACAATTACTTCAAAACGAGATTGAGTTGGGCAATAAATTCACAACCAGGTTGCTTTGGAGACTTAATTCACAACTAGATAGAGTTGAACACCTTATTTACAACAATATTTCGGTGGACACTAAATTCAAAACGCAATAACGGTAAAAACTCAATTTACAAAGAGATGGCGTTGCACACGAAATTCACAACGAGATGGCGTCGGACAATTACTTCAAAACGAGATAGAGTTGGGCAATAAATTAACAACCAGGTTGCTTTGGAGACTTAATTCACAACTAGATAGAGTTGAACACCTTATTTACAACAATATTTCGGTGGACACTAAATTCAAAACGAACGCAATAACGGTAAAAACTCAATTTACAACGAGAGGGCGGTGGACACTAAGTTCATAAGGAAATAAAGTTGTACACCTAATTTAGAACGAGGTAGCGTTTGTCACTAAATTCACCACGTGTTAGCGTTGGCCAGCTAATTTTAAACCATATATCTTTGGACACCTAGTTTACAACGAGATGTCGTTATAAACCTGATTTAAAACCTTATATCGTTGGACACGTAGTTTACAACGAGATTTCGTTAAAAACCTGGTCTTAAACCATATATAAACCTGATTTTAAACCATATATCGTTGGACACCTAGTTTACAACGAAATGTCGTTTTAAACCTGATTTAAAACCATATATCGTTGGACACGTTGTTTACAACGAGATGTTGCTAAAAACCTGATCTTAAACCATATATCGGTGGACACCTTGTTTACAACGAGATGTCGCTAGAAACCTGATTTTAAACCATATATCGTTGGACACCTAGTTTACAACGAGATGTCGTTATAAACCTGATTTAAAACCATATAGCATTGGACACCTTATTTACAACGAGATGGCGTTGAACACAAAATTCACAGAGTTGGGCACTTAATTCAAAAGAGATAACGGTGGACCCTAAATTCATAACACAACGGTGTACTGTGGGACACTTAATTGAAAACGCGATAACCGTTTTGAACACTTCATTTACAACCAGGTTCACAAAGAGGACGCAATCTGCAATAAATTTACAAAGAGATGGCGATGGACACTTAATTTACGTTTAGATTGTGTTGGACACTAAATTTACAACGAGATGGCGTTGCACACGAAATTCACAACGAGATGGCGTCGGACAATTACTTCAAAACGAGATAGAGTTGGGCAAGAATTTAACAACCAGGTTGCTTTGAAGACTTAATTCACAACGAGATAGAGTTGAACACCTAATTTACAACAAGATCCCTGTGAACACTAAATTCATTACGAAATAACATTTTACAGTGTACACCTAATTTAGAACGATATGTCGTTGGACACTAAATTCACAAGAGATAGCGTTGTACACCTTATTTAAAACTATTTAGCGTTGGATACCTAATTTACAAGAAGATGTCTTTGGACACTTAATTTTTAAAAAAGATATCGCTAGACACGCAATTGACAACCAGGTAGCGTTGAACACTTTATTAACAACGAGATAGATTTGAGCACCTAATTTAAAACGAGATGGCGTTGCAAACTAAATTCACAACGAAATAAAGTTGTACACCTAATTTAGAACGAGATGGCGTTGGACACTAAATTCACAACGAGTTAGAGTTGGACATATAATTTAAAACCATTCAACGTTGGACACCTAGTTTACAACGAGATGTCGTTAAAAACCTGATTTAAAACCATATAGCGTTGGACACCTAAATTGCAACGAGATGGCGTTGAACACAAAATTCACAGTGAGATAGAGTATCGTTGGACACCTAGTTTACAACGAGATTTCGTTAAAAACCTGATATTAAACCATATATCGTTGGACACCTAGATAACAATGAGATGTCGTTATAAACTTGATTTTAAACCATATATCGTTGGACACCTAGTTTACAACGAGATGTTGTTATAAACCTGATTTAAAACCATATAGCATTGGACACCTTATTTACAACGAGATGGCGTTGAACACAAAATTCACAGTGAGATAGAGTTGGACATTAAATTCAAAAGAGATAACGCTGAATTCTAAGCTCACAACCAGATAACGTTGGACACAAAATTCACATCCAACCATCGTTGGACACTTAATTCACAACGAGATAGAGTTGAACACCTTATTTACAACGAGATGCCGGTGGACACTAAATTTACAACGAAATAAAGTTGTACACCTAATTTACAACGAGATGGCGGTGGACCCTAAGTTCACAAGGAAATAAAGTTGTACACCTAATTTAGAACGAGGTAGCGTTTGTCACTAAATTCACAAAGAGTTAGCGTTGGGCATCTAATTTAAAACCATATATCGTTGGACACCTAGTTTACAACGAGATATCGTTAAAAATCTGAGATGTCGTTATAAACCTGATTTAAAGCCATATATCGTTGGACACGTAGTTTACAACGAGATGTTGTTAAAAACCTGATCTTAAACCATATATCGTTGGACACCTAGTTTACAACGAGATGTCGTTATAAACCTGATTTTAAACCATATATCGTTGGACACCTAGTTTACAACGAGGTGGCGTTGAGCACAAAATTCACAGTGAGATAGAGTTGGACACTACATTCAAAAGAGATAACAGTGAATTCTAAGCTTACAGCGAGATAACGTTGGACACTTAATTCACAACCAGCCAGCGCTGGACATATAATTCACAACGAGATAGAGTTGAACACCTAATTAACAACAAGACGGCGGTGGACACTAACTTCACTACGAAATAATATTGTAAACCTAATTTAGAACGTGATTTCATTGGAAACTAAATTTACAACGAGATAGCGTTGAACACCTTATTTAAAACCATTTAGCGTTGGACACCTAATTTACAACGAGATGTCGTTGGACACTTAATTGTTATAGAGATGTCGTTGAAAACCTGATTTAAAATTATATAGCGTTGGACACCTTATTTACAACGAGATAGCGTTGACCACAAAATTCACAGTGAGATAGAGTTGGACACTTAACTCATAAGAGACATCGTTGGACTCTGAATTAACAACCATATATCGTTGGACACATAATTTACAATGACAGGGCGCTGGACACTAAATTCATAACGAGATAAAACCGAACACCTTATTTAGAATGAGATGGCGTTGGGCATCTAAATTAAAACCATACAACTTTGGACACCTAGTTGACAACGAGATGTCATTGAAAACCTGATTTAAAACCATATAGGGTTGGATACTTTATTTACAACGAGATAGCGTTGAACACAAAATTCACAGTGAGATAGAGTTGTACACTTAATTCATAAGAGACATCGTTGGACTCTGAATTAATAACCATATATCGTTGGACACCTTATTTACATCGAGATGGCGTTGGAAACTAAATTAAAACCATTTAGCGTTGGACACCTAATTTACAAGTAGATGGCTTTGGACACTTAATTTTTATAAAGATATCGCTAGACACTAAATTGACAACCAGGTAGCGTTGAACACTTTTTTAACAACGAGATAGATTTGAGCACCTAATTTAAAACGAGATGGCGTTGCAAACTAAATTCACAACGCAATAAAGTTGTACACCTAATTTAGAACGAGATGGCGTTGGACACTAAATTCACAACGAGTTAGCGTTGGACATCTAATTTAAAACCATTCAACGTTGGACACCTAGTTTACAACGAGATGTCGTTAAAAACCTGATTTAAAACCATATAGCGTTGGACACCTAAATTACAACGAGACGGCGTTGAACACAAAATTCACAGTGAGATAGAGTTGGACACTAAATTTACAACGAGATGGCGGTGGACACTATATTGACTACGAAATAACATTGTACACCTAATTTAGATCGAGATTGTGTTGGACACTAAATTTACAACGAGATGGCGTTGCACACGAAATTCACAACGAGATTGCGTCGGACAATTACTTCAAAACGAGATTGAGTTGGGCAATAAATTCACAACCAGGTTGCTTTGGAGACTTAATTCACAACTGGATAGAGTTGAACACCTTATTTACAACAATTTGGCGGTGGACACTTAATTCAAAACGGAATAACGGTAAAAACTCAATTTACAACGAGATGGAGGTGGACTTTAAGTTCATAAGGAAATAAAGAACGAGGTAGCGTTTGTTACTAAATTCACCACGAGTTAGCGTTGGCCATCTAATTTTAAACCATATATCGTTGGACACCTAGTTTACAACGAGATTTCGTTAAAAACCTGATCTTAAACCATATATCGTTGGACACCTAGATAACAACGAGATGTCGTTATAAACCTGATTTTAAACCATATATCGTTGGACACCTAGTTTACATCGAGATGTTGTTATAAACCTGATTTAAAACCATATAGCATTGGACACCTTATTTACAACGAGATGGCGTTGAACACAAAATTCACAGTGAGATAGAGTTGGACATTAAATTCAAAAGAGATAGCGCTGAATTCTAAGCTCACAACCAGATAACGTTGGACACTAAATTCACAACCAACCATCGTTGGACACTTAATTCACAACGAGATAGAGTTGAACACCTTATTTACAACGAGATGCCGGTGGACACTAAATTTACAACGAAATAACGTTGGACACTTAATTTCCAAAAAGACTGCGCTGGACACTAAATTCACAACGAAATAAAGTTGTACACCTAATTTACAACGAGATGGCGGTGGACCCTAAGTTCACAAGGAAATAAAGTTGTACACCTAATTTAGAACGAGGTAGCATTTGTCACTAAATTCACAAAGAGTTAGCGTTGGGCATCTTATTTAAAACCATATATCGTTGGACACCTAGTTTACAACGAGATATCGTTAAAAATCTGATTTTAAACCATATATCGTTGGACACCTAGGTTACAACGAGATGTCGTTATAAACCTGATTTAAAACCATATATCGTTGGACACGTAGTTTACAACGAGATGTTGTTAAAAACCTGATCTTAAACCATATATCGTTGGACACCTAGTTTACAACGAGATGTCGTTATAAACCTGATTTTAAACCATATATCGTTGGACACCTAGTTTACAACGAGGTGGCGTTGAGCACAAAATTCACAGTGAGATAGAGTTGGACACTACATTCAAAAGAGATAACAGTGAATTCTAAGCTTACAACGAGATAACGTTGGACACTTAATTCACAACCAGCCAGCGTTGGATATATAATTCACAACGAGATAGAGTTGAACACCTAATTAACAACAAGACGGCGGTGGACACTAACTTCACTACGAAATAATATTGTACACCTAATTTAGAACGAGATTTCATTGGAAACTAAATTCACAACGAGATAGCGTTGAACACCTTATTTAAAACCATTTAGCGTTGGACACCTAATTTACAACGAGATGTCGTTGGACACTTAATTGTTATAGAGATGTCGTTGAAAACCTGATTTAAAATTATATAGCGTTGGACACCTTATTTACAACGAGATAGCGTTGACCACAAAATTCACAGTGAGATAGAGTTGGACACTTAATTCATAAGAGACATCGTTGGACTCTGAATTAACAACCATATATCGTTGGACACATAATTTACAATGACAGGGCGCTGGACACTAAATTCATAACGAGATAAAACCGAACACCTTATTTAGAATGAGATGGCGTTGGGCATCTAAATTAAAACCATACAACTTTGGACACCTAGTTGACAACGAGATGTCATTGAAAACCTGATTTAAAACCATATAGGGTTGGATATTTTATTTACAACGAGATAGCGTTGAACACAAAATTCACAGTGAGATAGAGTTGGACACTTAATTCATAAGAGACATCGTTGGACTCTGAATTAATAACCATATATCGTTGGACACCTTATTTACATCGAGATGGCGTTGGAAACTAAATTAAAACCATTTAGCGTTGGACACCTAATTTACAAGTAGATGGCTTTGGACACTTAATTTTTATAAAGATATCGCTAGACACTAAATTGACAACCAGGTAGCGTTGAACACTTTTTTAACAACGAGATAGATTTGAGCACCTAATTTAAAACGAGATGGCGTTGCAAACTAAATTCACAACGCAATAAAGTTGTACACCTAATTTAGAACGAGATGGCGTTGGACACTAAATTCACAACGAGTTAGCGTTGGACATCTAATTTAAAACCATTCAACGTTGGACACCTAGTTTACAACGAGATGTCGTTAAAAACCTGATTTAAAACCATATAGCGTTGGACACCTAAATTACAACGAGACGGCGTTGAACACAAAATTCACAGTGAGATAGAGTTGGACACTAAATTTACAACGAGATGGCGGTGGACACTATATTGACTACGAAATAACATTGTACACCTAATTTAGATCGAGATTGTGTTGGACACTAAATTTACAACGAGATGGCGTTGCACACGAAATTCACAACGAGATTGCGTCGGACAATTACTTCAAAACGAGATTGAGTTGGGCAATAAATTCACAACCAGGTTGCTTTGGAGACTTAATTCACAACTGGATAGAGTTGAACACCTTATTTACAACAATTTGGCGGTGGACACTTAATTCAAAACGGAATAACGGTAAAAACTCAATTTACAACGAGATGGAGGTGGACTTTAAGTTCATAAGGAAATAAAGAACGAGGTAGCGTTTGTTACTAAATTCACCACGAGTTAGCGTTGGCCATCTAATTTTAAACCATATATCGTTGGACACCTAGTTTACAACGAGATTTCGTTAAAAACCTGATCTTAAACCATATATCGTTGGACACCTAGATAACAACGAGATGTCGTTATAAACCTGATTTTAAACCATATATCGTTGGACACCTAGTTTACATCGAGATGTTGTTATAAACCTGATTTAAAACCATATAGCATTGGACACCTTATTTACAACGAGATGGCGTTGAACACAAAATTCACAGTGAGATAGAGTTGGACATTAAATTCAAAAGAGATAGCGCTGAATTCTAAGCTCACAACCAGATAACGTTGGACACTAAATTCACAACCAACCATCGTTGGACACTTAATTCACAACGAGATAGAGTTGAACACCTTATTTACAACGAGATGCCGGTGGACACTAAATTTACAACGAAATAACGTTGGACACTTAATTTCCAAAAAGACTGCGCTGGACACTAAATTCACAACGAAATAAAGTTGTACACCTAATTTACAACGAGATGGCGGTGGACCCTAAGTTCACAAGGAAATAAAGTTGTACACCTAATTTAGAACGAGGTAGCATTTGTCACTAAATTCACAAAGAGTTAGCGTTGGGCATCTTATTTAAAACCATATATCGTTGGACACCTAGTTTACAACGAGATATCGTTAAAAATCTGATTTTAAACCATATATCGTTGGACACCTAGGTTACAACGAGATGTCGTTATAAACCTGATTTAAAACCATATATCGTTGGACACGTAGTTTACAACGAGATGTTGTTAAAAACCTGATCTTAAACCATATATCGTTGGACACCTAGTTTACAACGAGATGTCGTTATAAACCTGATTTTAAACCATATATCGTTGGACACCTAGTTTACAACGAGGTGGCGTTGAGCACAAAATTCACAGTGAGATAGAGTTGGACACTACATTCAAAAGAGATAACAGTGAATTCTAAGCTTACAACGAGATAACGTTGGACACTTAATTCACAACCAGCCAGCGTTGGATATATAATTCACAACGAGATAGAGTTGAACACCTAATTAACAACAAGACGGCGGTGGACACTAACTTCACTACGAAATAATATTGTACACCTAATTTAGAACGAGATTTCATTGGAAACTAAATTCACAACGAGATAGCGTTGAACACCTTATTTAAAACCATTTAGCGTTGGACACCTAATTTACAACGAGATGTCGTTGGACACTTAATTGTTATAGAGATGTCGTTGAAAACCTGATTTAAAATTATATAGCGTTGGACACCTTATTTACAACGAGATAGCGTTGACCACAAAATTCACAGTGAGATAGAGTTGGACACTTAATTCATAAGAGACATCGTTGGACCCTGAATTAACAACCATATATCGTTGGACACATAATTTACAATGACAGGGCGCTGGACACTAAATTCATAACGAGATAAAACCGAACACCTTATTTAGAATGAGATGGCGTTGGGCATCTAAATTAAAACCATACAACTTTGGACACCTAGTTGACAACGAGATGTCATTGAAAACCTGATTTAAAACCATATAGGGTTGGATATTTTATTTACAACGAGATAGCGTTGAACACAAAATTCACAGTGAGATAGAGTTGGACACTTAATTCATAAGAGACATCGTTGGACTCTGAATTAATAACCATATATCGTTGGACACCTTATTTACATCGAGATGGCGTTGGAAACTAAATTAAAACCATATATCGTTGGACACCTAGTTTACAACGAGATGTTGTTATAAACCTGATTTAAAACCATATAGCATTGGACACCTTATTTACAACGAGATGGCGTTGAACACAAAATTCACAGTGAGATAGAGTTGGACATTAAATTCAAAAGAGATAGCGCTGAATTCTAAGCTCACAACCAGATAACGTTGGACACTAAATTCACAACCAACCATCGTTGGACACTTAATTCACAACGAGATAGAGTTGAACACCTTATTTACAACGAGATGCCGGTGGACACTAAATTTACAACGAAATAACGTTGGACACTTAATTTCCAAAAAGACTGCGCTAAATTCACAACCAACCATCGTTGGACACTTAATTCACAACGAAATAAAGTTGTACACCTAATTTACAACGAGATGGCGGTGGACCCTAAGTTCACAAGGAAATAAAGTTGTACACCTAATTTAGAACGAGGTAGCGTTTGTCACTAAATTCATAAAGAGTTAGCGTTGGGCATCTTATTTAAAACCATATATCGTTGGACACCTAGTTTACAACGAGATATCGTTAAAAATCTGATTTTAAACCATATATCGTTGGACACCTAGTTTACAACGAGATGTCGTTATAAACCTGATTTAAAACCATATATCGTTGGACACGTAGTTTACAACGAGATGTTGTTAAAAACCTGATCTTAAACCATATATCGTTGGACACCTAGTTTACAACGAGATGTCGTTATAAACCTGATTTTAAACCATATATCGTTGGACACCTAGTTTACAACGAGGTGGCGTTGAGCACAAAATTCACAGTGAGATAGAGTTGGACACTACATTCAAAAGAGATAACAGTGAATTCTAAGCTTACAGCGAGATAACGTTGGACACTTAATTCACAACCAGCCAGCGCTGGACATATAATTCACAACGAGATAGAGTTGAACACCTAATTAACAACAAGACGGCGGTGGACACTAACTTCACTACGAAATAATATTGTAAACCTAATTTAGAACGTGATTTCATTGGAAACTAAATTTACAACGAGATAGCGTTGAACACCTTATTTAAAACCATTTAGCGTTGGACACCTAATTTACAACGAGATGTCGTTGGACACTTAATTGTTATAGAGATGTCGTTGAAAACCTGATTTAAAATTATATAGCGTTGGACACCTTATTTACAACGAGATAGCGTTGACCACAAAATTCACAGTGAGATAGAGTTGGACACTTAACTCATAAGAGACATCGTTGGACTCTGAATTAACAACCATATATCGTTGGACACATAATTTACAATGACAGGGCGCTGGACACTAAATTCATAACGAGATAAAACCGAACACCTTATTTAGAATGAGATGGCGTTGGGCATCTAAATTAAAACCATACAACTTTGGACACCTAGTTGACAACGAGATGTCATTGAAAACCTGATTTAAAACCATATAGGGTTGGATACTTTATTTACAACGAGATAGCGTTGAACACAAAATTCACAGTGAGATAGAGTTGTACACTTAATTCATAAGAGACATCGTTGGACTCTGAATTAATAACCATATATCGTTGGACACCTTACATCGAGATGGCGTTGGAAACTAAATTAAAACCATTTAGCGTTGGACACCTAATTTACAAGTAGATGGCTTTGGACACTTAATTTTTATAAAGATATCGCTAGACACTAAATTGACAACCAGGTAGCGTTGAACACTTTTTTAACAACGAGATAGATCTGAGCACCTAATTTAAAACGAGATGGCGTTGCAAACTAAATTCACAACGCAATAAAGTTGTACACCTAATTTAGAACGAGATGGCGTTGGACACTAAATTCACAACGAGTTAGCGTTGGACATCTAATTTAAAACCATTCAACGTTGGACACCTAGTTTACAACGAGATGTCGTTAAAAACCTGATTTAAAACCATATAGCGTTGGACACCTAAATTACAACGAGATGGCGTTGAACACAAAATTCACAGTGAGATAGAGTTGGACACTAAATTTACAACGAGATGGCGGTGGACACTATATTGATTACGAAATAACATTGTACACCTAATTTAGATCGAGATTGTGTTGGACACTAAATTTACAACGAGATGGCGTTGCACACGAAATTCACAACGAGATTGCGTCGGACAATTACTTCAAAACGAGATTGAGTTGGGCAATAAATTCACAACCAGGTTGCTTTGGAGACTTAATTCACAACTAGATAGAGTTGAACACCTTATTTACAACAATTTGGCGGTGGACACTTAATTCAAAACGGAATAACGGTAAAAACTCAATTTACAACGAGATGGCGGTGGACTTTAAGTTCATAAGGAAATAAAGAACGAGGTAGCGTTTGTTACTAAATTCACCACGAGTTAGCGTTGGCCATCTAATTTTAAACCATATATCGTTGGACACCTAGTTTACAACGAGATTTCGTTAAAAACCTGATCTTAAACCATATATCGTTGGACACCTAGATAACAACGAGATGTCGTTATAAACCTGATTTTAAACCATATATCGTTGGACACCTAGTTTACATCGAGATGTTGTTATAAACCTGATTTAAAACCATATAGCATTGGACACCTTATTTACAACGAGATGGCGTTGAACACAAAATTCACAGTGAGATAGAGTTGGACATTAAATTCAAAAGAGATAGCGCTGAATTCTAAGCTCACAACCAGATAACGTTGGACACTAAATTCACAACCAACCATCGTTGGACACTTAATTCACAACGAGATAGAGTTGAACACCTTATTTACAACGAGATGCCGGTGGACACTAAATTTACAACGAAATAACGTTGGACACTTAATTTCCAAAAAGACTGCGCTGGACACTAAATTCACAACGAAATAAAGTTGTACACCTAATTTACAACGAGATGGCGGTGGACCCTAAGTTCACAAGGAAATAAAGTTGTACACCTAATTTAGAACGAGGTAGCATTTGTCACTAAATTCACAAAGAGTTAGCGTTGGGCATCTTATTTAAAACCATATATCGTTGGACACCTAGTTTACAACGAGATATCGTTAAAAATCTGATTTTAAACCATATATCGTTGGACACCTAGTTTACAACGAGATGTCGTTATAAACCTGATTTAAAACCATATATCGTTGGACACGTAGTTTACAACGAGATGTTGTTAAAAACCTGATCTTAAACCATATATCGTTGGACACCTAGTTTACAACGAGATGTCGTTATAAACCTGATTTTAAACCATATATCGTTGGACACCTAGTTTACAACGAGGTGGCGTTGAGCACAAAATTCACAGTGAGATAGAGTTGGACACTACATTCAAAAGAGATAACAGTGAATTCTAAGCTTACAACGAGATAACGTTGGACACTTAATTCACAACCAGCCAGCGTTGGATATATAATTCACAACGAGATAGAGTTGAACACCTAATTAACAACAAGACGGCGGTGGACACTAACTTCACTACGAAATAATATTGTACACCTAATTTAGAACGAGATTTCATTGGAAACTAAATTCACAACGAGATAGCGTTGAACACCTTATTTAAAACCATTTAGCGTTGGACACCTAATTTACAACGAGATGTCGTTGGACACTTAATTGTTATAGAGATGTCGTTGAAAACCTGATTTAAAATTATATAGCGTTGGACACCTTATTTACAACGAGATAGCGTTGACCACAAAATTCACAGTGAGATAGAGTTGGACACTTAATTCATAAGAGACATCGTTGGACTCTGAATTAACAACCATATATCGTTGGACACATAATTTACAATGACAGGGCGCTGGACACTAAATTCATAACGAGATAAAACCGAACACCTTATTTAGAATGAGATGGCGTTGGGCATCTAAATTAAAACCATACAACTTTGGACACCTAGTTGACAACGAGATGTCATTGAAAACCTGATTTAAAACCATATAGGGTTGGATATTTTATTTACAACGAGATAGCGTTGAACACAAAATTCACAGTGAGATAGAGTTGGACACTTAATTCATAAGAGACATCGTTGGACTCTGAATTAATAACCATATATCGTTGGACACCTTATTTACATCGAGATGGCGTTGGAAACTAAATTAAAACCATTTAGCGTTGGACACCTAATTTACAAGTAGATGGCTTTGGACACTTAATTTTTATAAAGATATCGCTAGACACTAAATTGACAACCAGGTAGCGTTGAACACTTTATTAACAACGAGATAGATTTGAGCACCTAATTTAAAACGAGATGGCGTTGCAAACTAAATTCACAACGCAATAAAGTTGTACACCTAATTTAGAACGAGATGGCGTTGGACACTAAATTCACAACGAGTTAGCGTTGGACATCTAATTTAAAACCATTCAACGTTGGACACCTAGTTTACAACGAGATGTCGTTAAAAACCTGATTTAAAACCATATAGCGTTGGACACCTAAATTACAACGAGATGGCGTTGAACACAAAATTCACAGTGAGATAGAGTTGGACACTAAATTTACAACGAGATGGCGGTGGACACTATATTGACTACGAAATAACATTGTACACCTAATTTAGATCGAGATTGTGTTGGACACTAAATTTACAACGAGATGGCGTTGCACACGAAATTCACGAGATTGCGTCGGACAATTACTTCAAAACGAGATTGAGTTGGGCAATAAATTCACAACCAGGTTGCTTTGGAGACTTAATTCACAACTGGATAGAGTTGAACACCTTATTTACAACAATTTGGCGGTGGACACTTAATTCAAAACGGAATAACGGTAAAAACTCAATTTACAACGAGATGGCGGTGGACTTTAAGTTCATAAGGAAATAAAGTTGTACACCTTATTAAGAACGAGGTAGCGTTTGTTACTAAATTCACCACGAGTTAGCGTTGGCCATCTAATTTTAAACCATATATCGTTGGACATCTAGTTTACAACGAGATTTCGTTAAAAACCTGATCTTAAACCATATATCGTTGGACACCTAGATAACAACGAGATGTCGTTATAAACCTGATTTTAAACCATATATCGTTGGACACCTAGTTTACAACGAGATGTTGTTATAAACCTGATTTAAAACCATATAGCATTGGACACCTTATTTACAACGAGATGGCGTTGAACACAAAATTCACAGTGAGATAGTGTTGGACATTAAATTCAAAAGAGATAACGCTGAATTCTAAGCTCACAACCAGATAACGTTGGACACTAAATTCACAACCAACCATCGTTGGACACTTAATTCACAACGAGATAGAGTTGAACACCTTATTTACAACGAAATGCCGGTGGACACTAAATTTACAACGAAATAACGTTGGACACTTAATTTCCAAAAAGACTGCGCTGGACACTAAATTCACAACGAAATAAAGTTGTACACCTAATTTACAACGAGATGGCGGTGGACCCTAAGTTCACAAGGAAATAAAGTTGTACACCTAATTTAGAACGAGGTAGCGTTTGTCACTAAATTCATAAAGAGTTAGCGTTGGGCATCTTATTTAAAACCATATATCGTTGGACACCTAGTTTACAACGAGATATCGTTAAAAATCTGATTTTAAACCATATATCGTTGGACACCTAGTTTACAACGAGATGTCGTTATAAACCTGATTTAAAACCATATATCGTTGGACACGTAGTTTACAACGAGATGTTGTTAAAAACCTGATCTTAAACCATATATCGTTGGACACCTAGTTTACAACGAGATGTCGTTATAAACCTGATTTTAAACCATATATCGTTGGACACCTAGTTTACAACGAGGTGGCGTTGAGCACAAAATTCACAGTGAGATAGAGTTGGACACTACATTCAAAAGAGATAACAGTGAATTCTAAGCTTACAACGAGATAACGTTGGACACTTAATTCACAACCAGCCAGCGTTGGATATATAATTCACAACGAGATAGAGTTGAACACCTAATTAACAACAAGACGGCGGTGGACACTAACTTCACTACGAAATAATATTGTACACCTAATTTAGAACGAGATTTCATTGGAAACTAAATTCACAACGAGATAGCGTTGAACACCTTACTTAAAACCATTTAGCGTTGGACACCTAATTCACAACGAGATGTCGTTGGACACTTAATTGTTATAGAGATGTCGTTGAAAACCTGATTTAAAACCATATAGCGTTGGACACCTTATTTACAACGAGATAGCGTTGAACACAAAATTCACAGTGAGATAGAGTTGGACACTTAATTCATAAGAGACATCGTTGGACTCTCAATTAACAACCATATATCGTTGGACACATAATTTACAATGACAGGGCGCTGGACACTAAATTCATAACGAGATAAAACCGAACACCTTATTTAGAATGAGATGGCGTTGGACACTAAATTCACAACGAGTTAGCGTTGGGCATCTAATTTAAAACCATACAACTTTGGACACCTAGTTGACAACGAGATGTCATTGAAAACCTGATTTAAAACCATATAGGGTTGGATACTTTATTTACAACGAGATAGCGTTGAACACAAAATTCACAGTGAGATAGAGTTGGACACTAAATTCATAAGAGACATCGTTGGACTCTGAATTAACAACCATATATCGTTGGACACCTTATTTACATCGAGATGGCGTTGGAAACTAAATTCACATAGAAATAACGTTGGATACCTTATTTAAAATGAGATGGCGTTGGACACTAAATTTACAACGACATGAACACTTCATTCACAACCAGGTAGCCTTGAACACTTAATTCACAACGAGATAGAGTTGCACACCTAATTTACAACGAGATGGCAAACTAAATTTAGAACGAGATGGCGCTGGACACTAAATTCACAACGAGTTAGCGTTGGACATCTAATTTTAAACCATATATCGTTAGACACCTAGTTTACAATGAAATGT
Source organism: Platycheirus rosarum (assembly GCA_963971375.1). NCBI lineage: Eukaryota > Metazoa > Arthropoda > Insecta > Diptera > Syrphidae > Platycheirus > Platycheirus rosarum. Next base: position 65,075,266 of record OZ020507.1, on the reverse strand, counting down.
CGATAAAAACCTGATTATAAATCATATAGCGTTGTACACCTAATTTACAGCGAGATGTCGTTGAACACAAAATTCACAGTGAGATAGAGTTGGACACTAATTTCGAAAGAGATAGCAGTGAATTCTAAGTTTACAACGAGTTAACGTTGGACACTAAATTAAAAACCAGATAGCGTGGGACACTTTATTCAGAACAAGATAGAGTTGAACACCTAATTTACAACGAGATGCCGGTGGACACTAAATTTACAACGAAATAACGTTTGACACTTAATTTACAACTGACAGCATTGGACACTTGATTCACAACGAAATAAAGTTGTTCACCTAATTTAGAACGAGATGGCGTTGGACACTAAATTCTGTGGCGACTCTGGTCGCACAAAGGTACGCCAAGGGTCGAATAGAGGAAACTCCAGGCCAAAGACAAGCTGGTCAATTAAGCGGCTGGATAAGATCATTCGACGGTTGAGAAGAAATCTGATAAACCCGCCATTGCTGTGGCACGTTCTTTACTTACTTCATTTTTAATTATCAATCGTTTATTGTATTACATTCTACTTTACCAATAAATAATTAGTGTGTTAATTTCTGAACTCTCGTGTTGTGTGTTCTGTCGTATTAGGAACCCACAAATTGGTGACCCCGAAAAAAACCTGATCTTAAACCATATATCGTTGGACACCTAGTTTACAACGAGATGTCGTTATAAACCTGATTTTAAACCATATATCGTTGGACACCTAGTTTACAACGAGGTGGCGTTGAGCACAAAATTCACAGTGAGATAGAGTTGGACACTACATTCAAAAGAGATAACAGTGAATTCTAAGCTTACAACGAGATAACGTTGGACACTTAATTCACAACCAGCCAGCGTTGGATATATAATTCACAACGAGATAGAGTTGAACACCTAATTAACAACAAGACGGCGGTGGACACTAACTTCACTACGAAATAATATTGTACACCTAATTTAGAACGAGATTTCATTGGAAACTAAATTCACAACGAGATAGCGTTGAACACCTTATTTAAAACCATTTAGCGTTGGACACCTAATTTACAACGAGATGTCGTTGGACACTTAATTGTTATAGAGATGTCGTTGAAAACCTGATTTAAAATTATATAGCGTTGGACACCTTATTTACAACGAGATAGCGTTGACCACAAAATTCACAGTGAGATAGAGTTGGACACTTAATTCATAAGAGACATCGTTGGACTCTGAATTAACAACCATATATCGTTGGACACATAATTTACAATGACAGGGCGCTGGACACTAAATTCATAACGAGATAAAACCGAACACCTTATTTAGAATGAGATGGCGTTGGGCATCTAAATTAAAACCATACAACTTTGGACACCTAGTTGACAACGAGATGTCATTGAAAACCTGATTTAAAACCATATAGGGTTGGATACTTTATTTACAACGAGATAGCGTTGAACACAAAATTCACAGTGAGATAGAGTTGGACACTTAATTCATAAGAGACATCGTTGGACTCTGAATTAATAACCATATATCGTTGGACACCTTATTTACATCGAGATGGCGTTGGAAACTAAATTAAAACCATTTAGCGTTGGACACCTAATTTACAAGTAGATGGCTTTGGACACTTAATTTTTATAAAGATATCGCTAGACACTAAATTCACAACCAGGTAGCGTTGAACACTTTATTAACAACGAGATAGATTTGAGCACCTAATTTAAAACGAGATGGCGTTCCAAACTAAATTCACAACGCAATAAAGTTGTACACCTAATTTAGAACGAGATGGCGTTGGACACTAAATTCACAACGAGTTAGCGTTGGACATCTAATTTAAAACCATTCAACGTTGGACACCTAGTTTACAACGAGATGTCGTTAAAAACCTGATTTAAAACCATATAGCGTTGGACACCTAAATTACAACGAGATGGCGTTGAACACAAAATTCACAGTGAGATAGAGTTGGACACTAAATTTACAACGAGATGGCGGTGGACACTATATTGACTACGAAATAACATTGTACACCAAATTTAGATCGAGATTGTGTTGGACACTAAATTTACAACGAGATGGCGTTGCAAACGAAATTCACAACGAGATTGCGTCGGACAATTACTTCAAAACGAGATTGAGTTGGGCAATAAATTCACAACCAGGTTGCTTTGGAGACTTAATTCACAACTAGATAGAGTTGAACACCTTATTTACAACAATTTGGCGGTGGACACTTAATTCAAAACGGAATAACGGTAAAAACTCAATTTACAATGAGATGGCGGTGGACTTTAAGTTCATAAGGAAATAAAGTTGTACACCTAATTAAGAACGAGGTAGCGTTTGTTACTAAATTCACCACGAGTTAGCGTTGGCCATCTAATTTTAAACCATATATCGTTGGACATCTAGTTTACAACGAGATTTCGTTAAAAACCTGATCTTAAACCATATATCGTTGGACACCTAGATAACAACGAGATGTCGTTATAAACCTGATTTTAAACCATATATCGTTGGACACCTAGTTTACAACGAGATGTTGTTATAAACCTGATTTAAAACCATATAGCATTGGACACCTTATTTACAACGAGATGGCGTTGAACACAAAATTCACATTGAGATAGAGTTGGACATTAAATTCAAAAGAGATAACGCTGAATTCTAAGCTCACAACCAGATAACGTTGGACACTAAATTCACAACCAACCATCGTTGGACACTTAATTCACAACGAGATAGAGTTGAACACCTTATTTACAACGAGATGCCGGTGGACACTAAATTTACAACGAAATAACGTTGGACACTTAATTTCCAAAAAGACTGCGCTGGACCCTAAGTTCACAAGGAAATAAAGTTGTACACCTAATTTAGAACGAGGTAGCGTTTGTCACTAAATTCACAAAGAGTTAGCGTTGGGCATCTTATTTAAAACCATATATCGTTGGACACCTAGTTTACAACGAGATATCGTTAAAAATCTGATTTTAAACCATATATCGTTGGACACCTAGTTTACAACGAGATGTCGTTATAAACCTGATTTAAAACCATATATCGTTGGACACGTAGTTTACAACGAGATGTTGTTAAAAACCTGATCTTAAACCATATATCGTTGGACACCTAGTTTACAACGAGATGTCGTTATAAACCTGATTTTAAACCATATATCGTTGGACACCTAGTTTACAACGAGGTGGCGTTGAGCACAAAATTCACAGTGAGATAGAGTTGGACACTACATTCAAAAGAGATAACAGTGAATTCTAAGCTTACAACGAGATAACGTTGGACACTTAATTCACAACCAGCCAGCGTTGGATATATAATTCACAACGAGATAGAGTTGAACACCTAATTAACAACAAGACGGCGGTGGACACTAACTTCACTACGAAATAATATTGTACACCTAATTTAGAACGAGATTTCAATGGAAACTAAATTCACAACGAGATAGCGTTGAACACCTTATTTAAAACCATTTAGCGTTGGACACCTAATTCACAACGAGATGTCGTTGGACACTTAATTGTTATAGAGATGTCGTTGAAAACCTGATTTAAAACCATATAGCGTTGGACACCTTATTTACAAAGAGATAGCGTTGAACACAAAATTCACAGTGAGATAGAGTTGGACACTTAATTCATAAGAGACATCGTTGGACTCTCAATTAACAACCATATATCGTTGGACACATAATTTACAATGACAGGGCGCTGGACACTAAATTCATAACGAGATAAAACCGAACACCTTATTTAGAATGAGATGGCGTTGGACACTAAATTCACAACGAGTTAGCGTTGGGCATCTAATTTAAAACCAGACAACTTTGGACACCTAGTTGACAACGAGATGTCATTGAAAACCTGATTTAAAACCATATAGGGTTGGATACTTTATTTACAACGAGATAGCGTTGAACACAAAATTCACAGTGAGATAGAGTTGGACACTAAATTCATAAGAGACATCGTTGGACTCTGAATTAACAACCATATATCGTTGGACACCTTATTTACATCGAGATGGCGTTGGAAACTAAATTCACATAGAAATAACGTTGGATACCTTATTTAAAATGAGATGGCGTTGGATACTAAATTTACAACGACATGAACACTTAATTCACAACGAGATAGAGTTGCACACCTAATTTAAAACGAGATGGCAAACTAAATTCACAACGAAATAAAGTTGTACACCTAATTTAGAACGAGATGGTGCTGGACACTAAATTCACAACGAGTTAGCGTTGGACATCTAATTTTAAACCATATATCGTTAGACACCTAGTTTACAATGAAATGTCGATAAAAACCTGATTATAAATCATATAGCGTTGTACACCTAATTTACAGCGAGATGTCGTTGAACACAAAATTCACAGTGAGATAGAGTTGGACACTAATTTCGAAAGAGATAGCAGTGAATTCTAAGTTTACAACGAGTTAACGTTGGACACTAAATTAAAAACCAGATAGCGTGGGACACTTTATTCAGAACAAGATAGAGTTGAACACCTAATTTACAACAAGATGCCGGTGAACACTAAATTTACAACGAAATAACGTTTGACACTTAATTTACAACTGACAGCATTGGACACTTGATTCACAACGAAATAAAGTTGTTCACCTAACTTAGAACGAGATGGCGTTGGACACTAAATTCTGTGGCGACTCTGGTCGCACAAAGGTACGCCAAGGGTCGAATAGAGGAAACTCCAGGCCAAAGACAAGCTGGTCAATTAAGCGGCTGGATAAGATCATTCGACGGTTGAGAAGAAATCTGATAAACCCGCCATAGCTGTGGCACGTTCTTTACTTACTTCATTTTTAATTATCAATCGTTTATTGTATTACATTCTACTTTACCAATAAATAATTAGTGTGTTAATTTCTGAACTCTCGTGTTGTGTGTTCTGTCGTATTAGGAACCCACAAATTGGTGACCCCGAAGTGATCACATTGGATTAGGATTTTGATAACACACTACGACGCTCAATGCTAAACTTTGACGAAAAAGCAACAAGTACCTTCACTCAAGAACAACAAAAGGTGATAACCCGCTCTCAATCAAAAGCGAACGCCAAGATACAAGTGAAAGAAGAAGGAACCGTGGAGAATCGGCTCGAAGCTCTACTGCGTGAAGCACGACAGCCCAAGCTACCTCAATATGATTCCAAGAAACTTGATCTCTGGTTCAGAAGAGTTGAAACAGAATTCGCAGCCCTCAAAGTCGAAGATGACAACGGAAAATACTTTGCAGTCCTACTCGCTTTAGATGGTCCAACAACAGAAACAATTACCGACATCATGGACGACCCACCGGTTCAAGATAAGTATATAAATACGTCAAGTAATCAAGGGCATTCCTCTAGGTGACAAAAAGCCTTCACAGCTCCTGAGAGAGATGAAAAACCTCTGGGTCGGTGGCCTACCCGACGACGTGTTACATGGCTTATGGGTCGAGAAATTACCGAGTGAACTGAGAGCATTCCTCGCCATATCCGATGAACTCGATCTGGAACAGCAGGCTTAAATGGCGGGTCGCATCATTCCAGAGATCTGCCACAGCAGCACAGTCATGGCCGTCACAGACAAGCCTCACAAAGGCGTATCACTTCCTCTTGTCACGACACTACTAGAAAAGATTGAATATCTAGAAAAAACTGTGACTGAACTGCTGATACAATTCAAGTAATTCAAGCCTCCAAACCGCAGGCCAAGGGCACATTCAAGGGGACAAAGTTCCAGCCGCAGTGACATATGACGCAATCACCAGCGATATGGCGCAGAGACGCGAACCTGCCATCCTCCATGCGCTTACTTCACACATGAAAACACCAATCGCTGTCGACAATAGGGGCCGCGTGCGACAGCGAGAACCCTCGTCCCGTGGAGGCCCGACTTCATCTGTACGATAACAAAACACGCCTAGAATTCCTCGTCGACTCCGGTGCTCTGGTTTCTTTATAAGCGGCTGCAGAATTCCGTGGTGACCAACAACCAGCTCACATGGTCCTCTACGCTGCCAACAAAACTCAGATTAGTACCTTCGGCATACTAGTTTTAACACCCACTTACAATCTACAAAGAAATCTCACTTGGTCTTTCATAATAGCCGACGTGCAGAAACCCATCATCGGAGCTGACTTCCTGAAACATTTCGGGCTCCTGACTTAAAAAACGAAGAGTTAATCGACTCCAAAACTCTTTTAACCTCAAAAGGATACTTGCATCATACTCCTTACACTGGCATCTCAACCATTCATCCTGGCTTACCTTGTTCGGATCTTCTCCAAGAATTTTTTGACATCACAAAGCCACAGAATGACGTATCTGCTGCTATAAAAAAGAAAGCCCACGCTCACCGAATCGTTACCCAAGGTCTTCCAGTTTTCTCAAGAGCCAGGAAACTCGCTGGAGTTAAAGCAGCTGCCGGAAAAGCAGAGATTCAACGTTGTGTCATGCAAGGACTCATGATACCCTCCAGCAGTCTATCACATCACAATGGCATCAAAAAAAGATAAAAAATTCGAGATTGTGTGTAGATTACGAAAGGTTAAATGCAGTCACCCAGGTAGATAATTATGCACCGCCTCTAATACAAAGTCTTTTTCCACTACTACATGGTAAGTCTGTTTTCACCACCTTGGATTTAGAACGAGCTTACTACCAGGTACCGATGCACGAAGACGACATCCAAAAAACTGCAATCAACACACCTTGGGGACTGTATGAATATCTAGTGATGCCTTTTGGTCTCAAAAATGCCACACAAACTTTCCAAAGATTTATTGATAGTGTTTTCCGAGACTTAGACTTCGTATTCATCTACTTAGATGACATTCTCATCATTTCAGAGAACGAACTTCAACACAAAAATCATCTACGTCAAGTTTTCAAGAAGCTACAAGAGCACAGACTTACAATCAACGTGAATAAGTGTCAATTGATGAAGAGTGAGGTTAACTTTCTAGGCTACTCCATCAATGCTACTGGTTACGCTCCAACAGCTGACCGTTTATACAAGATAGTTGAGTACCCTAAGCCACAAACGATTCACGAACTGAGACGTTTCCTGGGAATGATTAACTACTACAGACAATGTATTCCCAGACTGGCTGGACTTCAACTACCATTGCACTGTTACATCAAACGCTCCATAAAACACGACAAAACAAAAATCGAGTGGACTTCAGAAATTGACTCTTGCTTCAACTCAACGAAACTGGGAAGAAATACAGCACATATGATCGCGAGCTGCTGGCAATTTACGCAGCCATTAAAGACTTCCGTCATCTTCTCGAGTGTCGCAACTTCATTATCAAGACCGATCATAAACCTCTAATTCATGCTCACACTGAAAAATGCCGTAAAATAATTACGTTCGTTCATAACTGAGAATATTATAATAAATTAATTTAGTCCTTCAGAAGATAAGAAAAGAAAACAAAATAAAACAAAATATTGTATCCAATTTTTAATTCATAGCAGTCTTAAAAAATACATACACAAATAAATGATAATTAAAAACAAAAAACTACGTCAACTAAATAACACATCAATAGGTAATTTTTTTTTCATTAAATTAATAAATACAAATAAGTTAATACTTTTGGTTTGTCTTTTTGATCATTGCTTTCTTTTTATTTTACGTGTTGTTCTTATTGGAGTGACTTCTTTGACTTTTTCAGTCTCAGGTGTACTTGTAATAGCATCTTATAAGGCTTCATTCTTCCCAAAAATGGCATTATAATATGCCACGTCAACCCAACTCATGTGCTTTAGCATTGACTTTAAATCTTTTTTTTTTTTCTGTTAACAACCATTGGGATGAGAGCGGCTTTAAAACAAAAATGGAAAGAGCTGGGCCATTCTTAGGTTTTTTAAATAAAGTAATTTTCTCAAAAAGAACTTCACTTGATAAACTGTTTTTATATTCTATTACGCACAGGTCTTTTGAGCTATATTTCAAAGTTTTTTATTTGCAGAATGGTGGCATGACCAAGTTTTTTGATGCTGCAGTAAAGTTAAATAAATTGCACGACTGGATCGCACGTACTTGTTCTTATGTTCACAGCTTGGAAAAAAATTTGAAAAATATTAAGGGAACTTCAAAGATTAAGTTCGATTTTTCTGATTTTTGATTGTTTGAAAAAAGTTCTTAAAATAGTTGTCAGCGGAAAAATTTAAACGCCATTTTATTTCTTTAAAAAACGTGAAAAAGTGTGATTTTTTTTCAAAATCGTTAGAGCCATTTTTAAATAAAACGGTTTTTTAACAACTTTTTTTAAAAAATTTAAAAAATAATTCAAGAATACGTTCAAAGCACAAAAAAAATTCACCTACTCGTTTTCAAAATATTTATTTTTCCCAAAAAAAAATTAAAAAAATTATTAAAATACAAAAAAAAGGTTCGGAAAAAAAATTTATGCAAAATTACTCAGGCTACCTACATCTTCTTGAATATCAATTTTGATTGTAATCGGATCACCAGTTTTCGAAAAAGTCAAAGAAAAAAAAACCGGTTCTATGGGAGGTACCGTTTTTAGCCCACCATACTAAAGTTTTTTTTCACCAAAATATAATGCATACCTACATTAGTACGCTTAATTTTTTTTATAAAAATTCTTAGAGCCGTTTTTGACAAAAATAAGCTTTTACATAACCGTTATATGACAGGTACCGTTAATTTTTGAGCTTAAAAAAAAATGAAAAAACACCTCTGTAGAATGTCAAAATAATTTTAAGTAAACAATTTGAAGACGATTGGCGCAACCGTGTTTAGGCTGCAGTCCAAAATACATCCGAACAGACAAACAGACAGACAGAATTTTGCCAGTAACTCAAATATGTTTCTCTATCATCGTAATGTCATGTTTGATTGTTATCTCAACATTTTTAATCTGCACGAATGCATAACTTGTATTATAGTACCTATAATCGCAAGAAAAAAGTAATGATCTTGCATTTGCATAATTCGCAAATGCACTTTTTTCATAATTAAGCCAATGAAAGTGGGCTGTAAAGTGAGACACCTTCGCAAATGCCTTTCAATGGCACTGTGAACACTATCAACTTCTTGGAGCTGGGAGTGCCCCGGCTCCGAGTACTTTTATTATATTATATTTAAAATTTGAGGGTTCCTGTGCAAAAAATTCAAGAGCATAATACTGTTGACTTGGTTTTTGTTTTGTGCAACGCAACTATCAGACCACAAAATAATGTCGGTAACGTCTTGAAGATCGTCTACGACGCTTTGTAGTATAAAGTGCGCTAACGAGCTGGTTTCCAGACCGACCACTCTGCGCTTCGGTCCAAATGCAGCAGTACGTGACTTTATTGAGATTGCAGTGACTGGTTAAATTGTAGACTGCAAATTTTGTTTTATAATAAAAGCTGGTAACCTCAGCTTTGGGTAATGCAAACACATTTTCAAGGTCATACGTTAATATCGCAGTAAAATCATCTTTGTTTTTTCTATCTAAATCTCTTTCATTTTTTGCCAAAAGTTTATTCTGTTCATGTACCCTGAGTTTTTCTGCTTCTATTTCTAACAAATTGCCTTTATTTTTTAGTTCCGAGCACAGATCGCATTAATCCTTTTTAGGCATATGAAAGGCTAAGTTAAAACTTTCGTTGAAATTTCACAACTATCTTTGTATAGGTTATACATTTAAATTAGAAACCCATATATCCTTCTTTGTGATTGCTCTGCAATCGTGAGATTCTGCTCGAGGAAAGCTCTCTATATGTTGCTTTATTTCCTCAATTTTATGTTCTGGTATTTTTTCAATATATTGTGATGTGGCCACAAGTTTAGATAATCGGAGGATACATTTTGTAAATTAACGACATCTGTTGTTTCATTGTGTACAACAACCAACATTCATTGTGTATAACGACCATGTGCCTAAAAGTATGCTACATATTTGCAATATGTTTTAACTGAGTACTAAATCGAACTTGAAGTACTAATTCGAGACTCGAATTAAATATCACATTGGTGTCAGAAATTGGGGATAAAACTCAGTAAAGTGCTAGAAAATTCCATAGTGACATTTTCTAAAATAGGTTCGGTGACTCATTTAATTGTGAAAGTGGAATTTTCCAGAAATTATTGAACTGATTGTGCTATAAAACTGTGAATAGCGAGTATTTTTGTTAAAAATAGTGTTGGAAAAAGATCTTTCTAGAAGAGACATTAAAATATAACTGACTGTGTTGCGAAAAAAGTATTTCAGTTACATAAAATGGGTCGCAAAATAGAACAATTGACAACAGCTGAGTTGAAAGAAGAATTAGGAAAACGAAATCTTCAGACTTCGGTGCTGAAAAAGGAACTATTGCTTCGACTTCAGAATGCTATCACTCAGGATGGTGGAGACCCCGATACCATGTTGTTCGATGTTGAAGAACAAGGGAGAGAATGCACAATAAGTACAGCCGATGAAATGCCTGCTTTCATGAAGTTGCTTCTGTCGAAATTCGAAGAACAAAAGAACGTTCTCGAAGAACAAAATAACGTTCTCGAAAAACAAAAGAACGTTCTCGAAGAACAAAAGAACGTTCTCGAAGAAAAAAAGAACGTTCTCGAAAGTAAATTCGACGAACAAAAGAATGAGCAGAAGAATTCGTTGGAAATACTCCAGCAACAACTAAGCGAACAAAGGAACGTTCTCGAAGACCAAAGGAACGTTCTCGAAAGTAAATTCGACGAACAAACGAATTCATTAGAAACTCTCCAGAATCAACTAAGCGAAAGACTTCAAATAGTAGATCAGAAATTTGAAGCCAAAATAGAAAGCTTAGAAGAAAAGTTCGGAAAGCAAGTAGAAAGTGTAGAACAACAGTACGAACACCTGGCTAAGGAGGTTGATTCTTTGAAAAAGCAGAAGGTCCGGGAATATTCGAGCGACGGTCCACGAAGAAATGAAATGCAGCCCCCTGTCTTCGATGGTCAAACATCATGGCCAATTTATAAGAAGCAGTTTGAAGCTGCCGCCTTAACAAACAACTGGGACAACGAAGACAAATCAATTGCTCTTACGCTTGCGCTCAGAGGAACAGCTGCCGAATTGCTGCAGACCATTCCTGAAGACAAACATCACGATTATGATGCCATGGTCAAGGCAATCGATATGAGGTTTGGCGACGACCACATGCAGCAAGTTTACCGAGTCCAGTTGCGCCGAAGGGTCCAGACAAGAGGTGAAACGCTACAACAATTGCAAGCTGACATCGAGCGCTTGGCCATTTTGTCTTATCCCAATACCAGCAGGGAAATCATAAACGAACTGGCAACCGATGCGTTCACTAATGCCATTGCAGATAGAAAACTACAAATGGCTGTGAGAATGGCAGGTAAGAAAACGCTCGCTGAGGGTTTAGCATTTGCCCTGACAATGGAAGCAGCAGACCAAGCTTCGCAAGGTAGCCATCGCGTCAGGGAAATGGCTACGCTAGAGTGCTCATGTCAACGTGTCGACATTGAAAGACAAAACCCGAACACTGCTCGAGGTCAAATGAGATGCTGGAATTGCAACAAGCTAGGACATCTACAGCGACAATGCAGATCTCCACCTAGACAGGTAAGCTGCCCACATTGCGCAAGGAGGAGGCAGAATGACGAAGCATCTGGCAGGAATAACACTCACACTGCTGGACAAGCTTCTGAACAACAGCAGGCGGGAAACGCCTAAGAACCAACTTCGCGGGGCTGAAGTTGGTTGATGGAATCGACGCCCCCAGGACCATCATCCAAGTTTCACAAACTACACGCTGCAGCAAGAGCTTGACAGTGGAGACAGTCATCAGAAACAGAAAATGTGTGGCCACTATCGACACGGGTGCCACAGCCTCCATAATCAGAAGAGACCTTGTTCAGACATCCTGGCTACATAACACCAGTTGCTACACTCTGAAGACAGCTACGGGAGAAGCAGCAAAAGTATACGGGGAGGTATTTTTAAAGATACAACTGGCAGGGTTGACCTTCTGACATGCATTCTTGGTAGCCAACATATGCGACGAATGCATCATTGGAGTGCATTTTATGAAGGCACATGAGGTAATCATAGACCTTCAAATGCAAGTGTTAAGGTATCGAACCGTTGAGATCCCTTTGGTATACGGAAACGAGAACGCTGTGAATGTTCGGGCGGTTATAAGCAGAGATGAAGTCCTACCACCTTCTTCAGACAGTTCTTTGGACGCGTTTGGAGGGTGATCCTGGGAACCACCGACTCTATTTCGTTGAAGCACATGATAAAGAGGACTTTCCAAGCTATATCATTGGAAAAATTTAAGTAGAATCAAAGAAAACATGGTTCCGGTAAGGCTGATCCGAACAAACACTCCGTCAAGCTCAGACAAGGAGAGATGATTGGAAGATGCGTATCCATTGCAGCCATATCGACAACATCTGGGAGCGAATTTGCGAGTGCTGTTTCTGCAACAAAATTAGCTGAGGTATGTAATGCTATCCTTGGAAACTGTGAGCTAAATCAGGAGCAGATAACCATGGCCAAAAATCTCATTGGCGAGTTTGCTAATATATTTGCATCGCAGGATGGAGACTATGGTCGAACACACCTAGTACAGCACCGAATAGACACCGGCGATAGCAGACCGATCCGACAACCTGCTAGAAGACTTCTATTGGCAAAACAGTCGGAAGTCGATGAGATGATATCAACCATTTAAAAAGACGGTCTAATCGAAAATTCAAAAAGTCCGTGGGCATCACCCGTTGTACTAGTGAAAAGAAGGACGGCAGCACTCGATTCTGCGTGGATTACCGGAGGCTCAACGATGTCACCAAGAAAGACAGCTACCCCTTGCCTCGAATAGATGACACCTTGGATACCCTTTCTGGAGCGAAATGGTTTTCCACCCTCGATCTGAAAAGTGGCTACTGGCAAGTACAGATCCATCCAGAAGACAAAGAAAAGACCGCTTTCACAACGGGAAATGGACTATGGCAGTTTACCGTTATACTCTTTGGCTTTAGTAACGCTCCAGCCACCTTTGAGCGTTTAATGGAACGTGTGTTACAGGGTCCGACATGGAAAACCTGCCTTGTGTACTTGGATTACGTCATCGTTGTGGGAAAGACTTTCGCTGAACATCGCGACAACTTGAGGGAGGTATTAACACGACTTCGAACAGCACATTTGAAACTAAATCCAAAGAAATGTGCTCTTTTCAAAGCTGAGGTGAAATATTTGGGACATGTGATATCATCAAACGGAGCAGACAAATACCAGCTGAGGAGCTTTCTCGGTCTCGCCACATATTACAGGAGGTTCGTAAAGGATTTTGCTGGAATCGCAAAGTGTCTTCACCAGGTAACTGAGAAGGGTAGGCAATTTAAATGGTCAGGTGAGTGCAAAAGAAGCTTTCAACATCTAAAACAGTGAATTTGTGAGGCACCAATACTAGCTTACCCCACCCCTGGCAAGACGTTTATTGTGGATGCGGATGCTAGTAACGTGGGTGTTGGAGCAGTTCTGTCGCAGATACACGATGGGGAGGAGAAAGTGGTAGCCTATTTCAGCAAAGTTCTGTCGCGACCATAGAGAAACTACTGTGTAACCAAACGGGAACTCCTTGCTCTGATACTAGCAACAAAACATTTCCATAAATACCTGTATGGACAGGGATTCATCCTGCGTACCGATCACGCCGCTTTAAAATGGTTGCTACTGTTCAAAAATCCTGAGGGGCAAGTAGGAAGATGGATCGAACGATTGCAGACTTACGACTTCGAAGTACAGCATCGCAAAGGAAGACTGCACTGCAATGCGGATGCGCTCTCCCGCAGACCATGTGAGCCCAGTTGCAAACATTGTGCGCGAAAAGAGGAAAAGGACGAAGGTATTTCTGTTCAGAGAATAAGAGCTGTCTCTGTAGAGGATTGGAGTGCCGAAGAAATTCGTAATGCACAAAAAGAAGACCCTGACATCGAGCCAATCCTTGCTTGGCAGGATTCTATGGAGAAACCAAATGCCAGAGACATCTCCGACAGAAGTCCTACTTTAAAGGCATACTTGGCGCAGTGGGACTCTCTCCATGTGGAAGATGGTGTTTTGCGAAGAAAATGGGAAATGCCGGATTGAAGATCCTTTAGGAATCAGCTTTTGGTTCCACGATCGAAAGTAGGGGAGAAACGAGAAATGCTGAGTATCCGGCGGGCACTTGGGAATCAACAAAACACTGGAAAAGGTACGGGAACGCTTTTATTGGCTAAGCGCGAGAAACGATGTATAGAGCTGGTGTCGAAAGTGCACAGTATGCGCAGCTAGCAAGGGACCCAAAGTCAAAACACGAGGTAAAATGCATCAGTACAACGTGAGCGCCCCGTTTGAAAGAATCGCCGTTGTCATCACAGGCCCGTTCCCGGAAACTGAAACCGTTAGCCGTTACATCCTTGTTGTCATGGACTACTTCAGCAAGTGGCCCGAGGCGTTTGCGATACCCAATCAAGAAGCTAAGACCGTTGGCGAGCAGATAGTGGACCACTGGGTCTGCAGGTTCGGGGTGCGTATGGAATTGCATTCCGACCAAGGGCGAAACTTCGAGTCGAAGGTATTCCAGGAAGTATGCGCATCACTCGGGTTAAAGAAAACAAGGACAACACCTCTTCATCCATAGTCTGATGAAATAGTAGAACGATTTAACAAGACCTAGAAGAAACATCTGTCAAAAGTCGTGAATGAGAACCAACGGGATTGGGATCGGCGAATTCCTTTATTTCTTATGGCCTACCGGAATGCGGTTCATAGTACAAGTGGATACACTCCATCCGAAATTCTATTTGGACGAACTGCCCGGCTTCCAAGTGAGCTAAAATTCGGATTTCCTATTGAAGACCCAAAATTCGAAGAGGACTACGTGTTGGATCTTAGAGAAAGGATCAACGACATACACCAGAGAACAAGAAACAAAATAAAAATTGCGAGTATACGATGCGAGAGCAACATCTGGCAGGAATAACACTCACACTGCTGGACAAGCTTCTGATCAACAGCAGGTGGGAAACGCCTAAGAACCAACTTCGCGGGGCTGAAGTTGATTGATGGAATCGACGCCCCCAGGACCATCATCCAAGTTTCACAAACTACACGCTGCAGCAAGAGCTTGACAGTGGAGACAGTCATCAGAAACAGAAAATGTGTGGCCACTATCGACACGGGTGCCACAGCCTCCATAATCAGAATAGACCTTGTTCAGACATCCTGGCTACATAACACCAGCTGCTACACTCTGAAGGCAGCTACGGGAGAAGCAGCAAAAGTATACGGGGAGGTATTTCTAAAGATAGAACTGGCAGGGTTGACCTTCTCACATGCATTCTTGGTGGCCGACATATGCGACGAATGCATCATTGGAGTCGATTTCATGAAGGCACATGAGGTAATCATATACCCTCGAATGCAAGTGTTAAGGTATCGAACCGTTGAGATTCCTATGGTATACGGAAACGAGAACGCTGTGAATCTTCGGGCGGTTATAAGCAGAGATGAAGTCCTACTATCTTCTTCAGAGACAGTTCTTTGGACGCGTTTAGACGGTGATCCTGGGAACCACCGATTCTATTTCGTTGAAGCAGATGATAAAGAGGACTTTCCAAGCTATATCGTTGGAAAAATTTAAGTAGAATCAAAGAAAACATGGTTCCGGTAAGGCTGATGAATCCGAACAAACACTCCGTCAAGCTCAGACAAGGAGAGGTGATTGGAAGATGCGCATCCATTGCAGCCATATCGACAACATCTGAGAGCGAATTTGCGAGTGCTGTTTCTGCAACGAAATTGGCTGAGGTATAAAAAGCTATCCTAGGAAACTGTGAGCTAAATCAGTAGCAGATAACCATGGTCGAAAATCTCATTGGCGAGTTTGCTGATATATTTGCATCGTAGGATGGACACTATGGTCGAACACACCTAGTACAGCACCGCATAGACACCGGCGATAGCAGACCGATCCGACAACCTGCTAGAAGACTTCCATTGGCAAAACAGGCGGAAGTCGATGAGATGATATCAACCATGGAAAAAGACGGTCTAATCGAAAACTCAAAAAGTCCGTGGGCATCACCCGTTGTACCAGTGAAAAAGAAGGACGGCAGCACTCGATTCTGCGTGGATTACCGGAGGCTCAACGATGTCACCAAGAAAGACAGCTACCCCTTGCCTCGAATAGATGACACCTTGGATACCCTTTCTGGAGCGAAATGGTTTTCCACCCTCGATCTGAAAAGTGGCTACTGGCAAGTACAGATCCATCCAGAAGACAAAGAAAAGACCGCTTTCACAACGGGAAATGGACTATGGCAGTTTACCGTTATACTCTTTGGCTTTAGTAACGCTCCAGCCACCTTTGAGCGTTTAATGGAACGTGTGTTACAGGGTCCGACATGGAAAACCTGCCTTGTGTACTTGGATTACGTCATCGTTGTGGGAAAGACTTTCGCTGAACATCGCGACAACTTGAGGGAGGTATTAACACGACTTCGAACAGCACATTTGAAACTAAATCCAAAGAAATGTGCTCTTTTCAAAGCTGAGGTGAAATATTTGGGACATGTGATATCATCAAACGGAGCAGACAAATACCAGCTGAGGAGCTTTCTCGGTCTCGCCACATATTACAGGAGGTTTGTAAAGGATTTTGCCGGAATCGCAAAGTGTCTTCACCAGGTAACTGAGAAGGGTAGGCAATTTAAATGGTCAGGTGAGTGCAAAAGAAGCTTTCAACATCTAAAACAGTGACTTTGTGAGGCACCAATACTAGCTTACCCCACCCCTGGCAAGACGTTTATTGTGGATGCGGATGCTAGTAACGTGGGTGTTGGAGCAGTTCTGTCGCAGATACACGATGGGGAGGAGAAAGTGGTAGCCTATTTCAGCAAAGTTCTGTCGCGACCAGAGAGAAACTACTGTGTAACCAAACGGGAACTCCTTGCTCTGATACTAGCAACAAAACATTTCCATAAATACCTGTATGGACAGGGATTCATCCTGCGTACCGATCACGCCGCTTTAAAATGGTTGCTACTGTTCAAAAATCCTGAGGGGCAAGTAGGAAGATGGATCGAACGATTGCAGACTTACGACTTCGAAGTACAGCATCGCAAAGGAAGACTGCACTGCAATGCGGATGCGCTCTCCCGCAGACCATGTGAGCCCAGTTGCAAACATTGTGCGCGAAAAGAGGAAAAGGACGAAGGTATTTCTGTTCAGAGAATAAGAGCTGTCTCTGTAGAGGATTGGAGTGCCGAAGAAATTCGTAATGCACAAAAAGAAGACCCTGACATCGAGCCAATCCTTGCTTGGAAGGATTCTATGGAGAAACCAAATGCCAGAGACATCTCCGACAGAAGTCCTACTTTAAAGGCATACTTGGCGCAGTGGGACTCTCTCCATGTGGAAGATGGTGTTTTGCGAAGAAAATGGGAAATGCCGGATTGAAGATCCTTTAGGAATCAGCTTTTGGTTCCACGATCGAAAGTAGGGGAGAAACGAGAAATGCTGAGTATCCGGCGGTATCAATAAAACACTGGAAAAGGTACGGGAACGCTTTTATTGGCTAAGCGCGAGAAACGATGTAGAGAGCTGGTGTCGAAAGTGCACAGTATGCGCAGCTAGCAAGGGACCCAAAGTCAAAACACGAGGTAAAATGCATCAGTACAACGTGAGCGCCCCGTTTGAAAGAATCGCCGTTGTCATCACAGGCCCGTTCCCGGAAACTGAAACCGTTAGCCGTTACATCCTTGTTGTCATGGACTACTTCAGCAAGTGGCCCGAGGCGTTTGCGATACCAATCAAGAAGCTAGGACCGTTGGCGAGCAGATAGTGGACCACTGGGTCTGCAGGTTCGGGGTGCGTATGGAATTGCATTCCGACCAAGGGCGAAACTTCGAGTCGAAGGTATTCCAGGAAGTATGCGCATCACTCGGGTTAAAGAAAACAAGGACAACACCTCTTCATCCATAGTCTGATGAAATAGTAGAACGATTTAACAAGACCTAGAAGAAACATCTGTCCAAAGTCGTGAATGAGAACCAACGGGATTGGGATCGGCGAATTCCTTTATTTCTTATGGCCTACCGGAATGCGGTTCATAGTACAAGTGGATACACTCCATCCGAAATTCTATTTGGACGAACTGCCCGGCTTCCAAGTGAGCTAAAATTCGGATTTCCTATTGAAGACCCAAAATTCGAAGAGGACTACGTGTTGGATCTTAGAGAAAGGATCAACGACATACACCAGAGAACAAGAAACAAAATAAAAATTGCGAGTGACCGCATGAAAACCAGATACGATGCGAGAGCAACATCTGGCAGGAATAACACTCACACTGCTGGACAAGCTTCTGATCAACAGCAGGTGGGAAACGCCTAAGAACCAACTTCGCGGGGCTGAAGTTGGTTGATGGAATCGACGCTACCAGAACCATCATCCAAGTTTCGCAAACTACACGCTGCAGCAAGAGCTTGACAGTGGAGACAGTCATCAGAAACAGAAAATGTGTGGTCACTATCGACACGGGTGCCACAGCCTCCATAATCAGAAGAGACCTTGTTCAGACATCCTGGCTACATAACACCAGCTGCTACACTCTGAAGGCAGCTACGGGAGAAGCAGCAAAAGTATACGGGGAGGTATTGCTAAAGATAGAACTGGCAGGGTTGACCTTCTCACATGCATTCTTGGTAGCCGACATATGCGACGAATGCATCATTGGAGTCGATTTCATGAAGGCACATGAGGTAATCATATACCCTCGAATGCAAGTGTTAAGGTATCGAACCGTTGAGATTCCTATGGTATACGGAAACGAGAACGCTGTGAATCTTCGGGCGGTTATAAGCAGAGATGAAGTCCTACTATCTTCTTCAGAGACAGTTCTTTGGACGCGTTTAGACGGTGATCCTGGGAACCACCGATTCTATTTCGTTGAAGCAGATGATAAAGAGGACTTTCCAAGCTATATCGTTGGAAAAATTTTAGTAGAATCAAAGAAAACATGGTTCCGGTAAGGCTGATGAATCCGAACAAACACTCCGTCAAGCTCAGACAAGGAGAGGTGATTGGAAGATGCGTATCCATTGCAGCCATATCGACAACATCTGAGAGCGAATTTGCGAGTGCTGTTTCTGCAACGAAATTGGCTGAGGTATAAAAAGCTATCCTAGGAAACTGTGAGCTAAATCAGTAGCAGATAACCATGGTCGAAAATCTCATTGGCGAGTTTGCTGATATATTTGCATCGTAGGATGGAGACTATGGTCGAACACACCTAGTACAGCACCGCATAGACACCGGCGATAGCAGACCGATCCGACAACCTGCTAGAAGACTTCCATTGGCAAAACAGGCGGAAGTCGATGAGATGATATCAACCATGGAAAAAGAAGGTCTAATCGAAAACTCAAGAAGTCCGTGGGCATCACCCGTTGTACCAGTGAAAAAGAAGGACGGCAGCACTCAATTCTGCGTGGATTACCGGAGGCTCAACGATGTCACCAAGAAAGACAGCTACCCCTTGCCTCGAATAGATGACACCTTGGATACCCTTTCTGGAGCGAAATGGTTTTCCCCCCTCGATCTGAAAAGTGGCTACTGGCAAGTACAGATCCATCCAGAAGACAAAGAAAAGACCGCTTTCACAACGGGAAATGGACTATGGCAGTTTACCGTTATACTCTTTGGCTTTAGTAACGCTCCAGCCACCTTTGAGCGTTTAATGGAACGTGTGTTACAGGGTCCGACATGGAAAACCTGCCTTGTGTACTTGGATTACGTCATCGTTGTGGGAAAGACTTTCGCTGAACATCGCGACAACTTGAGGGAGGTGTTAACACGACTTCGAACAGCACATTTGAAACTAAATCCAAAGAAATGTGCTCTTTTCAAAGCTGAGGTGAAATATTTGGGACATGTGATATCATCAAACGGAGCAGACAAATACCAGCTGAGGAGCTTTCTCGGTCTCGCCACATATTACAGGAGGTTTGTAAAGGATTTTGCCGGAATCGCAAAGTGTCTTCACCAGGTAACTGAGAAGGGTAGGCAATTTAAATGGTCAGGTGAGTGCAAAAGAAGCTTTCAACATCTAAAACAGTGACTTTGTGAGGCACCAATACTAGCTTACCCCACCCCTGGCAAGACGTTTATTGTGGATGCGGATGCTAGTAACGTGGGTGTTGGAGCAGTTCTGTCGCAGATACACGATGGGGAGGAGAAAGTGGTAGCCTATTTCAGCAAAGTTCTGTCGCGACCAGAGAGAAACTACTGTGTAACCAAACGGGAACTCCTTGCTCTGATACTAGCAACAAAACATTTCCATAAATACCTGTATGAACAGGGATTCATCCTGCGTACCGATCACGCCGCTTTAAAATGGTTGCTACTGTTCAAAAATCCTGAGGGGCAAGTAGGAAGATGGATCGAACGATTGCAGACTTACGACTTCGAAGTACAGCATCGCAAAGGAAGACTGCACTGCAATGCGGATGCGCTCTCCCGCAGACCATGTGAGCCCAGTTGCAAACATTGTGCGCGAAAAGAGGAAAAGGACGAAGGTATTTCTGTTCAGAGAATAAGAGCTGTCTCTGTAGAGGATTGGAGTGCCGAAGAAATTCGTAATGCACAAAAAGAAGACCCTGACATCGAGCCAATCCTTGCTTGGAAGGATTCTATGGAGAAACCAAATGCCAGAGACATCTCCGACAGAAGTCCTACTTTAAAGGCATACTTGGCGCAGTGGGACTCTCTCCATGTGGAAGATGGTGTTTTGCGAAGAAAATGGGAAATGCCGGATTGAAGTTCCTTTAGGAATCAGCTTTTGGTTCCACGATCGAAAGTAGGGGAGAAACGAGAAATGCTGAGTATCCGGCGGGCACTTGGGAATCAACAAAACACTGGAAAAGGTACGGGAACGCTTTTATTGGCTAAGCGCGAGAAACGATGTAGAGAGCTGGTGTCGAAAGTGCACAGTATGCGCAGCTAGCAAGGGACCCAAAGTCAAAACACGAGGTAAAATGCATCAGTACAACGTGAGCGCCCCGTTTGAAAGAATCGCCGTTGTCATCACAGGCCCGTTCCCGGAAACTGAAACCGTTAGCCGTTACATCCTTGTTGTCATGGACTACTTCAGCAAGTGGCCCGAGGCGTTTGCGATACCCAATCAAGAAGCTAAGACCGTTGGCGAGCAGATAGTGGACCACTGGGTCTGCAGGTTCGGGGTGCGTATGGAATTGCATTCCGACCAAGGGCGAAACTTCGAGTCGAAGGTATTCCAGGAAGTATGCGCATCACTCGGGT
The DNA here is from genome assembly GCA_963971375.1 of Platycheirus rosarum. Taxonomy (NCBI): domain Eukaryota; kingdom Metazoa; phylum Arthropoda; class Insecta; order Diptera; family Syrphidae; genus Platycheirus; species Platycheirus rosarum. The sequence continues at coordinate 65,053,895 of OZ020507.1, read as the reverse complement.
TAAAGAAAACAAGGACAACACCTCTTCATCCATAGTCTGATGAAATAGTAGAACGATTTAACAAGACCTAGAAGAAACATCTGTCCAAAGTCGTGAATGAGAACCAACGGGATTGGGATCGGCGAATTCCTTTATTTCTTATGGCCTACCGGAATGCGGTTCATAGTACAAGTGGATACACTCCATCCGAAATTCTATTTGGACGAACTGCCCGGCTTCCAAGTGAGCTAAAATTAGGATTTCCTATTGAAGACCCAAAATTCGAAGAGGACTACGTGTTGGATCTTAGAGAAAGGATCAACGGCATACACCAGAGAACAAGAAACAAAATAAAAATTGCGAGTGACCGCATGAAAACCAGATACGATGCGAGAGCAACATCTGGCAGGAATAACACTCACACTGCTGGACAAGCTTCTGATCAACAGCAGGTGGGAAACGCCTAAGAACCAACTTCGCGGGGTTGAAGTTGGTTGATGGAATCGACGCTACCAGAACCATCATCCAAGTTTTGCAAACTACACGCTGCAGCAAGAGCTTGACAGTGGAGACAGTCATCAGAAACAGAAAATGTGTGGTCACTATCGACACGGGTGCCACAGCCTCCATAATCAGAAGAGACCTTGTTCAGACATCCTGGCTACATAACACCAGCTGCTACACTCTGAAGGCAGCTACGGGAGAAGCAGCAAAAGTATACGGGGAGGTATTGCTAAAGATAGAACTGGCAGGGTTGACCTTCTCACATGCATTCTTGGTAGCCGACATATGCGACGAATGCATCATTGGAGTCGATTTCATGAAGGCACATGAGGTAATCATAGACCCTCGAATGCAAGTGTTAAGGTATCGAACCGTTGAGATTCCTATGGTATACGGAAACGAGAACGCTGTGAATCTTCGGGCGGTTATAAGCAGAGATGAAGTCCTACTATCTTCTTCAGAGACAGTTTTTGGACGCGTTTAGACGGTGATCCTGAGAACCACCGATTCTATTTCGTTGAAGCAGATGATAAAGAGGACTTTCCAAGCTATATCGTTGGAAAAATTTTAGTAGAATCAAAGAAAACATGGTTCCGGTAAGGCTGATGAATCCGAACAAACACTCCGTCAAGCTCAGACAAGGAGAGGTGATTGGAAGATGCGTATCCATTGCAGCCATATCGACAACATCTGAGAGCGAATTTGCGAGTGCTGTTTCTGCAACGAAATTGGCTGAGGTATAAAAAGCTATCCTAGGAAACTGTGAGCTAAATCAGGAGCAGATAACCATGGTCGAAAATCTCATTGGCGAGTTTGCTGATATATTTGCATCGTAGGATGGAGACTATGGTCGAACACACCTAGTACAGCACCGCATAGACACCGGCGATAGCAGACCGATCCGACAACCTGCTAGAAGACTTCCATTGGCAAAACAGGCGGAAGTCGATGAGATGATATCAACCATGGAAAAAGACGGTCTAATCGAAAACTCAAAAAGTCCGTGGGCATCACCCGTTGTACCAGTGAAAAAGAAGGACGGCAGCACTCGATTCTACGTGGATTACCGGAGGCTCAACGATGTCACCAAGAAAGACAGCTACCCCTTGCCTCGAATAGATGACACCTTGGATACCCTTTCTGGAGCGAAATGGTTTTCCACCCTCGATCTGAAAAGTGGCTACTGGCAAGTACAGATCCATCCAGAAGACAAAGAAAAGACCGCTTTCACAACGGGAAATGGACTATGGCAGTTTACCGTTATACTCTTTGGCTTTAGTAACGCTCCAGCCACCTTTGAGCGTTTAATGGAACGTGTGTTACAGGGTCCGACATGGAAAACCTGCCTTGTGTACTTGGATTACGTCATCGTTGTGGGAAAGACTTTCGCTGAACATCGCGACAACTTGAGGGAGGTGTTAACACGACTTCGAACAGCACATTTGAAACTAAATCCAAAGAAATGTGCTCTTTTCAAAGCTGAGGTGAAATATTTGGGACATGTGATATCATCAAACGGAGCAGACAAATACCAGCTGAGGAGCTTTCTCGGTCTCGCCACATATTACAGGAGGTTCGTAAAGGATTTTGCCGGAATCGCAAAGTGTCTTCACCAGGTAACTGAGAAGGGTAGGCAATTTAAATGGTCAGGTGAGTGCAAAAGAAGCTTTCAACATCTAAAACAGTGACTTTGTGAGGCACCAATACTAGCTTACCCCACCCCTGGCAAGACGTTTATTGTGGATGCGGATGCTAGTAACGTGGGTGTTGGAGCAGTTCTGTCGCAGATACACGATGGGGAGGAGAAAGTGGTAGCCTATTTCAGCAAAGTTCTGTCGCGACCATAGAGAAACTACTGTGTAACCAAACGGGAACTCCTTGCTCTGATACTAGCAACAAAACATTTCCATAAATACCTGTATGGACAGGGATTCATCCTGCGTACCGATCACGCCGCTTTAAAATGGTTGCTACTGTTCAAAAATCCTGAGGCGCAAGTAGGAAGATGGATCGAACGATTGCAGACTTACGACTTCGAAGTACAGCATCGCAAAGGAAGACTGCACTGCAATGCGGATGCGCTCTCCCGCAGACCATGTGAGCCCAGTTGCAAACATTGTGCGCGAAAAGAGGAAAAGGACGAAGGTATTTCTGTTCAGAGAATAAGAGCTGTCTCTGTAGAGGATTGGAGTGCCGAAGAAATTCGTAATGCACAAAAAGAAGACCCTGACATCGAGCCAATCCTTGCTTGTTTGCAGACTTACGACTTCGAAGTACAGCATCGCAAAAGAAGACTGCACTGCAAAGCGGATGCGCTCTCCCGCAGACCATGTGAGCCCAGTTGCAAACATTGTGCGCGAAAAGAGGAAAAGGACGAAGGTATTTCTGTTCAGAGAATAAGAGCTGTCTCTGTAGAGGATTGGAGTGCCGAAGAAATTCGTAATGCACAAAAAGAAGACCCTGACATCGAGCCAATCCTTGCTTGGAAGGATTCTATGGAGAAACCAAATGCCAGAGACATCTCCGACAGAAGTCCTACTTTAAAGGCATACTGGGCGCAGTGGGACTCTCTCCATGTGGAAGATGGTGTTTTGCGAAGAAAATGGGAAATGCCGGATTGAAGATCCTTTAGGAATCAACTTTTGGTTCCACGATCGAAAGTAGGGGAGAAACGAGAAATGCTGAGTATCCGGCGGGCACTTGGGAATCAACAAAACACTGGAAAAGGTACGGGAACGATTTTATTGGCTTAGCGCGAGAAACGATGTAGAGAGCTGGTGTCGAAAGTGCACAGTATACGCAGCTAGCAAGGGACCCAAAGTCAAAACACGAGGTAAAATGCATCAGTACAACGTGAGCGCCCCGTTTGAAAGAATCGCCGTTGTCATCACAGGCCCGTTCCCGGAAACTGAAACCGGTAGCCGTTACATCCTTGTTGTCATGGACTACTTCAGCAAGTGGCCCGAGGCGTTTGCGATACCCAATCAAGAAGCTAAGACCGTTGGCGAGCAGATAGTGGACCACTGGGTCTGCAGGTTCGGGGTGCGTATGGAATTGCATTCCGACCAAGGGCGAAACTTCGAGTCGAAGGTATTCCAGGAAGTATGCGCATCACTCGGGTTAAAGAAAACAAGGACAACACCTCTTCATCCATAGTCTGATGAAATAGTAGAACGATTTAACAAGACCTAGAAGAAACATCTGTCCAAAGTCGTGAATGAGAACCAACGGGATTGGGATCGGCGAATTCCTTTATTTCTTATGGCCTACCGGAATGCGGTTCATAGTACAAGTGGATACACTCCATCCGAAATTCTATTTGGACGAACTGCCCGGCTTCCAAGTGAGCTTAAATTCAGATTTCCTATTGAAGACCCAAAATTCGAAGAGGACTACGTGTTGGATCTTAGAGAAAGGATCAACGACATACACCAGAGAACAAGAAACAACATAAAAATTGCGAGTGACCGCATGAAAACCAGATACGATGCGAGAGCAACAGCACCTGAATTCAACGAGGGAGATCGCAGAAAGGGAAAATCGCTCAAGCTTCAGCAGGACTGGGAAGGTCCCTACCAAGTAGTTACGCGCATTAATGATGTCGTTTTTCGAATCCAACGAGGACCAAGAACAGAAATGAAAATTGTCCATGTGGATCGCCTGCATCGTTACCACGGAAAAAATGATAATGTGCTTGTTTGGGACGAACAAAACTAAGAAGGGGACAATGTGATGTGGCAACAAACGGAGGGCACATCTTTGTAAATTAACGACATCTGTGGGATTCACTGTGTACAACTACCAACAATTATTGTGTACAACAATCTTGTTCCTAAAAGTATGCTACATATTTGCAATATATTTTGACAGATTACTAAACCGAACTTGAAGTACTTATTCGAGACTCGAATAAATAAAAGTGTTGAATTATAAAAACGTATTTGAATTGTAAATAAGTGGAATAAGTTAAATTTGCTGTTATTTAAACTAAAAAACGTTGTGTTTCATAAAATAAAGATATTTGTTGTATTATTTTCGAATTTTGATTGAGTTTTATTTGTCGAACCCCAGGCAAAAACTTCACACAAACATATGAAAAATTAAAAGATATTAAAAGCTCAACCAAATAATTTTCATAATAATGATCACTGATAACCGATTTCATCGCGTTTTTTTCCAACCAATTCCAAATTTTAACCATCTTGAGCTCTCATTTACATATAACACATTTTTAACTGTTAGAAAAACTAATTATGAAGATAGCAATAAAATTTTAAAGATAGAAGATTTAATAATTATAGAAGATAAATGTATTCAAAATATATTAAAAAAAAAATACAACATGTAATTTCATTTGTACTTCTTTTAATAAGAACAAAGAAATAAAACAATTAACAAACATTAATAGAACATAACTTTAATGATTTTAAGATTGAAGTATTTGGAGGCTATGCAATCGAATTTGAAAATTGTATTATTAAGATAAACAACATAAAGTATGAACATTTTATATATTATGACAATTTCATTATACCTAATTTAAGTGATGTTAAAATTAAAAATATTAAAATTAATCTTTTCACGACTGAAATACATTCCAGACATATGGAGAATCGAAAATTAATCCAAGAAATTAAATTAAACCATAAAACGCATACCGGTATTAATCATTGTTTTAACTTTCTCTTTCTTTGTTCGTTGATAATATTTTTTTAAATTTTGCGGAAAAAAGTAATAAATGATAAAAATCAAGTAGTGATCGATATTCAAAATTCGGATTCTTCGGAGAAATTAGTTGTAAATTAGGTGTCCAACGCTATATTGTTTTAACTCAGGTTTTTAACGACATCTAATTGCAAACTGGGTGCCCAACGATATATGGTTTTAAATTACATGTCCAACGCTAAATCATTGTGAATCTAGTGTCCAACGCCAACTCGTTCTAAATTACGTGTACAATGTTATTTCGTTGTGAATTTAGTGTCCAACGCCAACTCGTTCTAAATTACGTGTACAATGTTATTTCGTAGTGAATTTAGTGTCCAACGTTATCTCATTGTAAATTTAAAGTTCAACGCTTTCTCTTGTGAATTTGTTGTCCAACTCTATCTCGTTTCTAATTAAGTGTCTAACGTTTATACGTTGTGAATTTAGTTTTCTACACTATCGTTAAGTAAGTTTTAGTGCTTCACGCTATTTCGTCATGAATTTAGAGTCGAACGCCATCTGGTTGTGAATTTAGTGATCAAAGCCGCCATCGCCTTGTACATTTAGTGTCCAACACTACGCCGTTGTGAATTAAAGGTCCAAAGATATCCCGCTGTGAATTTAGTGTCCAACTCTATCTCGTTGTGAATTTAGTGTGCAACGCTGTTTCGCTGTAACTTAAGTGTCCATCGCTAAATGGCTTTAAATAATGTGTCTTACTCTATCTCGCTGTGAATTAAGTGTCCAACGATATCTCGTTCTAAATTACGTGTACAATATTATTTCGTGTGAATTTAGTGTCTACCGCCACCTCGTTGTAAATTGGGTCTTCAACTCTATCTTGTTGTGAATTATTTGTCCAACGCTCCCTTGTTTTGAATTTAGTGTCCAACGTTATCTCGTTGTAAACTTAAAATTCACAGCTATCTCTTTTGAATTTAGTGTCCAACTCTATCTCACTTTGAATTTTGTGTTCAACGCCATCTCGTTGTAAATTAAGTGTCCAACGCTATATGGTTTAAATCAGGTTTTTAACGACATCTCGTTGTAAATTAAGTGTCTTACGCTATCACGTTGTGAATTTAGTTTTCAACACTTTCGTGTAGTGAATTTAGTGTTTTACGCTATTTCGTCATGAATTTGGAGTCGAACGCCATCTGGTTGTGAATTTAGTGTTCAAAGCCGCCATCGCCTTGTAAATTAAGTATCCAACACTACGCCTTTGTGAATTCAGGTTCCAACGATATCCCGTTTCGAATTTAGTGTCCAACTCTATATCGTTGTGAAATTAGTGTCCATCGCCATATCGTTGTAAATTAAGTGTCTAAAGCTATTTCCTTATGAATTTAGTGTCCAACGCCATCTCGATGTAAGTTAGGTGTCCAACGATATATGGTTGTTAATTTAGAGTCCAACGCTATCTCTTATGAATTTAGTGTCCAACTCTATCTCACTTTGAATTTTGTGTTCGACGCCATCTCGTTGTATATTAAGTGTCCAACGCTATATGGTTTTAAATAAGATGTCCAACGCTCATTGTGAATTTAGTGTCCAACGCCATCTCGTTCTTAACTACGTGTACAACTTTAGTTCGTTGTGAATTTGGTGTCCAACGCTGTTTCGTTGTAAATCAGTTGTCCAACGCTAAATGGTTTTAATTGAGGTGTCCAACGCTATCTCGTTGTAAATTAAGTGTCCAACACTTTATGGTTTAAAATAAGGGTTTAACGCCATCTCGTTGTAAATAAGGTGTCCAACGCTATATGGTTTGAAATCAAGTTTTCAACGACAACCCGTTGGAAACTAGGTGTCCAACGATATATGGTTTTAAACAAGATGTCCAATGCTAACTCATTGTGAATTTACTGTCCGGCGATATCTCTATAAAAATTAAGTGTCCAACGACATCTCGTTGTAAATAAGGTGTCCAACGATATATGGTCTTAAATTAGGTGTCCAACACTAACTCGTTGTGAATTAAGTGTCTAACGCTACCACGTTGTGAATTTAGTTTTCAACACTATCGTTTAGTGAATTTAGTGTTTTTACGCTATTTCGTTGTGAAATTAGTGTCCAACGCCAAATCGTTGTAAATTAGGTGCCCAACGATACATGGTTGTTAGTTTAGAGTCCAATGCTATCTCTTATGAATTTAGTGTTCAACTCTATCTCACTGTGAATTTTGTGTTCAACGCCATCTCGTTGTAAATTAGGTGTCCAACGATATATGGTTTTAAATAAGATGTCCATCGCTAACTCATTGTGAATTTAGTGTCCAACGCCATCTCGTTCTTAATTAGGTGTTCAACTTTATTTCGTTGTGAATTTAGTATCCAACGCCATCTCTTTGTAAATTTAGTGCCCATCGCGTTCTCTTTGTTAATTCAGTGCCCATATCGAACGCTGTCTAGTTGTGAATTTAGTGTCCAACGTTATCTCGTTGTAAATTTAGAGTTTACCGCTATCTCTTGTGAATTTATTGCCCAACTCTCTCTCGCTTTGAAGTAGGTGTCCGACGCCATCTCGTTGTGAATTTCATGTGCAACGCCATCTTGTTGTAAATTTATTGTCGAACACAATCCTATTGTAAATTAGGAGACCAACGCTATTTCGTTGTCAATTTAGTGTCTAAGGTCATTTTCTTGTAAATTCGGTGTCCAACGCCATCTGATTTTGACATTATTATATACTTACTTATACATACTAAACATTTTGCTTGAAGGTTACAATCATTCACATGTACATAAGAAAATATACAGCTTTGATCATTACACAGTCCCGTTAACAGATTAACATTATAGAAAAGAAAAAATCTAGTTACTAGGAGACAAGCAAACAGATTTTAAATGCATTTGACAAAACAATACATAGGGTAGTCAATATAATGTTAGGCAATGTTTAACTGAATTGAATTTACATAAGAAAAATTCTTTAATGCAAAGACATTAATTTAGTCAAAAATTAAATGATATTGAAAATTCATGCGCAAATGCAAGTTAAAGAAAAAAACATAATTTTGAATCTAAAACATCCCGGGGCCCCTGAAAGGTTTTCAGAACAGTGGTAAGATGGCCAATTTCTCGTTCTAAATTAGGTGTACAACTTTATTTCGTTGTGAATTTAGTGTCCAATGCTGTGTCGTTGTAAATTAAGTGTCCAACGTTATTTCGTTGTACATTTAGTGTCCACCGTCATCCCGTTGTAAATTAGGTGTTCAAATCTATCTTGTTGTGAATTAAGTGTCCCAGGCTATCTGGTTTTTAATTTGGTGTTCATCGTTATCTTGTTAGAGAAGAGGTATCCAACGACATCTCGTTCTAAATTAGGTGTACAATGTAATTTCGTAGTGAATTTAGTGTCCAACGCCATCATGTTGTAAATTAAGTGTCCAACACAATCTAGTCGTAAATTAGGTGTCCAACGCTATCTTGTTATCAATTTATTGTCTAAAGCCATTTTCTTGTAAATTAGGGTCAAGCGCCATTTCTTTGTAAATTTAGTGCCCATTGCGTTTTCTTTGTGAACTATCTAGCTATGTATCTAGTTGTGAATTTAGTGTCCAAGGATACCTGATCGTGAATGAAGTGCTCAAAGCGGCCATCGCGTTGTATATTAAGTGTCCAACACTACGCCGTTGTGAATTTAGGGTCCAACGTAATCTCGTTGTGGATTTAGTTTCCAACTCTATCTCGTTGTGAATTAAGTTTCCAACGCCATTTCGTTGCAAATTAAGTGTCCAACGACATCTCGTTCGAAATTAGGTGTACAATTCTATTTCATAGTGAATTTAGTGTCCAAAGGCATCTCGTTGTAAATTAAGTATCTCACGCTATCATATGTGAATTTAGTTTTCAACACTATGGTTTGCGAACTTGGTGTTTCACGCTATTTCGTTATGAATTTAGAGTCCAACGCCATCTGGTTGTGAATTAAGTGTTCAAATATTAAATGATATTGAAAATTCATGCGCAAATGCAAATTAAAGAAAAAAACATAATTTTGAATATAAAACATCCCGGCGCCCCTGAAAGGTTTTCAGAACAGTGGCAAGATAGCTAATTTCTCGTTCTAAATTAGGTGTACAACTTTATTTCGTTGTGAATTTAGTGTCCAATGCTGTCTCGTTGTAAATTTAGTGTCCAACGTTATTTCGTTGTACATTTAGTGTCCACCGTCATCCCGTTGTAAATTAGGTGTTCAACTCTATATTGTTGTGAATTAAGTGTCCCACGCTATCTGGTTTTTAATTTGGTGTTCATCGTTATCTTGTTGGAGATTAAGTATCCAACGACATCTCGTTCTAAATTAGGTGTACAATGTAATTTCGTAGTGAATTTAGTGTCCAACGCCATCATGTTTTAAATTTAGTGTCCAACACAATCTAGTCGTAGATTAGGTGTCTCGTGATTAATTTATTGTATAAAGCCATTTTCTTGTAAATTAGGTGTACAACGTCATCTTCTTGTAAATTAAGTGCCTATCGCGTTCTCTTTGTGAATTCAGTGTTCATATCCAACGCTATCTAGTTGTAAATTTAGTGTCCAAGGCTACCTGGCTGTGTCCAACACTACGCCATCTCGTTGTAAATTAGGTATTCAACTCTATCTCGTTATGAATTTAGTGTCCAACACTATCTCGTTGTAACTTTGGTGTCCAAAGCTTTATGGTTTAAAATCAGGTTTTTAACGACATCTCGTTTTTAACTAGGTGTCCAACGATATATGGTTTTAAATTAAATGCCCAACGCTTACTCGTTGTGAATTTAGTGTCCAACGCCATCTCGTTCTAAATTAGGTGTACAACGTTATTTCGTTGTAAATTTAGTGTCCACCGGCATCTCGTTGTAAATTAGTTGTTCAACTCTATCTTGTTGTGAATTATGTGTCCAACGCTATCTGGTTGTTAATTTAGTGTATAATGATATCTCGTTGTAAATTAAGAGTTCACCGCTATCTCCTGTGAATTTATTGACCAACTCTATCTCGCTTTGAAGTAAGTGTCCGACGCCATCTCGTTGTGAATTTCATGTGCAACGCCATGTTGTTGTAAATTTATTGTCCAACACAATTTATTGTAAATTAGGAGACCAACGCTATTTCGTTATCAATTTAATGTCTAGGGTCATTTTCTTGTAAGTTCGGTGTCCAACGCCATTTGATTTTGACATTATTATATACTTACTTATACATACTAAACGTATTGCTTGAAGGTTACAATCATTCACATGGACATAAGAAAATATACAGCTTTGATCATTACACAGTCCCGTTAACAGATTAACATTATAGAAAAGAAAAAATCTAGTTACTAGGAGACAAGCAAACATATTTTAAATGCATTTGACAAAACAATACATAGGATAGTCAATATAATGTTAGGCAATGTTTAACGAAATTGAATTTACATAAGAAAAATTATTTAATGCAAAGACATTAATTTAGTCAAATATTAAATGATATTGAAAATTCATGCGCAAATGCAAATTAAAGAAAAAAACATAATTTTGAATCTAAAACATCCCGGCGCCCCTGAAAGGTTTTCAGAACAGTGGTAAGATGGCCAATTTCTCGTTCTAAATTAGGTGTACAACTTTATTTCGTTGTGAATTTAGTGTCCAATGCTGTGTCGTTGTAAATTAAGTGTCCAACGTTATTTCGTTGTACATTTAGTGTCCACCGTCATCCCGTTGTAAATTAGGTGTTCAACTCTATCTTGTTGTGAATTAAGTGTCCCACGCTATCTGGTTTTTAATTTGGTGTTCATCGTTATCTTGTTGGAGATTAGGTATCCAACGACATCTCGTTCTAAATTAGGTGTACAATGTAATTTCGTAGTGAATTTAGTGTCCAACGCCATCATGTTGTAAATTTAGTGTCCAACACAATCTAGTCGTAAATTAGGTGTCCAACGCTATCTCGTTATCAATTTATTGTCTAAAGCCATTTTCTTGTAAATTAGGGTCAAGCGCCATTTCTTTGTAAATTTAGTGCCCATTGCGTTTTCTTTGTGAACTATCTAGCTATGTATCTAGTTGTGAATTTAGTGTCCAAGGATACCTGATCGTGAATGAAGTGCTCAAAGCGGCCATCGCGTTGTATATTAAGTGTCCAACACTACGCCGTTGTGAATTTAGGGTCCAACGTAATCTCGTTGTGGATTTAGTTTCCAACTCTATCTCGTTGTGAATTAAGTTTCCAACGCCATTTCGTTGCAAATTAAGTGTCCAACGACATCTCGTTCGAAATTAGGTGTACAATTCTATTTCATAGTGAATTTAGTGTCCAAAGGCATCTCGTTGTAAATTAAGTATCTCACGCTATCATATGTGAATTTAGTTTTCAACACTATGGTTTGCGAACTTGGTGTTTCACGCTATTTCGTTATGAATTTAGAGTCCAACGCCATCTGGTTGTGAATTAAGTGTTCAAATATTAAATGATATTGAAAATTCATGCGCAAATGCAAATTAAAGAAAAAAACATAATTTTGAATATAAAACATCCCGGCGCCCCTGAAAGGTTTTCAGAACAGTGGCAAGATAGCTAATTTCTCGTTCTAAATTAGGTGTACAACTTTATTTCGTTGTGAATTTAGTGTCCAATGCTGTCTCGTTGTAAATTTAGTGTCCAACGTTATTTCGTTGTACATTTAGTGTCCACCGTCATCCCGTTGTAAATTAGGTGTTCAACTCTATATTGTTGTGAATTAAGTGTCCCACGCTATCTGGTTTTTAATTTGGTGTTCATCGTTATCTTGTTGGAGATTAAGTATCCAACGACATCTCGTTCTAAATTAGGTGTACAATGTAATTTCGTAGTGAATTTAGTGTCCAACGCCATCATGTTTTAAATTTAGTGTCCAACACAATCTAGTCGTAGATTAGGTGTCTCGTGATTAATTTATTGTATAAAGCCATTTTCTTGTAAATTAGGTGTACAACGTCATCTTCTTGTAAATTAAGTGCCTATCGCGTTCTCTTTGTGAATTCAGTGTTCATATCCAACGCTATCTAGTTGTAAATTTAGTGTCCAAGGCTACCTGGCTGTGTCCAACACTACGCCATCTCGTTGTAAATTAGGTATTCAACTCTATCTCGTTATGAATTTAGTGTCCAACACTATCTCGTTGTAACTTTGGTGTCCAAAGCTTTATGGTTTAAAATCAGGTTTTTAACGACATCTCGTTTTTAACTAGGTGTCCAACGATATATGGTTTTAAATTAAATGCCCAACGCTTACTCGTTGTGAATTTAGTGTCCAACGCCATCTCGTTCTAAATTAGGTGTACAACGTTATTTCGTTGTAAATTTAGTGTCCACCGGCATCTCGTTGTAAATTAGTTGTTCAACTCTATCTTGTTGTGAATTATGTGTCCAACGCTATCTGGTTGTTAATTTAGTGTATAATGATATCTCGTTGTAAATTAAGAGTTCACCGCTATCTCCTGTGAATTTATTGACCAACTCTATCTCGCTTTGAAGTAAGTGTCCGACGCCATCTCGTTGTGAATTTCATGTGCAACGCCATGTTGTTGTAAATTTATTGTCCAACACAATTTATTGTAAATTAGGAGACCAACGCTATTTCGTTATCAATTTAGTGTCTAGGGTCATTTTCTTGTAAGTTCGGTGTCCAACGCCATTTGATTTTGACATTATTATATACTTACTTATACATACTAAACGTATTGCTTGAAGGTTACAATCATTCACATGGACATAAGAAAATATACAGCTTTGATCATTACACAGTCCCGTTAACAGATTAACATTATAGAAAAGAAAAAATCTAGTTACTAGGAGACAAGCAAACATATTTTAAATGCATTTGACAAAACAATACATAGGATAGTCAATATAATGTTAGGCAATGTTTAACGAAATTGAATTTACATAAGAAAAATTATTTAATGCAAAGACATTAATTTAGTCAAATATTAAATGATATTGAAAATTCATGCGCAAATGCAAATTAAAGAAAAAAACATAATTTTGAATCTAAAACATCCCGGCGCCCCTGAAAGGTTTTCAGAACAGTGGTAAGATGGCCAATTTCTCGTTCTAAATTAGGTGTACAACTTTATTTCGTTGTGAATTTAGTGTCCAATGCTGTGTCGTTGTAAATTAAGTGTCCAACGTTATTTCGTTGTACATTTAGTGTCCACCGTCATCCCGTTGTAAATTAGGTGTTCAACTCTATCTTGTTGTGAATTAAGTGTCCCACGCTATCTGGTTTTTAATTTGGTGTTCATCGTTATCTTGTTGGAGATTAGGTATCCAACGACATCTCGTTCTAAATTAGGTGTACAATGTAATTTCGTAGTGAATTTAGTGTCCAACGCCATCATGTTGTAAATTTAGTGTCCAACACAATCTAGTCGTAAATTAGGTGTCCAACGCTATCTCGTTATCAATTTATTGTCTAAAGCCATTTTCTTGTAAATTAGGGTCAAGCGCCATTTCTTTGTAAATTTAGTGCCCATCGCGTTTTCTTTGTGAACTATCTAGCTATGTATCTAGTTGTGAATTTAGTGTCCAAGGATACCTGATCGTGAATGAAGTGCTCAAAGCGGCCATCGCGTTGTATATTAAGTGTCCAACACTACGCCGTTGTGAATTTAGGGTCCAACGTAATCCCGTTGTGGATTTAGTGTCCAACTCTATCTCGTTGTGAATAAAGTTTCCAACGCCATTTCGTTGCAAATTAAGTGTCCAACGACATCTCGTTCGAAATTAGGTGTACAATTCTATTTCATAGTGAATTTAGTGTCCAAAGGCATCTCGTTGTAAATTAAGTATCTCACGCTATCATATGTGAATTTAGTTTTCAACACTATGGTTTGCGAATTTAGTGTTTCACGCTATTTCGTTATGAATTTAGAGTCCAACGCCATCTGGTTGTGAATTTAGTGTTCAAAGCGCCCTTCGCGTTGTAAATTAAGGGTCCAACGCTATATGGTTCTAAATCGGGCTTTTAACGACATCTCGTTGTAAACTACGTGTCCAACGATATATGGTTTTAAATTAGATGTCCAACGCTAACTCGTTGTGAATTTAGTGTCCAACGCCATCTCGTTCTAAACTAGGTGTACAACTTTATTTCGTTGTGAATTTAGTGTCCAACGCTTTCTAGTTGTAAATTAAGTGTCCAACGTTATTTCGTTGTGAATTTAGTGTCCACCGGAATCTCGTTGTAAATAAGGTGTTCAACTCTATCTCGTTGTGCATTAAGTGACCAACGCTAACTGGTTGTAAATCTAGTATCCAACATTAAAAAATAAATAAATAAATTTATTGGCGAGACAGCTCCTTAAGGAGCCAAGGCCTAAGGCCTTGAGACTTATACTCTCAACCATTCCTGTGTGTATGTTGTTATTCTGCAATAATGGAAGGGACCTACAGTTTACCGCCGAGTCCGAACGGCTACATGTAGTAGTGAATTTAGTGTCCAATGCCATCTCGTTGTAAATTAAGTGTCTAACGCTATCACGTTGTGAATTAAGTTTTCAACACTATCGTTTAGTGAATTTAGTGTTTCACGCTATTTAGTTATGAATTTAGAGTCCAAAGCCATGTGGTTGTGAATTTAGTGTTAAAAGCGGCCATGGCGTTGTAAATTAACTGTCCAACACTTCCCCGTTGTAAATTTAGGGTCAAACGATATCCCGTTGTGAATTTAGTATTTTAGTGTCCAACGCCATCTTGTTGTTTATTAAGTGTCCAAAGCTTTTTCCTTATCAATTTAGTGTCTTACGCCATGTCGTTGTAAATAAGGTGTCCAACGTTATATCGTTATGAATTTAAAGTCCAACGCCATCTGGTTTTGAATTAAGTGTTCAAAGCTTTTTCCTTATCAATTTAGTGTCCAACGCCATGTCGTTGTGAATTAACTGTCCTACGCAATCTTGTTGTAAATAAGGTGTCCAACGTTATTTCGTTGTGAATTTATAGTCCAACGCCATCTCGTTGTAAATTAGGTGTTCAACTCTATCTCGTTATGAATTTAGTGTCTAATGCCATTGTCCAACTCTGCCTGGTTGTGAATTTAGTGTTAAAAGCGGCCATGGCGTTGTAAATTAAGTTTCTAACACTACGCCGTTGTGAATTTAGGGTCCAACGATATCCCGTTGTAAATTTAGTGTACAATGTTATTTCGTTGTTAAT
The DNA here is from genome assembly GCA_963971375.1 of Platycheirus rosarum. Classification (NCBI taxonomy): domain Eukaryota; kingdom Metazoa; phylum Arthropoda; class Insecta; order Diptera; family Syrphidae; genus Platycheirus; species Platycheirus rosarum. Next base: position 65,038,543 of record OZ020507.1, on the reverse strand, counting down.
TTAGTGTCAACCGGCATCTTTGTGAATGTAGTGCCCAACGCAATCTCTTGGTAAATTAAGTGCTCATCGCGTTCTCTCTGTGAATTAAGTGTCCATATCCAACGCTATTTAGTTTTGAGGGTCCATTGAAATCCTTTTGTGAATTTAGTGTCCAACTCTATGTTGTTGTGAATTTAGTGTCCAAGGTCAACTCTTTGCAAATTAGGTGTCTAACGCTATCGCGTTTTGAATTTAGTTTTCAACACTATTTTTTAATGAATTTAGTGTTTTACGCTTTTTCGTTATGAATTTAATTAAAGTCCAACGCCATCTGGTTTTGAATTAAGTGTTCAAAGCTTTTTCCTTATCAATTTAGTGTCCAACGCCATGTCGTTGTGAATTAAGTGTACAACGCTGCCTGGTTGTGAACTTAGTGTTAAAAGCGGCCATGGCGTTGTAAATTAAGTGTCTAACACTACGCCGTTGTGAATTTAGGGTCAAACGATATCCCGTTATGAATTTAGTATTTTAGTGTCCAACGCCATCTAGTTGTAAATTAAGTGTCCAAAGTTTTTCCTTATGAATTTAGTGTCCAACGCCATGTCGTTGTGAATATAGTGTCCAACGCCATCTCGTTGTTAATTAGGTGTTCAACTCTATCTCGTTATGAATTTAGTGTCCAACGCCATGTTGTTGTGAATTAAGTGTCCAACGCTGCCGAATTTAGTTCCAACGTCATCTCGTTCTAAATTAGTTGCACAACGTTATTTCATTGTGAATCAAAAAAAGTGTCCAACGGCATCTCGTTCTAAATTAGGTGTACAATGTTATTTCGTGGTAAATTTAGTGTCCAACGCCATCTCGTTGTAAATTAAGTGTCTAACGCTATCACATTGTGATTTTAGTTTTCAACACAAAGAGAGAATGTGCAAAGGAAGGTAACTTAAATTTAGCTCTGCAAAAGTTATTTAATTCTTTGTCATACAGTCAATATAAATAAATAAAGTGTTTACTAAAGTCTCACTTGATACTTTTATATTGAAATTATTATTTCAATAATGAATTTTTTTTAATTTGACATACATGATATAAATTTCTTTGAAATTAAATAATAAAAAAAAATATATATATTATAACTGGAAATGTCATCGAGTGAGAACAAACCAACGAAAACTCAGATCGGCGGAGAAGTGTTCTAGCAATCCAATCTCTTATACTAATTCTCCTGTGACAATCTCGGCCTCAACTAATTTATGAAACAAAATAGAAACTCGAAATTGCTCTCAAAAACCATTGTGTCACAATTAAAAACAGAAATAAATGCTTTATGCGAAAATATGTCTACGCGCATTAACAATTTAGAGCTTGATTTTAACCAAATAGATTAAAACACTTGACAAGAAACTTAATGAGCGATACGACTCTTTAGCTTTACGGATTAATAATTCTGAACTTGAATTGGATAATAAAATCAAAAAGCTGGAAGACATATTCAATCAGAGACTGGGCTCCTTTAATCACTCATTGTTTACACTGGGTAGCCGATTTGATTCGTTGGAGCAACAGGGACGTAGATTAGACGCGCAAGAAGATGAACTCACTTTGGTTAAGGCACAAGTGTTAGAAAAAGATAACACAATGTTAAAAATTCAAATTGATGCACTTGCACGCAGTAATATTTCCGGAGATCTGGTGCTTCATGGAATACCGGTACAAGACAATGAAAACCTTTACAATATTTTCGAACGTTTCTGTAATTCGATAAATTATGTACCGTCACCACCGATTCACATTCTTCGCACTAAACCACGAAAGTCATCACCTACTAGTGCAATAATTTTAAAACTCCCACACGCACAAGACAAAGTAAATGTTCTGAAAAGCGCAAATGCATATTACAAACAGAACTCCAGAGCTGTAACACTAAATGATCTGGGCTTTGAGGGAAATAAGTTTGTACGAGTGTATGAGAGCTTGACTAAAAACAATCATTCAATTTTTTGTAAAGCTAATGAACTTAGACAATCCAAAGATGTAAATAGAAAACCTGTATGCATCACAAGTATGAACTCCTTTGAAGTATTTTCCTCGTATGATATTTCTACAACTGATACCGTTGGTGCAGATGCTGTTGGGAAGAGAATAGATAAGGAGCCGGAGGAATTATTCACACAAGCTTATCCTTTAACCAGTTCTGATGTTGTTGTTTCTGTTGCTGCTGATGACGTATGATTTTATTTTATTTAATTTTTGTTTTCATTATTTATTTGTATTAACGTTAATAGTTCTTTATTACTTGTATTTGAACAATTGTTTATCTATTTTATATGTAATTTTTTTTCTCTTATGTTTTGTGCTCTTAAAATTGAATTTCTTGAGCAGAGTTTTTATTTAGCAATTTGATTGCCATGTATATTTATAAATGTTTCTTATTTAAATTCTTCAAATTTACTAAACCTTTTATTAATTTTTCTATTTTTAATGATTTTTCTATTTCTTATATTTATGAATTTCTTTATGATTTTACGTTAGTGCAGATTTTTTTCTTTTTGAAGATGATGGTGATGGTTTTTTATGTAAATTTTTTTGTTAAATATGGTTTCTGGTACCGATCCTGACAATGTAAGGAGTGTTCTTAATGTGATGTGTCGTACGTTTGATGGCCTTAATGTATGTTGTTTGAATGCTGAGAGCTTACGAGGTAAATATACTGTGTTTTATCAAATGTTTAGTACTTCTAAAGTGGATGTAATTAAGGTGTCCGAATCTTGGCTGTGTACCCAAAACTCAAATACAATTGTAGTACTACCTGGTTTTAACTTATTTAGAAATGATCGTAAGGACAGGGTGGGGGCGGTGTATGTTTATATGTGCGTGACCATATATTAATTCAGTTGAAAAGTGTTTACTTGTTTCTTTATACAGTCCACCACAATTAGGCATTTATATTATGGTCTGCGTTCCTTACGATCCTCCTCTTAATTGTTATCTCCTGATATGAAGAAATACCTCATAAAATCTTTGATTTTACCATATTTTATTTTTAATTGTTCAGTATATCCTATTCTTAATTGTCAATGTAAACGAAAACTTAATGTTGCTTTCAATGATTGTATTCGCTTTATATATGGTATTCAGAGACATACCAGCGTCTCGCATTTACAACACAATCTTGTTGGTATGAGTCTTGAAAAGTTTTGGAGGTACAGGCTTATTCTAAGGAAAGATAAGGATGCACATGACAATTATACAGAGAGAGAGAGAGAGAGAGAGTGACATAAGGATCGTTCAATTCTATATATATATTAATGTCGTTGTCGATCTTAAGCTCATAGAGGCCGGACGTCGGGTCGAAGTGCGCGCACAAATAATTAAACAAAAGTCAATAAAAAAAAAAAAAATTATTGCGCATTGTTATCGCGAGTGTTAAAAAAAATAATATTACACACTCATTTGAGAAATTGGTAAAACCCCCTCGCGTGTGCTGTAAAGAAAATAACAATATACACTCGCGTCGTTGGAAGACGATAAGATGCCCATTCGCGCTGTGGAAGAAAAAAAAATAATACACACTTGCATAACAAATCAAATTATCCTCTTATCTGTCCCAACCCTTTTTGCTTAGCTTAACTGCCTCTTTCTTATCGACTGTAGGCATCGTATGCTTGCGGTAAATGGATAAGGGCATCTGAGTTGGTCCTATTGTGCTGAATATTTAAATTGATTTTTTGTATGCAAGCTGTCTTATGGGCATAACACCTAAGACAGTTTGTTTATTACAGAGATTAATTTGGATTTTCACTGCATGGTTCGACTTAGTCAGAATTGTGTTTTGTGTGTAAGTATTTTTAAATGGCAAGTGATTTTTGTATCGTGTATTCCAATGTTCGTGGTATAAGAAAGAATTGCTTTCACCGGTACGTCTACACTGTTCAATACAGGCCAGCTGTTTTGGCATTAAGTGAATTACATTACGCCATTACTCTTTTCCCATCATGGTCTTGTGGTCTATGTTAGGAATGATATTGCTTGCCAGAGCCTTCCCCAATATGGGCAATGTTCCAACACGGACTTTAACTTCTTGTGGCTCAAATTCACTGTCCGCAAGCATGTCAATTATTATTGTTTTATTTACAGGAGTCCAAATCTCGACAGCAATTCGACTTTTAACGAGTTTGATGCGCTGTCTGATTCTATCTCGAAAATTGTTTCCTTGTGTCCTCGCACTGAAATCGTTATTGCAGGCGATTTGAATGTACACAATTCCAATTGGCTCCGCTATTCTGGACAACACCCGAAGGAAGGTATGTCGAGCTCTTTGCCAGGTTACATCACCTTACCCAACTGATCGATGTGCCAACGCGTATACCGGATGTTGCTGGGCAAGCCGGTCATACTCTTGACTAGTTTCTTACTTCTCCCCCTGATAAATATTTCATTAGTGTAACTTCTCCATTTGGCACTTCAGACCATTGTGTCATTTTAGCTAATTTCTCATCCTCCACCCATCCAGTTAAAGAAAAACTTCCCACCGGGACCGTTTGGCAATACGAGAACGCCAACTGGGACGGCCTGAATATTTTTTTCCGAAACTTTAATTGGTCACTATGCTTCCTCGATAGTGACATTGATGCCAGTTCTGAAATGATCACAAATGTGATTCTTCTAGGGATGCGTGCTTTTATTCCTAGTAGAGTAAAAAGCATCAAACCTAAAGAAAAGTCTTGGTTTAATTCTGAGTGTAAAGAAGCTATCAGGCTCAAAGAAGTAAGTTTCCGTTCTTACAAAGGAAAATCGGAAAAAGCACAAACAAGCAAGAAACTCATGCAACTCCGTTATTAAAAGAACCAAATTTTTGCATGACCAAAAATTACGGCAAAAAATTCTGCAGTGTCCCAAAGGCAGTAAAAAATTTTGGTCATTTGTAAAAAATATTAAAAACTCCTCAACATCTTCGGTTCCAACACTCATCGACAATAACAAACCAAAGGCAAACTTGCTCGCCGCCCATTTCACTGCCAGCTCCACGCTGCCGCATAGCAACGTTGCCCCTCCTGTACTTGAGAATGTAAATTTTTCCATGGGACAGATTTTTTTCCGCACTCGTACAGTAGCAAGAGTTCTCAAAGATCTCGATATACACAAATCAGCTGGCCCGGATGGTATACCCCCGGTTCTTCTAAAGAGGTGTTCTTCCACACTGGCAAAGCCACTGCGTAAGCTTTGCCATCGCTCCTACTCTTCTGGAATCTTTCCTAGAAGATGGAAAACAGCATTTGTCCAGCCTGTCCCTAAGAAAGGTGACCCATCCTCCTCCTCCTCCTACCGACCCATAGCACTGACATCCCTTCTTTCTAAGGTCATGGAAACACTGATTAACCGTCAGCTTAAGGAATATCTCGAAGATCGTAAGCTTCTCCATGACCGTCAGTATGGCTTCCGCAGCAACCGTTCAACTGGTGATCTGATTGCATATCTCACCGAACAGTGGAACAAATCTTTACATCGCTTTGGTGAAAGTAAGATTATTGCTCTTGATGTCTCCAAGGCATTTGATAGAGTTTGGCATGAAGCTCTCTTATCGAAAATGCGTGCTTTTGGGATCGATAATACTCTTGTTCGTTGGATTAGAAGCTATCTTCTGGACCGTTCAATACAAGTTGTATTGGACGGATTCAAGTCTGATTCCCATAAAATAAATGCTGGTGTGCCCCAGGGCTCTGTTCTGTCTCCGACTCTTTTCTTCATTTTTATAAATGATCTTCTGTCTGTTACTTCTAATCCACTTAACAGTTTTGCTGACGACTCTACCCTCAGCTTTTCATATTCGTTCGATAATTCACGTCCTTCGCCTTCCGACGTACAATTGCAACGGTGCCGTATGTCAAGCTCATTAAACTCAGATTTATACAGCATTGTCAAATGGGGTAATAGGAATCGTGTGGAGTTTAATGCTTCGAAAACTCAATGCTGTCTTCTGTCGTTAAAGCTTAACATACCCCCAATGCCATTGTCCATGAATGGAACTTACATCGAAGAAACCGAAAAGCTCTCAGTACTCGGTATGTGTGTCAACGACGACCTCCGTTGGAACGACCATATATTTGAGATCACTAAGAATGCTGCTAAGTGCTTAGGTTTTCTGTATCGGTGTAAGAAGTATTTTTCTCCATCTGATCTGGCTACAATCTATAAAGCGTTTATACGCCCAAAACTCGAATATAACTCCCACCTCTGGGCAGGTGCTTCATAAACATCGCTTCACTTGCTTGATAGAATATAAAATAGAGCGTTAAGATTGATAAGAAATAGATCTGCCTTTGAAACAATTGCCCCTCTCGAACACCGACGTAATGTTTTATGTCTTTCCTTAAACGTTTACGTTTCTTTTATAAAAAATGTTCACTCGAGGTAGCCAGCTGCATTCCTCCCCTTAAAAGTTTCGCCCGTAATACTTGTCTTGCTAGGAATGCCCATCAATTCACCCTTGAGCCCAATTTCGGACGTACCGTGAAATATAGAGATTCTTTTTTAGCCGCACAACACGAATTTGGAATGGTTTACCCTGCGAGATTTTCCCTTGCCATTTCAATATGCAAACATTCAAAACCAATGTTAATCGACACCTCCTATCTCCCCCCTCCCTATCTTCCTAATGCCCGCGCAGTGTGTTACATTAAAAGGGAAACAAATAGTCCCTTGTGCGCGCGTTAATTATAAAAAAAATAAATTCTAAGGTTCCATAATGTCATCCACAATATATGTCAAACTTATTTAAGTGAATCGCTCCGGTTTGCCAATTCACAACGTGGATTGATACTTATTATACCGCGTTTTTCGCACGTCATATCCAAATGCTTCTTCTATGTATCTGCCGTGCTTTTATGGAATTTACTTCCAAACGAATTGCAGATTATAGCCTCACCATCTACCTTTAAGAAGAAATAATATTTGCACTATTCTAATCTTTAATAACTATTATTTAAATGAATTTACTTATTTATATTAATTTCTCTAGCTACTAATTATTTTATTTTATTTATGTTTATATAAATGGATTTTCTTTTATTGGTACTAAAAAATTTGTAATATTATAATACTAGATGCTCTAAAAGAGTTATATCTTAAAGTGTCTTTGTAAACTATATCTTTTGGAAATAAATTGAAATTGAAATTGAACACTATCGTTTAGTAAATTACTTTTTTCACGCTATTACGTTATGAATTTAGATTCCAACGCTGCCTGGTAGTGTTAAAAAATTAAGTGTCTAACACTACGCCGTTGTGAATTTAAGGTCCGACGATATCCCGTTGTAAATTTAGTGTACAATGTTATTTCGTTGTGAATTAAGTGTCCACCGGCATCTTTGTGAATGTAGTGCCCAAAGCAATCTCTTTGTAAATTAAGTGCCCATCGCGTTCTCTCTGTGAATTAAGTGTCCATATCCAACGCTATCTAGTTGTGAGTTTAGTATTCCAGGCTACCTGGTTGTGAATGAAGTATTCAAAGCGGCCATCGCGTTGTAAATTAAGTGCCCAACACTACGCTGGTGTGAATTTAGGGTCGAACGAAATCCTTTTGTGAATTTAGTGTCCAAATCTATGTTGTTGTGAATGTTGTGTCCAACGTCAACTCGTTGCAAATTAGGTGTCTAACGCTATCGCGTTTTGAATTTAGTTTTCAACACTAGCTTTTAATGAATTTAGTGTTTTACGCTATTTCGTTATGAATTTAAAGACCAACGCCATCTGGTTTTGAATTAGGTGTTCAAAGCGGCCATCGCGTTATAAATTAAGTGTCCAACTCTACACCGTTGTGAATATAGGGTCCAACGATATACCGTTGTGAATTTAGTGTCCAACTCTATGTCTTTGTAAATTTAGTGTCCAACGCCATATCGTTGTGAATTTAATGTCCAACGCCATCTCGTTGTAAATAAGGCGCCCAACGTTATTTCTTTGTGAATTTAGTGTCCAACGCCATCTCATTGTAAATTAGGCCTTCAACTCTATCTCGTTATGAATTTAGTGTCGAACGCCATCTCGTTCTTAATTAGGTGTACAACGATATATGGTTTTAAATAAGATAGTCAACGCTTACTCGTTGTGAATTTAGTGTCCAACGCCATCTCGTTCTAAATTAGGTGAAAAACTTTATTTCGTTGTGAATTTAGTGTGCAACGCCATCTCGTTGTAAATTAGGTGTTCAACTCTATCTTGTTGTGAATTAAGTGTTCAACGCTAACTGGTTGTTAATTTAGTGTCCAACGTTATCTCGTTCTAAATTAGGTGTACAACTTTATTTCGTTGTGAATTTATTGTTCAACGGTTTCTCGTTGTAAATTGAGTGTCCAACGGTATTTCGTTGTGAATATAGTGTCCACCGGCATCTCGTTGTAAATTAGGTGTCCAACGCTAAATGGTTTTAATTAAGGTGTCCAAAGCTATCTCGTTGTGAATTTAGTGTCCAACGACATCTCGTTCTAAATTAGGTGTACAACGTTATTTCGTTGTAAATTTAGTGTCCACCGGCATCTGGTTGTAAATTAGTTGTTCAACTCTATCTTGTTGTGAATTAAGTGTCCAACGCTAACTGGTTGTTAATTTAGTGTCCAACGTTATCTCGTTCTAAATTAGGTGTGCAACTTTATTTCGTTGTGAATTTATTGTTCAACGGTTTCTCGTTGTAAATTGAGTGTCCAACGGTATTTCGTTGTGAATATAGTGTCCACCGGCATCTCGTTGTAAATTAGGTATTCAACTCTATCTCGTTGTGAATTAAGTGTCCAACGCTATCTGGTTGTTAATTTAGTGTATAATGTTATCTCGTTTTAAATTTCCTGTGAATTTATTGACCAACTCTATCTCGCCTTGAAGTAAGTGTCCGAAGCCATCTCGTTGTGAATTTCAGGTGCAACGCCATCTTGTTGTAAATTTATTGTCCAACACAATCTAATTGTAAATTAGGAGACCAACGCTATTTCGTTATCAATTTAGTGTCTAAGGTCATTTTCTTTCGGTGTCCAACACCATTTGATTTTGACATTATTATATACTTACTTATACATCCTAAACATATTGCTTGAAGGTTACAATCATTCACATGTACATAAGAAAATATACAGCTTTGATCATTACACAGTCCCGTTAAGAGATTAACATTATAGAAAAGAAAAAATCTAGTTACTAGGAGACAAGCAAACAGATTTTAAATGCATTTGACAAAACAATACATTATGTAGTCAATATAATGTTTGGCAATGTTTAACGAAAATGAATTTACATAAGAACAAATATTTAATGCAAAGACATTAATTTAGTCAAATATTAAAAATCAACAAATCAACTTCATTCCATTTTAGAGATGGATTTGGTGTCAGAAAGAATTTCAAAACTCAATGAGCGATACCTTAAGTTATGTGCTTTGTCCGACAACACATTAATTTCAAACCTTACTTAATAGTTCTTATAACATTAAAAATTAATAATAATAATAAAAAAAAAAAAAAAAAAAAAAAAAAAAATATGTTAACATTACTATTTACACATTTATCAAATTATTTATACTTACAAAATTTTCTTCTGTGATATTAAAGATTTATTTACTTTTTAATTTATTCGTCTATTATTTATTTCATTATTTATTATCTATTTAATTATTTTTCAAGTGATAACTTTACTTATTTATTTATTTATTTACTTATTCTTAATTAAATTATTTATTAATTTTTGTATATATATTTACTATCTTTGTTTTATTTAACTGTTTATTTATTTACTTATTTATTTACCTTTCTGTTCATATTTATATTTATGTGTCAGTTTACGCATTTATTTACTAATATGTTAGCTCTCATTATATATGTATACAATTGTAAAACGGTTTTTTATGTTCCAATTGTTATACATGCTTACTTATTATCTACTTGACAGGTATTTGTCAAACTAAAGTATGGTTTGAATAAAACATCGCAACGCCCACCCTTCTATTCAGTTCTTCTCACATACTTTAACATTCATATGTATTTCAATGGAGGTTTTTTTGTAGCTTTTCCTTCAAATCAAAGATAAATTGTAAACTTATTTAAAATTATAAATTAATGATATTATTAACAGCAGTAAGGTAGATTAATACCAAATCTCTGAAAATTGTGCAATTTAGTTTAAGATGAAATGTTCAAAATTGATGCTACAATAAAACAAACAACAATTAAATGATATTGAAAATTCAGGCGCAAATGCAAATAAAAGAAAAAAACACAATTTTGAATCTCAAACATCCCGTCGCCCCTGAAAAGTTTTCAGGACATTGGTAAGATGGCCAATTTCTCGTTCTAAATTAGGTGTACATTTTTATTTCTTTGTGAATTTAGTGTCCAACGCTTTCTCGTTGTAAATTAAGTGTCCAACGTTATTTCGTTGTGAATTTAGTGTCCACCATCATCTCATTGTAAATTAGGTGTTCAACCCTATCTTGTTGTGAATTAAGTGTCCAAGGCTACATAATCGTGAATGAAGTGTTCAAAGCGGCCGTGGCTTTGTAAATTAAGTGTCCAACACTACGCCGTTGTGAATTTAGGGTCCAACGATATCTCGTTGTGGATTTAGTGTCCAACTCTATCTCGTTGTGAATTAAGTTTCCAATGCCATCTCGTTGCAAATTAAGTGTCCAACGACATCTCGTTCGAAGTTAGGTGTACAATGCTATTTCATAGTGAATTTAGTGTCCAACGCCATCTCGTTGTAAATTAAGTGTCTAACGCAATCACATTGTGAATTTAGTTTTCAACACTATGGTTTGCGAATTTAGTGTTTCACGCTATTTCGTTATGAATTTAGAGTCCGATGCCATCTGGTTGTGAATTTAGTGTTCAAAGCGCCCTTCGCGTTGTAAATTAAGGGTCCAACACTATATGGTTTTAAATCAGGCTTTAAACGACATCTCGTTGTAAACTACGTGTCCAACGATATATGGTTTTAAATTAGATGTTCAACGCTAACTCGTTGTGAATTTAGTGTCCAACGCCATCTCGTTCTAAATTAGGTGTACAACTTTATTTCGTTGTGAATTTAGTGTCCAACGCTTTCTCGTTGTAAATTAAGTGTTCAACGTTATTTCGTTGTCAATTTAGTTTCCACCGGAATCTCGTTGTAAATAAGGTATTCAACTCTATCTTGTTGTGAATTAAGTGACCAACGCTAACTGGTTGTAAATCTAGTATCCAGCATTATCTCGTTGTAAATTTAAAGTTCACCGCTAACTGTTGTGAATTTATTGCCCAACTCTATCTCGTTTTGAAGTAAGTGTCAGACGACATTTCGTTGTAAATTAAGTGTCCAACGACATCTGGTTCTAAATTAGTTGTACAATGTAACTTCGTAGTGAATTTAGTGTCCAATACCATCTCGTTGTAAATTAAGTGTCTAACGCTATCACATTGTGAATTAAGTTTTCAACACTATGGTTTAGTGTATTTAGTGTTTCACGCTTATTCATTGTGAATTGAGAGTCCAACGTCATCTGGTTGTGAATTTAGTGTTAAAAGCGGCCATGGCGTTGTAAATTAAGTGTCCAACACTACGCCGTTGTAAATTTAGGGTCAAACGATATCCCGTTGTGAATTTAGTATTTTAGTGAACAACGCCGTCTTGTTGTAAATAAGGTGTCCAACGTTATTTCGTTGTGAATTTATAGTCCAATGCCATCTCGTTGTAAATTTAGTGTTCAACTCTATCTCGTTATGAATTTAGTGTCCAACGCCATGAGTGTCGATCTTAATCTCGTAGAGGACGGACGTCGAGCGCACAAATAATTAAACAAAAGTCAAAAAAATAATTATTGCGCGTTGTTATCGCGAGTGCTTTAAAAAAAAATCATAATAATACACACTCGTTAGAGAAATTAGAAAAAAAACCCTCGCGTGTGCTGTAAAAATAAATAATAATATTCACTCGCGTCGGATGAATGATAAAGATGCCCACTCGCGCTGAGGAAGAAAAAAAAATAAATAAAACGCATTCGCATAACAAATTATCCTCTAATCTGTCCCAAGACCTTTGTGCTTAACTGCCTCTTTCTTATCTACTGTAGGCATCGTATGACCATACAATGCTTGCGGTAAATAGATAAGGGCATCTGAATTTGTCCTATTGTGCTGAATGTTTAGATTGATTTTTTTTAAACAGGCTGTCTTATGGGCATAACACCTAAGACAGTTTGATTATTACAGAAGTTAATTTGGATTTTCACTGCGCAGTTCGACTTTATCAGAGTTGTGTTTTTGTATGTAAGTATTTTTTAATGATAAGTGATTTTTGTGTCGTGTATTCAAATGTTGGTGATTAAAGAAAGAATTTCTTTCACTTGTACGTCTCCACTGTTCAACACAGGCCAGCTGTTTTGGCATTAAGTGAAACTCAGGTTGGAGTAAATACTGATTTATCAGAATTTGCTCTACATGGGTATAGCTTGGTGCCATTACTCTTTTCCCATCATGGTCTCGTGGTCTATGTTAGGAATGATATTGCTTGCCAGAACCTTCCCCAATATGGGCAATGTTCCAACACAGACTTTAACTTCTTATGGCTCAAATTCACTGTCCGCAAGCATGTCATTCATTATTGTTTTATTTACAGGAGTCCAAATCTTGACAGTAATTCGACTTGTAACGAGTTTGATGCACTGTCTGATTCCATCTCGAAAATTGTTTCTCTTTGTCCTCGCACTGAAATCTTTATTGCGGGCGCTTTCAATGTACACAATTCCAAGTGGCTCCGCTATTCTGGTCAGACAACACCCGAAGGAAGGTATGTCGAGCTCTTTGCCGGGTTACATCACCTTACCCAACTGATCGATGTGCCGACGCGTATACCGGATGTTGCTGGGCAAGCCGCCCAACCGACCGTCAGTATGGCTTCCGTAGCAACCGTTCAACTGGTGATCTGATGGCATATCTCACCGAACAGTGGAACAAATCTTTACATCGCTTTGGTGAAAGTAAAATTATTGCTCTTGATATCTCCAAGGCATTCGACAGAGTTTGGCATGAAGCTCTTTTATCGAAAATGCGTGCTTTTGGGATCGATGATACTCTTGTTCGTTGGATTAGAAGCTATCTTCTGGACCGTTCAATACAAGTTGTATTGGACGGATTAAAGTCTGATTCGCACAAAATAAATGCACTGTGCCCCAGGGCTCTGTGCTGTCTCCAACTCTTTTCTTGATTAATAAACGATCTTCTGTCTGTTACTTCTAATCCACTTAACTGTTTTGCTGACGACTCTACCCTCAGCTTTTCATATTCGTTCGATAATTCACGTCCTTCGCCTTCGGACGTACAATTGCAACGGTGCCGTATGTCAAGCGCATTAAACTCCGATTTATATAGCATTGTCAAATGGGGTAATAGAAATCGTGTGGAGCTTAATGCTTCGAAAACGCAATGCTGTCTTCTGTCGTTAAGGCTTAACATTCCCCCAATGCCATTGTCCATGAATGGCACTTACATCGAAGAAACCGAAAAGCTCTCAGTACTCGGTATGTGTGTCAACGACGACCTCCGTTGGAACGACCATATATTTGAGATCACTAAGAATACTGCAAAGTGCTTAGGTTTTCTGTATCGGTGTAAGAAGTATTTTTCCCCATCTGATCTGGCTAAAAGTTTATACGCCCTAAAGTCGAGTATAACTCCCACCTCTGGGCAGGTGCCTTGATAGAATACAAAATCGAGCGTTAAGATTGATAGGAAATAGAACTGCCGCTGAAACAATTGCCCCACTCGAACACCGACGCAATGTTTCATGTGTTTCCTTATTTTATCGTTTCTTTTACAAAAAATGTTCATTCGAAGTAGCAAGTTGCATTCTTTTCCTTAAAAGTTTCTCCCGTAATACTCGTCTCGCAATGAATGCTCATCAGTTCACCCTGGAGCCCAATTTTGGACATACCGTGAAATATAGGGATTCTTTTTTTAGCCGAACAACACGAATTTGGAATAGTTTACCCGGCGGGATTTTCCCTTGCCATTTTGATCTGCTAACATTCAAAACCAATGTTAATCGGCACCTCCTATCTCTCCTCTCCCTATCTTCGTAATGCCCACGCAGTGTGTTCTACATTAAAAGGGAAACACAATCCCTTGTGCGCGCGTTAATTATAAAAAAAAAAAAAAAAAAAAAAAAAAAGAATGTTGTGAATTTAGTGTCCAACGCTGCCTGGTTGTGAATTTAGTGTTAAAAACGGCCATGGCGTTGTAAATTAAGTGTCCAACACTACGCCGTTGTGAATTTAGTATGTTAGTGTCCAACGCCATCTCGTTGTAAATTAAGTGTCCAAAGCTTTTTCCTTATGAATTTAGTGTCCAACGCCATTTCGTTGTAAATTAGGTGTTCAACTCTACCTCGTTATGAATTTAGTGGCCAACGCCATCTCGTTCTAAATTAGGTACACAACGTTATTTCATTGTGAATCAATTTAAGTGTCCAACGGCATCTCGTTCTAAATTATATTTAGAATGAGATGAGATGAGAATGAATTATCAATGAACGACTGATAATTAAAAACGAAGTAAGTTAAGAACGTGCCACAGCTATGGCGGGTCACTCAGATTTCTTCTCAAGTGCCGAATGATCTCATCCAGCCGCTTAATTGACCAGCTTGTCTTTGGCCTGGAGTTTCCTCTATTTGACACTTGGTGTACCATTGTGCGACCAGAGTCGCTACAGCTAATCCCCCCTGAGAAACTTTCCCCAGGACGTTTGAAAGTAACTCGCCGACGGTGGCTGTAAGTGCGTAACGGTGGAGCCATGGATGATGTCCACTGATGTGATTGAAGTTGAACAGGTGACCTTGGAGGAGACGGACTGTCTGATGGACTGAACCTGTGAACAGATGAATCGTTTGTTAGGGGCTGTAAGTCGGGTTGAGGATTTTTAGGTGGTGTCTGAGAATTTTCAGGTTGAGGAGTAGGTTCAAAGGTAGAAGGTTCAGGCTGTGGTGTTTGAGGGTTTTCAGATTGAGGAGCAGGTTGAGAGGTGGAAAGTTCAGGCTGTGGTTTTTGAGGTTGTGAATGAACTGTGTTGCTGGGCTGATCTTGTTTGTTGGTGTAGCACGGCTTGAGTCTGTCCACTGAAATGTTCTGCCTTCGGCCATTGACGTCAATTGTCAATAGTCGATCTGTTAGGCGTTCGATGACCTTGAATGGTCCTTCATAGGGTGGTTCAAGTGGTGCTCTGACTCGATCACATCGAACAAAAACGTGTGAACAGATGTACAAATCTTTTAGAATAAAGATTCTTGACTTGACGTGGTGGGCCGTTGGAGTTGGTCGTAGACCGCGTGCAAATTCTCTATGTTTCTGTATGAATGTCTGTGGTTCTGGTTGTGAATCTGAAGCAATGAAGAATTCTCTTGGAATTCGTAGATTATTTCCGTATAGGATTTTAGCAGGAGAGGCTTGTAGAACTCCTTTTAGACTAGTTCTTAATCCAAGCATGACTGTAGACAGGATCTCTATCCATGGTTTCGGTGAGCACATAAGCGCAGCTTTTAGAGTGCGATGAAACCGCTCAACCAGGCCGTTAGATTGTGGATGATATGCTGTTGTTCGACATCTCTCAGCCCCAATAAAGATTGCGAAGGCTCGGAATATTTGAGATCCAAATTGACTACCTTGGTCAGTTGTGATAGTAGCTGGAGTACCGTAGTGACTGATCCAGCGATCAAACAGGGCTGTAATGACGATGTCAGCGGTCATGTCCTTGAGAGGCACAGCTACAGGCCATCTTGAGAACCTGTCTATTATTGTTAAACAGTAGTTGTACTCATTAATCTTTGGTAAAACGATTAAGTCTATGTGAATTTGACTAAATCTAGTATCAGGTACAGCAATACGATTAGGTACAAGTCTGGTGTGTCGTTGTACTTTTGATCTTTAGCAGTTAAGACATTCACGAACCCAAGTAGTGGCATCTCTCTTGATATTGGGCCAAACGTATTTTTCTCTGAGTTTTTGTGATGTCTGCTTCTGACTGGGATGAGAAAGACCATGTACGCCGTTGAAGGCGATTCTTCGGAGTGATTGAGGTAAGTAGGGACGGCATCCACTCCTGGATACATCACAGTAAATTTTTAAATTTGTTTTTATTTCAAGCTCTTGAAGTAGCAGAGATGAGTCGCCTTGAAGGATCTCAGTAAGTTCTGGGTCTACTTGCTGTTCTCGATGAATTGTTTCTGGATCCAAAAGTGTTGGTACAGCGATGGATTCAACCCGTGAAAGGGCGTCAGCGTCGACATTTTCTTCTCCTTTGACGTAAATGATGTTTGTAGTAAGCTGTGAGATGAAGCTGAGTTGGCAGATTTGTCTGTCAGAAGCGTTATTGTGTTTTTTAGTGTGAGCATGATTTAGAGGTTTATGATCGGTCTTGATGATGAAGTTGCGACACTCGAGAAGATGACGGAAGTCTTTAATGGCTGCGTAAATTGCCAGCAGCTCACGATCATATGTGCTGTATTTCTTCCCAGTTTCATTGAGTTTTTAAGAGAAGAATCCCACTGGCCTGACGACACCATTCTCAGTTTGTTCCAACGCAGCACCAATGCATGTTGTTGAAGCATCAGTAACTAAAGCTAAATCAGAAGTAGGTTATAGAAATGATGATTGTGTGGCGTCGGAGAGAGCTTGTTTGAGCTTTGAGAAGCAAGAGTCAGTTTCTGAAGTCCACTCGATTTTTGTTTTGTCGTGTTTTATGGAGCGTTTGATGTAACAGTGCAATGGTAGTTGAAGTCCAGCCAGTCTGGGAATACATTGTCTGTAGTAGTTAATCATTCCCAGGAAACGTCTCAGTTCGTGAATCGTTTGTGGCTTAGGGTACTCAACTATCTTGTATAAACGGTCAGCTGTTGGAGCGTAACCAGTAGCATTGATGGAGTAGCCTAGAAAGTTAACCTCACTCTTCATCAATTGACACTTATTCACGTTGATTGTAAGTCTGTGCTCTTGTAGCTTCTTGAAAACTTGACGTAGATAATTTTTGTGTTGAAGTTCGTTCTTTGAAATGATGAGAATGTCATCTATGTAGATGAATACGAAGTCTAAGTCTCGGAAAACACTATCAATAAATCTTTGGAGAGTTTGTGTGGCATTTTTGAGACCAAAAGGCATCACTAGATATTCATACAGTCCCCAAGGTGTGTTGATTGCAGTTTTTTGGATGTCGTCTTCGTGCATCGGTACCTGGTAGTAAGCTCGTTCTAAATCCAAGGTGGTGAAAACAGACTTACCATGTAGTAGTGGGAAAAGACTTTGTATTAGAGGCGGTGCATAATTATCTACCTGGGTGACTGCATTTAACCTTTCGTAATCTACACACAATCTCCATTTTTTTATCTTTTTTTGATGCCATTGTGATGGGACTGGCCCATGGACTGCTGGAGGGTATCATGAGTCCTTGCATGACACAACGTTGAATCTCTGCTTTTCCGGCAGCTGCTTTAACTCCAGCGAGTTTCCTGGCTCTTGAGAAAACTGGAAGACCTTGGGTAACGATTCGGTGAGCGTGGGATTTCTTTTTTAGAGCAGCAGATACGTCATTCTGTGGCTTTGTGATGTCAAAAAATTCTTGGAGAAGATCCGAACAAGGTAAGCCAGGATGAATGGTTGAGATGCCGGTGTAAGGAGTATGATGCAAGTATCCTTTTGAGGTTAAAAGAGTTTTGGAGTCGATTAACAGTTCGTTTTTTAAGTCAATCAGGAGCCCGAAATGTTTCAGGAAGTCAGCTCCGATGATGGGTTTCTGCACGTCGGCTATTATGAAAGACCAAGTGAGATTTCTTCGTAGATTGTAAGTGGGTGTTAAGTGGGTGATTAGGCTTGAATGACTTGAATTGTATCAGCAGTTCAGTCACAGTTTTTTCTAGATATTCAATCCTTTCTAGTAGTGCCGTGACGAGAGGAAGTGATGCATCTTTGTGAGGCTTGTCTGTGACGGCCATGACTGTGCTGCTGTGGCAGATCTCTGGAATGATGCGACCCGCCATTTAAGCCTGCTGTTCCAGATCGAGGTCATCCGATATGGCGAGGAATGCTCTCAGTTCACTCGGTAATTTCTCGATCCATAAGCCATGTAACACGTCGTCGGGTAAGCCACAGGCCGATAGGTTTTTCATCTCTCTCAGGAGCTGTGAAGGCTTTTTGTCACCTAGAGGAATGCCCTTGATTACCTGACGTATTTATATACTTATCTTGAACCGGTGGGTCGTCCATGATGTCGGTAACTGTTTCTGTTGTTGGACCATCTAAAGCGCGTAGGACTGCAAATTATTTTGCGTTGTCATCCTCGACTTTGAGGGCTGCGAATTCTGTTTCAACTCGTCTGAATCAGAGATCAAGTTGCTTGGAATCATATTGAGGTAGCTTGGGCTGTCGTGCTTCACGCAGTAGAGCTTCGCGCCGATTCTCCATTGTTCCTTCTTCTTTCACTTGTATCTTGGCGTTCACTTTTGATTGAGAGCGGGTTATCACCTTTTGTTGTTCTTGAGTGAAGGTACTTGTTGCTTTTTCGTCAAAGTTTAGCATTGAGCGTCGTAGTGTGTTATCAAAATCCAAATCCAATGTGATCACTTCGGGGTCACCAATTTGTGGGTTCCTAATACGACAGAACACACAACACAAGAGTTCAGAAATTAACACACTAATTATTTATTGGTAAAGTAGAATGTAATACAATAAACGATTGATAATTAAAAATGAAGTAAGTAAAGAACATGCCACAGCTATGGCGGGTTTATCAGATATCTTCTCAACCGCCGAATGATCTTATCCAGCCACTTAATTGACCAGCTTGTCTTTGGCTTGGAGTTTCCTCTATTCGACACTTGGCGTACCCTTGTGCGACCAGAGTCGCCACAGAATTAAGTGTCCAACGCCATCTCGTTCTAAATTAGGTGAACAACTTTATTTCGTTGTGAATCAAGTGTCCAATGCTGTCAGTTGTAAATTAAGTGTCAAACGTTATTTCGTTGTAAATTTAGTGTCCACCGGCATCTCGTTGTAAATTAGGTGTTCAACTCTATCTTGTTGTGGATAAAGTGTCCCACGCTATCTGGTTTTTAATTTAGTGTCCAACGTTAACTCGATGTAAACTTAGAATTCACTGCTATCTCTTTCGAAATTAGTGTCCAACTCTATCTCACTGTGAATTTTGTGTTCAACGTCAGCTCGTTGTAAATAAGTTGTCCAACGCTATATGGTTTTAAATCAGGTTTATTACGACATCTCGTTGTAAACTAGTTGTCCAACAATATATGGTTTTAAATAAGATGTCCAACGCTAACTCGTTGTGAATTTAGTGTCCAACGCCATCTTGTTCTAAATTAGGTGTACAACTTTATTTCGTTGGGAATTTAGTGTCCAACGCTGTCTCTTTGGAAATTAAGTATCCAACGTTTTTTCGCTGTGAATTTAGTGTCCACCAGCATCTCGTTGTAAACTAGGGCTATCAGGTTGTTAATTTAGTGTCCAACGTTATCTCGTTGTAAACCTAGAGTTCACCGCTATCTCTTGAAAATTTTTTGCCCAACCCTATCTCGTTTTTAAGTAAGTGTCCGACTCAGTCTCGTAAATTAAGTGTCCAACGGCAATTTAGTGTCCAAATCTAACTCGTTGTTAATTTAGTGTCCAACGCCATCTCGTTGTAAATTAGGTGTTCGGCTCTATCTCGTTATGAATTTAGTGTCCAGCACCATCTCGTTGTAAATTATGTGTCCAACGATATATGGTTGTTAATTCAGAGTCCAACGATATCTCCTATGCATTTAGTGTCCAACTCTATGTCACTGTAAATTTTGTGTTCAACGACATCTCGTTGTAAGCTACGTGTCGAACGTTGTATGGTTTTAAATAAGATGCCCAACGCTAACTCGTTGTGAATGTAGTGTCCAACGCAATCTGATTGTTAATTTAGTGTCCAACGTTATCTCGTTGTTAACTTAGAGTTCACCGCTATCTCTTGTAAATTTATTATCCAACTCCTTCTCATTTTGAAGTAAGTGTCCGACGCAGTCTCGTTTCAAAATAAGTGTCCAACGACAATTTAGTGTCCAAATCTATCTCGTTGTGAATTAGTGTCCAACGTTATTTCCTTGTGAATTTAAAGTCCAACGCCATCTCGTTGTAAATTAGGTGTTCAGCTCTATCTCGTTATGACTTTAGTGTCCAGTGCCATCTCTTTGTAAATTATGTGTCCAACGATATATGGTGTGTAATTAAGAATCCACCGATATCTCTTATGAATTTATTGTCCAACTTTATCTCGTTGTGAATTAAGTGTCTAATGCCATCTCGTTGAAAATTAGGTGCTCAGCTCTATCTCGTTATGAATTTAGTGTATAGCGCCATCTCGTTGTAAATTATATGTCCAACGATATATGGTTGTTAATTCAGAGTCCAACGATGGCTCTTATGAATTTAGTGTCCAACTCATTCTCTCTATGAATTTTGTGTTCAACGACATCTCGTTGTTAATAAGGTGTCCAACGCTATATGGTTTTAAATCAGGTTTTTAACATTTCGTTGTAAACTAGGAGTCCAACGATATATGGTTTTAAATTAGATGCCCAACGCTAACTCGTTGTGAATTTAGTGTCCAACGCCATCTCGTTCTAAATTAGGTGTACAGCTTTATTTTGTTGTGAATTAAGTGTCCAATGCTGTCAGTTGTAAATTAAGTGTCCAACGTTATTTTGTTGTAAATTTAGTGTCCACCGGCATCTCGTTGTAAATTAGGTGTTCAACTATATCTTGTTGTGAATTAAGTGTCCCACGCTATCTGGTTTTTAATTAAGTGTCCAACGTTATATCGTTGTAAACTTAGAATTTACTGCTATCTCTTTGGAATTTAGTGTCCAACTCTATTTCACTATGAATTTTGTGTTCAACGCCATCTCGTTGTAAATTAGGTGTCCAACGATATATGGTTTTAAATTAGATGTTGTGAATTTAGCATCCAACGCCATCTCGTTCTAAGTAAGTTGTACAACTTTATTTCGTCTCTTTTTGAAAATTAAGTGTCCAACGTTATTTCCTTGTGAATTTAGTGTCCACCGGCATCTCGTTCTAAATTAGGTGTTCAACTCTATCTCGTTGTGAATTAAGAGTCCAACGCTGGTTGGTTGTGAATTAAGTGTCCAACGTTATCTGGTTGTGATATTAGAATTCACCGTTATCTCTTTTGAATTTAGTGTCGAACTCTATCTCCCTGGGAATTTTGTGTTAAACGCCATCTCGTTGTAAATTAGGTGTCCAACGCTATATGGTTAAAAAACAGGTTTTTAAAGAATTCTCGTTGTTAACTAGGTGTCCAACGATTTATGGTTTTAAATTAGATGTCTAACGCTAACTCGTTTTGAATTTAGTGTCCAACGCCATCTCGTTCTAAATTAGGTTTACAAATTTATTTTTTTGTGAATTAAGTGTCCAATTCTATCAGTTGTAAATTAAGTGTCCAACGTTATTTCGTTGTAAATTTTGTGTCCATCGGCATCTCGTTCTAAATTAGGTGTACAATGTTATTTCGTTGTGAATTTAGTTTGCAACGCCACCTCGTTGTAAAAAAGGTGTTCAACTCTATCTCGCTGTGAATTAATTGTCCAACGCTATCTGGTTGTTAATTTAGTGTTCAACGTTATCTCGTTGTAAACTTAGAGTTCACCGCTATCTCTTGTAAATTTATTATCCAACTCTTTCTCGTTTTGAAGTTAGTGTCCGACGCAGTCTCGTTTCAAATTAAGTGTCCAACGACAATTTAGTGTGCAAATCTATCTCGTTGTGAATTAATGGCCAACGCCATCTCGTTGTTAATTAAGTGTCTAAAGCTATTTCCTTATGAATTTCTTGTCCAACGCCATGTCGTTGTGAACTTAGTGTACAACGCCATCTAGTTGTAAATAAGGTGTCCAACGTTATTTCGTTGTGAATTTAAAGTCCAACGCTATCTCGTTGTAAATTAGGTGTTCAGCTCTATCTCGTTATGACTTTAGTGTCCAGCGCCATCTCGTTGTAAATTATGTGTCCAACGATATATGGTTGTTAATTAAGAATCCAACGCTTTCTCTTATGAATTTAGTGTCCAACTCTATCTCACTGTGAATTTTGTGTTCAACGACATCTCGTTGTTAATAAGGTGTCCAACGCTATATGGTTTTAAATCAGGTTTTTAACATTTCGTTGTAAACTAGGAGTCCAACGATATATGGTTCTAAATTAGATGCCCAACGCTAACTCGTTGTGATTTAGGGTCCACCGGCATCTCGTTGTAAATTAGGTGTTCAACTATATCTTGTTGTGAATTAAGTGTCCCACGCTATCTGGTTTTTAATTTAGTGTCCAACGTTATTTCGTTGTAAACTTAGAATTCACTGCTATCTCTTTCGAATTTATTGTCCAACTCTATTTCATTGTGAATTTTGTGTTCAACGCCATCTCGTTGTAAATTAGGTGTCCAACGATATATGGTTTTAAATTAGATGTTGTAAATTTAGCATCCAACGCCATCTCGTTCTAAAAAAGTTGTACAACTTTATTTCGTTGTGAATTTAGTTTCCAACGCTGGCTCTTTTTGAAAATTAAGTGTCCAACGTTATTTCCTTGTGAATTTAGTGTCCACCGGCATCTCGTTGTAAATTAAGTGTTCAACTCTATCTCGTTGTGAATTAAGTGTTCAACGCTACCTGGTTGTGAATTTAGTGTCTAGCGATATCTCTATCACAATTAAGTGTCCAAAGACATCTCGTTGTTAATTAAGTGTCAAAAGCTATTTCCTTGTGAATTTAGTGTCCAACGCCATGTCGTTGTGAATTTAGTGTACAACGCCATCTAGTTGTATATAAGGTGTCCAACGTTATTTCGTTGTGAATTTAAAGTCCAACGCCATCTCGTTGGAAATAAGGTGTTCAGCTCTATCTCGTTATGACTTTAGTGTCCAGCGCCATCTCGTTGTAAATTATGTGTCCAACGATATATGCTTGTTAATTAAGAATCCAACGATATCTCTTATGAATTTATTGTCCAACTTTATCTCGTTGTGACTTAAGTGTCCAACCCCATCTCGTTGAAAATTAAGTGTTCAGCTCTATCTCGTTATGAATTTAGTGTATAGCGCCATCTCGTTGTAAATTATATGTCCAACGATATATGGTTGTTAATTCAGGGTCCAACGCTTTCTCTTATGAATTTAGTGTCCAACTCTATCTCACTGTGAATTTTGTGTTCAACGACATCTCGTTTTTAATAAGGTATCCAACGCTATATGGTTTTAAATCAGGTTTTTAACATTTCGTTGTAAACTGGGTGTCCAACGATATATGGCTATAAATCAGGTTTTTAACGAATTCTCGTTGTTAACTAGGTGTCCAACGATATATGGTTTTAAATAAGATGCCCAACGCTAACTCGTTGTGAATGTAGTGTCCAACGCAATCTGGTTGTTAATTTAGTGTCCAACATTATCTAGTTGTAAATTTAGTTATCACCGCTTATTCTTGTGAATTTATTGCCCAACTCTATCTCGTTTTGAAGTAAGTGTCCAACGCCATCTCAATGTAAATTAAGTGTCCAACGACATCTCGTTCTAAATTAGGTGTACAATGTTATTTCGTTGTGAATTTAGTTTGCAACGCCATGTCGTTGTAAATTAGGTGTTCAACTCTATCTCGTTGTGAATTAAGAGTCCAACGCTGGTTGGTTGTGAATTAAGTGTCCAACGTTATCTGGTTGTGATATTAGAATTCACCGTTATCTCTTTTGAATTTAGTGTCGAACTCTATCTCCCTGGGAATTTTGTGTTAAACGCCATCTCGTTGTAAATTAGGTGTCCAACGCTATATGGTTAAAAAACAGGTTTTTAACGAATTCTCGTTGTTAACTAGGTGTCCAACGATTTATGGTTTTAAATTAGATGTCTAACGCTAACTCGTTTTGAATTTAGTGTCCAACGCCATCTCGTTCTAAATTAGGTTTACAAATTTATTTTTTTGTGAATTAAGTGTCCAATTCTATCAGTTGTAAATTAAGTGTCCAACGTTATTTCGTTGTAAATTTTGTGTCCATCGGCATCTCGTTCTAAATTAGGTGTACAATGTTATTTCGTTGTGAATTTAGTTTGCAACGCCACCTCGTTGTAAAAAAGGTGTTCAACTCTATCTCGCTGTGAATTAATTGTCCAACGCTATCTGGTTGTTAATTTAGTGTTCAACGTTATCTCGTTGTAAACTTAGAGTTCACCGCTATCTCTTGTAAATTTATTATCCAACTCTTTCTCGTTTTGAAGTTAGTGTCCGACGCAGTCTCGTTTCAAATTAAGTGTCCAACGACAATTTAGTGTGCAAATCTATCTCGTTGTGAATTAATGGCCAACGCCATCTCGTTGTTAATTAAGTGTCTAAAGCTATTTCCTTATGAATTTCTTGTCCAACGCCATGTCGTTGTGAACTTAGTGTACAACGCCATCTAGTTGTAAATAAGGTGTCCAACGTTATTTCGTTGTGAATTTAAAGTCCAACGCTATCTCGTTGTAAATTAGGTGTTCAGCTCTATCTCGTTATGACTTTAGTGTCCAGCGCCATCTCGTTGTAAATTATGTGTCCAACGATATATGGTTGTTAATTAAGAATCCAACGCTTTCTTTTATGAATTTAGTGTCCAACTCTATCTCACTGTGAATTTTGTGTTCAACGACATCTCGTTGTTAATAAGGTGTCCAACGCTATATGGTTTTAAATCAGGTTTTTAACATTTCGTTGTAAACTAGGAGTCCAACGATATATGGTTCTAAATTAGATGCCCAACGCTAACTCGTTGTGATTTAGGGTCCACCGGCATCTCGTTGTAAATTAGGTGTTCAACTATATCTTGTTGTGAATTAAGTGTCCCACGCTATCTGGTTTTTAATTTAGTGTCCAACGTTATTTCGTTGTAAACTTAGAATTCACTGCTATCTCTTTCGAATTTATTGTCCAACTCTATTTCATTGTGAATTTTGTGTTCAACGCCATCTCGTTGTAAATTAGGTGTCCAACGATATATGGTTTTAAATTAGATGTTGTAAATTTAGCATCCAACGCCATCTCGTTCTAAAAAAGTTGTACAACTTTATTTCGTTGTGAATTTAGTTTCCAACGCTGGCTCTTTTTGAAAATTAAGTGTCCAACGTTATTTCCTTGTGAATTTAGTGTCCACCGGCATCTCGTTGTAAATTAAGTGTTCAACTCTATCTCGTTGTGAATTAAGTGTTCAACGCTACCTGGTTGTGAATTTAGTGTCTAGCGATATCTCTATCACAATTAAGTGTCCAAAGACATCTCGTTGTTAATTAAGTGTCAAAAGCTATTTCCTTGTGAATTTAGTGTCCAACGCCATGTCGTTGTGAATTTAGTGTACAACGCCATCTAGTTGTATATAAGGTGTCCAACGTTATTTCGTTGTGAATTTAAAGTCCAACGCCATCTCGTTGGAAATAAGGTGTTCAGCTCTATCTCGTTATGACTTTAGTGTCCAGCGCCATCTCGTTGAAAATTAAGTGTTCAGCTCTATCTCGTTATGAATTTAGTGTATAGCGCCATCTCGTTGTAAATTATATGTCCAACGATATATGGTTGTTAATTCAGGGTCCAACGCTTTCTCTTATGAATTTAGTGTCCAACTCTATCTCACTGTGAATTTTGTGTTCAACGACATCTCGTTTTTAATAAGGTATCCAACGCTATATGGTTTTAAATCAGGTTTTTAACATTTCGTTGTAAACTGGGTGTCCAACGATATATGGCTATAAATCAGGTTTTTAACTAATTCTCGTTGTTAACTAGGTGTCCAACGATATATGGTTTTAAATAAGATGCCCAACGCTAACTCGTTGTGAATGTAGTGTCCAACGCAATCTGGTTGTTAATTTAGTGTCCAACATTATCTAGTTGTAAATTTAGTTATCACCGCTTATTCTTGTGAATTTATTGCCCAACTCTATCTCGTTTTGAAGTAAGTGTC
The DNA here is from genome assembly GCA_963971375.1 of Platycheirus rosarum. NCBI lineage: Eukaryota > Metazoa > Arthropoda > Insecta > Diptera > Syrphidae > Platycheirus > Platycheirus rosarum. Next base: position 65,012,525 of record OZ020507.1, on the reverse strand, counting down.
CGACGCCATCTCAATGTAAATTAAGTGTCCAACGACATCTCGTTCTAAATTAGGTGTACAATGTTATTTCGTTGTGAATTTAGTTTGCAACGCCATGTCGTTGTAAATTAGGTGTTCAACTCTATCTCGTTGTGAATTAAGAGTCCAACGCTGGTTGGTTGTGAATTAAGTGTCCAACGTTATCTGGTTGTGATATTAGAATTCACCGTTATCTCTTTTGAATTTAGTGTCGAACTCTATCTCCCTGGGAATTTTGTGTTAAACGCCATCTCGTTGTAAATTAGGTGTCCAACGCTATATGGTTAAAAAACAGGTTTTTAACGAATTCTCGTTGTTAACTAGGTGTCCAACGATTTATGGTTTTAAATTAGATGTCTAACGCTAACTCGTTTTGAATTTAGTGTCCAACGCCATCTCGTTCTAAATTAGGTTTACAAATTTATTTTTTTGTGAATTAAGTGTCCAATTCTATCAGTTGTAAATTAAGTGTCCAACGTTATTTCGTTGTAAATTTTGTGTCCATCGGCATCTCGTTCTAAATTAGGTGTACAATGTTATTTCGTTGTGAATTTAGTTTGCAACGCCACCTCGTTGTAAAAAAGGTGTTCAACTCTATCTCGCTGTGAATTAATTGTCCAACGCTATCTGGTTGTTAATTTAGTGTTCAACGTTATCTCGTTGTAAACTTAGAGTTCACCGCTATCTCTTGTAAATTTATTATCCAACTCTTTCTCGTTTTGAAGTTAGTGTCCGACGCAGTCTCGTTTCAAATTAAGTGTCCAACGACAATTTAGTGTGCAAATCTATCTCGTTGTGAATTAATGGCCAACGCCATCTCGTTGTTAATTAAGTGTCTAAAGCTATTTCCTTATGAATTTCTTGTCCAACGCCATGTCGTTGTGAACTTAGTGTACAACGCCATCTAGTTGTAAATAAGGTGTCCAACGTTATTTCGTTGTGAATTTAAAGTCCAACGCTATCTCGTTGTAAATTAGGTGTTCAGCTCTATCTCGTTATGACTTTAGTGTCCAGCGCCATCTCGTTGTAAATTATGTGTCCAACGATATATGGTTGTTAATTAAGAATCCAACGCTTTCTTTTATGAATTTAGTGTCCAACTCTATCTCACTGTGAATTTTGTGTTCAACGACATCTCGTTGTTAATAAGGTGTCCAACGCTATATGGTTTTAAATCAGGTTTTTAACATTTCGTTGTAAACTAGGAGTCCAACGATATATGGTTCTAAATTAGATGCCCAACGCTAACTCGTTGTGATTTAGGGTCCACCGGCATCTCGTTGTAAATTAGGTGTTCAACTATATCTTGTTGTGAATTAAGTGTCCCACGCTATCTGGTTTTTAATTTAGTGTCCAACGTTATTTCGTTGTAAACTTAGAATTCACTGCTATCTCTTTCGAATTTATTGTCCAACTCTATTTCATTGTGAATTTTGTGTTCAACGCCATCTCGTTGTAAATTAGGTGTCCAACGATATATGGTTTTAAATTAGATGTTGTAAATTTAGCATCCAACGCCATCTCGTTCTAAAAAAGTTGTACAACTTTATTTCGTTGTGAATTTAGTTTCCAACGCTGGCTCTTTTTGAAAATTAAGTGTCCAACGTTATTTCCTTGTGAATTTAGTGTCCACCGGCATCTCGTTGTAAATTAAGTGTTCAACTCTATCTCGTTGTGAATTAAGTGTTCAACGCTACCTGGTTGTGAATTTAGTGTCTAGCGATATCTCTATCACAATTAAGTGTCCAAAGACATCTCGTTGTTAATTAAGTGTCAAAAGCTATTTCCTTGTGAATTTAGTGTCCAACGCCATGTCGTTGTGAATTTAGTGTACAACGCCATCTAGTTGTATATAAGGTGTCCAACGTTATTTCGTTGTGAATTTAAAGTCCAACGCCATCTCGTTGGAAATAAGGTGTTCAGCTCTATCTCGTTATGACTTTAGTGTCCAGCGCCATCTCGTTGTAAATTATGTGTCCAACGATATATGCTTGTTAATTAAGAATCCAACGATATCTCTTATGAATTTATTGTCCAACTTTATCTCGTTGTGACTTAAGTGTCCAACCCCATCTCGTTGAAAATTAAGTGTTCAGCTCTATCTCGTTATGAATTTAGTGTATAGCGCCATCTCGTTGTAAATTATATGTCCAACGATATATGGTTGTTAATTCAGGGTCCAACGCTTTCTCTTATGAATTTAGTGTCCAACTCTATCTCACTGTGAATTTTGTGTTCAACGACATCTCGTTTTTAATAAGGTATCCAACGCTATATGGTTTTAAATCAGGTTTTTAACATTTCGTTGTAAACTGGGTGTCCAACGATATATGGCTATAAATCAGGTTTTTAACGAATTCTCGTTGTTAACTAGGTGTCCAACGATATATGGTTTTAAATTAGATGTCTAACGCTAACTCGTTTTGAATTTAGTGTCCAAAGCCATCTCGTTCTAAATTAGGTGTACAACTTTATTTTGTTGTGAATTAAGTGTCCAATGCTATCAGTTATAAATTAAGTGTCCAACGTTATTTCGTTCTAAATTTTGTGTCCACCGGCATCTCGTTCTAAATTAGGTGTACAATGTTATTTCGTTGTGAATTTAGTTTGCAACGCCACCTCGTTGTAAATAAGGTGTTCAAATCTATCTCGCTGTGAATTAATTCTCCAACGCTATCTGGTTGTTAATTTAGTGTTCAACGTTATCTTGTTGTAAACTTAGAGTTCACCGCTATCTCTTGTAAATTTATTATCCAACTCTTTCTCGTTTTGAAGTTAGTGTCCGACGCAGTCTCGTTTCAAATTAAGTGTCCAACGACAATTTAGTGTGCAAATCTATCTCGTTGTGAATTAATAGCCAACGCCATCTCGTTGTTAATTAAGTGTCTTAAGGTATTTCCTTATGAATTTAGTGTCCAACGCCATGTCGTTGTGAACTGTGGGTTCCTAATATGACAGAACACACAATACGAGAGTTCAGAAATTAACACACTAATTATTTATTGGTAAAGTAGAATGTACAATGAACGAATGATAATTAAAAATGAAATAAGTCAAGAACGTGCCACAGCTATGGCGGGTCACCCAGATTTCTTCTCAACCGCCGAATGATCTCATCCAGCCGCTTAATTGACCAGCTTGTCTTTGGCCTGGGGTTTCCTCTATTCGACACTTGGCGTACCATTGTGCGACCAGAGTCGCCACAGCTACTCCCCCCTGAGAAGCTTTCCCCAGGACTTTTGAAAGTAACTCGCCGACGGCGGCTGTAAGTGCGTAACGGTGGAGCCATGGATGATGTCCACTGATGTAATTGAAGTTGAACAGGTGACCTTGGAGGAGACGGACTGTCTGATGGACTGGACCTGTGAACAGATGAATGGTTTGTTACTGGCGGTAAGTCGGGTTGAGGAATTTGAGTTGGTGTCTGAGAATTTTCAGGTTGAGGAGTAGGTTTAAAGGTAGAAGGTTCAGGCTGTGATGTTTGAGGGTTTTCAGGCTGTGATGTTTGAGGGTTTCAGGTTGAGGAGCAGGTTGAGAGGTGGAAGGTTCAGGCTGTGGTGTTTGAGGTTGTGAATGAACTGTGTTGCTGGGCTGATCTTGTTTGTTGGTGTAGCACGGCTTGAGTCTGTCCACGGAAATGTTCTGCCTTCGGCTATTGACGTCAATTGTAAAGAGTCGATCTGTTAGGCGTTCGATGACCTTGACTGGTCCTTCATAGGGCGGTTCAAGTGGTGCTCTGACTCGATCACATCGAACAAAAACGTGTGAACAGATGTACAAATCTTTTAGAATAAAGACTCTTGACTTGACGTGGTGGGCCGTTGGAGTTGGTCGTAGACCGCGTGCATATTCTCTATGTTTCTCTATGAATGTCTGTGGTTCTGGTTGTGAATCTGCAGCAATGAAGAATTCTCCTGGAATTCGTAGATTACTTCCGTATAGGATTTCAGCAGGAGAGGCTTGTAGATCTTCTTTTAGACTAGTTCTTAATCCGAGCATGACTGTAGACAGGATCTCGATCCATGGTTTCGGTGAGCACATAAGCGCAGCTTTGAGAGTGCGGTGAAACCGCTCAACCAGGCCGTTAGATTGTGGATGATATGCTGTTGTTCGACATCTCTCAGCCCCAATGAAGATTGCAAAGGCTCGGAATATTTGAGACTCAAATTGACTACCTTGGTCAGTTGTGATAGTTGCTGGAGTACCGTAGTGACTGATCCAGTGATCAAACAGGGCTGTAATGACGGTGTCAGCAGTCATGTCCTTAAGAGGCACAGCCACAGGAGGCCATCTTGAGAACCTGTCTATTATTGTTAAACAGTAGTTGTATTCATTAATCTTTGGTAAAACGATTAAGTCTATGTGAATGTGACTAAATCTAGTATCAGGTACAGCAATACGATTAGGTACAAGTCTGGTGTGTCGTTGTACTTTTGATCTTTGGCAGTTAAGACATTCACGAGCCCAGGTAGTGGCATCTCTCTTGATGTTGGGCCAAACGTATTTTTCTCTGAGTTTTTGTGATGTCTGCTTCTGACTGGGATGAGAAAGACCATGTACGACGTTGAAGGCAATTCTCCGTAGTAGAGATGAGTCACCTTGCAGGATCTCAGTAAGTTCTGGGTCTTCTTGCTGTTCTCGATGAATTGTTTCTGGGTCCAAAAGTGTTGGTACAGCGATGGTTTCAACCCGTGAAAGGGCGTCAGCGACGACATTTTCTTCTCCTTTGACGTAAATAATGTTTGTAGTAAACTGTGAGATGAAGCTGAGTTGGCGGATTTGTCTGTCAGAAGCGTTATTGTGTTTTTTAGTGTGAGCATGTATTAGAGGTTTATGATCGGTCTTGATGATGAAGTTGCGACACTCGAGAAGATGACGGAAGTATTTAATGGCTGCGTAAATTGCCAGCAGCTCACGATCGTATGTGCTGTATTTCTTCTCAGTTTCGTTAAGTTTTTTACAGAAGAATCCCACTGGCCTGACGACACCATTCTCAGTTTGTTCCAGCGCAGCACCAATGCATGTTGTTGAAGCATCAGTAACCAAAGCTAAATCAGAAGTAGGTGATAGAAATGATGACTGTGTGGCGTCGGAGAGAGCTTGTTTGAGCTTGGAGAAGCAAGAGTCGGTTTCTGAAGTCCACTCAATTTTTGTTTTGTCGTGTTTTATGGAGCGTTTGATGTAACAGTGCAATGGTAGTTGAAGTCCCGCCAGTCTGGGAATACATTGTCTGTAGTAGTTGATCATTCCCAGGAAACGTCTTAGTTCGTGAACCGTTTGTGGCTTAGGGTACTCGACTATCTTGTATAAACGGTCAGCTGTTGGGGCGTAACCAGTAGCATTGATGGAGTAGCCTAGAAAGTTAACCTCACTCTTCATCAATTGACACTTGTTCACGTTGATTGTAAGTCTGTGCTCTTGTAGCTTCTTGAAAACTTGACGCAGATGATTTTTGTGTTGAAGTTCGTTCTCTGACATGATGAGAATGTCATCTATGTAGATGAATACGAAGTCTAAGTCTCGGAAAACACTATCAATAAATCTTTGGAAAGTTTGTGTGGCATTTTTGAGACCAAAAGGCATCACTAGATATTCATACAGTCCCCAAGGTGTGTTGATTGCAGTTTTTTGGATGTCGTCTTTGTGCATCGGTATCTGGTAGTAAGCCCGTTCTAAATCCAAGGTGGTGAAAACAGACTTACCATGGAGTAGTGGAAAAAGACTTTGTATAAGAGGTGGTGCATAATTATCTGCCTGAGTGACTGCATTTAACCTTTGGTAATCTCCACACAATCTCCAATTTTTTATCTTTTTTTGATGCCATTGTGATGGGACTGGCCCATGGACTGCTGGAAGGTCTCATGAGTCCTTGGTTGACACAACGTTGAATCTCTGCTTTTCCGGCAGCTGCTTTAACTCCAGCGAGTTTCCTGGCTCTTGAGAAAACTGGAAGACCTTGGGTAACGATTCGGTGAGCGTGGGCTTTCTTTTTTAAAGCAGCAGATACGTCATTCTGTGGCTTTGTGATGTCAAAAAATTCTTGGAGAAGATCTGAACAAGGTAATCCAGGATGAATGGTTGAGATGCCGGTGTAAGGAGTATGATGCAAGTATCCTTTTGAGGTTAAAAGAGTTTTGGAATCGATTAACTGCTCGTTTTTTAAGTCAATCAGGAGCCCGAAATGTTTCAGGAAGTCAGCTCCGATGATGGGTTTCTGCACGTCGGCTATTATGAAAGACCAAGTGAGATTTCTTTGTAGATTGAAAGTGGGTGTTAAAACTAGTATGCCGTAGGTACTATTCTGAGTTGTGTTGGCAGCGTAGAGGACCATGTGAGCTGGTTGTTGGTCACCACGGAATTCTGCAGCCGGTAATAAAGAAACCGCAGCACCGGAGTCGACGAGGAATTCTAGGCGTGTGTTGTTATCGTACAGATGAAGTCGGGCCTCCACGGGACGACGGTTCTCGCTGTCGCACGCGTCCCCTATTGTCGACAGCGATTGGTGTTTTCCTGTGTGAAGTAAGCGCATGGAGGATGGCAGGTTCGCGTCTCTGCGCCATATCGCTGGTGATTGCGGCATATGTCACTGCGGCCGGAACTTTGTCCCCTTGAATGTGCCCTTGGCCTGCGGTTTGGACTCTTGAATGACTTGAATTGTATCAGCAGTTCAGTCACAGTTTTTTCTAGATATTCAATCCTTTCTAGTAGTGCCGTGACGAGAGGAAGTGATGCATCTTTGTGAGGCTTGTCTGTGACGGCCATGACTGTGCTGCTGTGGCAGATCTCTGGAATGATGCGACCCGCCATTTTAGCCAGCTGTTCCAGATCGAGGTCATCGGATATGGCGAGGAATGCTCTCAGTTCATAAGCCATGTAATACGTCGTCGGGTAGGCCACCGGCCGATAGGTTTTTCATCTCTCTCAGGAGCTGTGAAGGCTTTTTGTCACGTAGAGGAATGCCCTTGATTACTTGACGTAATCTGTCTTTCTTCGACACTCCCAGTCTTTCTAATATTTTACCTTTAAGGCAGTTATACTTATCTTGAACCGGTGGGTCGTCCATGATGTCGGTAATTAATTCTGTTGTTGGACCATCTAAAGCGCGTAGGACTGCAAAGTATTTTGCGTTGTCATCCTCGACTTTGAGGGCTGCGAATTTTTTTTCAACTCGTTTGAACCAGAGATCAAGTTTCTTGGAATCATATTGAGGTAGCTTGGGCTGTCGTGCTTCACGCAGTAGAGCTTCAAGCCGATTCTCCATGGTTCCTTCTTCTTTCACTTGTATCTTGGCGTTCGCTTTTGATTGAGCGCGGGTTATCACCTTTTGTTGTTCTTGAGTGAAGGTACTTGTTGCTTTTTCGTCAGTGTTTGGCATTAAACGTCAAGGTTAGATTTCGAATGACGATGCCAGGCACGTAGTGTGTTATCAAAATCGTAATCCAATGTGATCACGTCGGGGTCACCAATTTGTGGGTTCCTAATATGACAGAACACACAATACGAGAGTTCAGAAATTAACACACTAATTATTTATTGGTAAAGTAGAATGTACAATGAACGAATGATAATTAAAAATGAAATAAGTCAAGAACGTGCCACTGCTATGGCGAGTCACCCAGATTTCTTCTCAACCGCCGAATGATCTCATCCAGCCGCTTAATTGACCAGCTTGTCTGGGGTTTCCTCTATTCGACACTTGGCGTACCATTGTGTGACCAGAGTCGCCACAGAACTTAGTGTACAACGCCATCTAGTTGTAAATAAGGTGTCCAACGTTATTTCGTTGTGAATTTAAAGTCCAACGCCATCTCGTTGTAAATTAGGTGTTCAGCTCTATCTCGTTATGACTTTAGTGTCCAGCGACATCTCGTTGTAAATTATGTGTCCAACGATATGTGGTTGTTAATTAAGAATCCAACGCTTTCTCTTATGAATTTAGTGTCCAACTCTATCTCACTGTGAATTTTGTGTTCAACGACATCTCGTTGTTAATAAGGTGCCCAACGCTATATGGTTTTAAATCAGGTTTTTAACATTTCGTTGTAAACTAGGAGTCCAACGATATATGGTTTTAAATTAGATGCCCAACACTAACTCGATGTGATTTAGGGTCCACCGGCATCTCGTTGTAAATTAGGTGTTCAACTATATCTTGTTGTGAATTAAGTGTCCCACGCTATCTGGTTTTTAATTTAGTATCCAACGTTATTTCGTTGTAAACTTAGAATTCACTGCTATCTCTTTCGAATTTAGTGTGCAACTCTATTTCACTGTGAATTTTGTGTTCAACGCCATCTCGTTGTAAATTAGGTGTCCAACGCTATATGGTTTTAAATTAGATGCCCAACGCTTACTCGTTGTGAATTTAGTGTCCAACGCCATCTCGTTCTAAATTAGGTGTACAGCTTTATTTTGTTGTGAATTAAGTGTCCAATGCTGTCAGTTGTAAATTAAGTGTTCAACGTTATTTCGTTGTTAATTTAGTGTCCACCGGCATCTCGTTGTAAATTAGGTGTTCAACTATATCTTGTTGTGAATTAAGTGTCCCACGCTATCTGGTTTTTAATTTAGTGTCCAACGTTATCTCGTTGTAAACTTAGAATTCACTGCTATCTCTTTGGAATTTAGTGTCCAACTCTATTTCACTGTGAATTTTGTGTTCAACGCCATCTCGTTGTAAATTAAGTATCCAACGATATATGGTTTTAAATCAGATGTTGTGAATTTAGCATCCAACGCCATCTCGTTCTAAGTAAGTTGTACAACTTTATTTCGTTGTGAATTTAGTTTCCAACGCTGTCTCTTTTTGAAAATTAAGTGTCCAACGTTATTTCCTTGTGAATTTAGTGTCCACCGGCATCTCGTTGTAAATTAGGTGTTCAACTCTATCTCGCTGTGAATTAAGAGTCCAACGCTGGTTGGTTGTGAATTTAGTGTCCAACGTTATCTGGTTGTGATATTAGAATTCACCGTTATCTCTTTTGAATTTAGTGCCGAACTCCATCTCACTGTGAATTTTGTGTTCAACGCCATCTTGTTGTAAATTAGGTGTCCAACGCAATATGGCTATAAATCAGGTTTTTAACGAATTCTCATTGTTTACTAGGATTCCAATGATATATGGTTTTAAATTAGATGTCTAACGCTAACTCGTTTTGAATTTAGTGTCCAACGCCATCTCGTTCTAAATTAGGTGTACAACTTTATTTTGTTGTGAATTAAGTGTCCAATGCTGTCAGTTGTAAATTAAGTGTCCAACGTTATTTCGTTGTAAATTTAATGTCCACCGGCATCTCGTTCTAAATTAGGTGTACAATGTTATTTCGTTGTGAATTTAGTTTGCAACGCCACCTCGTTGTAAATTAGGTGTTCAACTCTATCTCGTTGTGAATTAATTGTCCAACGCTATCTGGTTGTTAATTTAGTGTTCAACGTTATCTCGTTGTAAACTTAGAGTTCACCGCTATCTCTTGTAAATTTATTATCCAACTCTTTCTCGTTTTGAAGTAAGTGTCCGACGCAGTCTCGTTTCAAATTAAGTGTCCAACGACAATTTAGTGTGCAAATCTATCTCGTTGTGAATTAATGGCCAACGCCATCTCGTTGTTAATTAAGTGTCCAAAGCTATTTCCTTATGAATTTAGTGTCCAACGCCATGTCGTTGTGAACTTAGTGTACAACGCCATCTATTTGTAAATAAGGTGTCCAACGTTATTTCGTTGTGAATATAATGTCCAACGCCATCTCGTTGTAAATTAGGTGTTCAGCTGTATCTTGTTATGATTTTAGTGTCCAGCACCATCTCGTTGTAAATTATATGTCCAACAATATATGGTTGTTAATTCAGAGTCCAACGATATCTCTTATGAATTTAGTTTCCAATTCTATCTCGCTGTGAATTTTGTGTTCAACGACATCTCGTTGTTAATAAGGTGTCCAACGCTATATGGTTTTAAATCAGGTTTTTAACATTTCGTTGTAAACTAGGAGTCCAACGATATATGGTTTTAAATTAGATGCCCAACGCTAACTCTAACTAAGGTGTACAGCTTTATTTTGTTGTGAATTAAGTTTCCAATGCTGTCAGATGTAAATTAAGTGTCCAACGTTATTTCGTTGTAAATTTAGTGTCAACCGGCATCTCGTTGTAAATTAGGTGTTCAACTATATCTTTTTGTGAATAAAGTGTCCCACGCTATCTGGTTTTTAATTTAGATTAGATGTTGTGGATTTAGCATCCAACGCCATCTCGTTCTAAGTAAGTTGTACAACTTTATTTCGTTGTGAATTTAGTTTCCAACGCTGTCTCTTTTTGAAAATTATGTCCAACGTTATTTCCTTGTGAATTTAGTGTCCACCGGCATCTCGTTGTAAATTAGGTGTTCAACTCTATCTCGTTGTGAATTAAGAGTCCAACGCTGGTTGGTTGTGAATTTAGTGTCTAACGTTATCTGGTTGTGATATTAGAATTCACCGTTATCTCTTTTGAATTTAGTGCCGAACTCTATCTTACTGTGAATTTTGTGTTCAACGCCATCTCGTTGTAAATTAGGTGTCCAACGCAATATGGCTATAAATCAGGTTTTTAACGAATTCTCATTGTTAACTAGGATTCCAATGATATATGGTTTTAAATTAGATGTCTAACGCTAACTCGTTTTGAATTTAGTGTCCAACGCTATCTCGTTGTTAATTAAGTGTCCAAAGCTATTTCCTTATGAATTTAGTGTCCAACGCCATGTCGTTGTGAACTTAGTGTACAACGCCATCTAGTTGTAAATAAGGTTTCCAACGTTATTTCGTTGTGAATTTAAAGTCCAACGCCATCTCGTTGTAAATTAGGTGTTCAGCTCTATCTCGTTATGACTTTAGTGTCCAGCGTCATCTCGTTGTAAATTATGTGTCCAACGATATATGGTTGTTAATTAAGAATCCAACGCCTTCTCTTATAAATTTAGTGTCCAACTCTATCTCACTGTGAATTTTGTGTTCAACGACATCTCGTTGTTAATAAGGTGTCCAACGCTATATGGTTTTAAATCAGATTTTTAACATTTCGTTGTAAACTAGGAGTCCAACGATATATGGTTTTAAATTAGATGCCCAACGCTAACTCGTTGTGATTTAGGGTCCACCGGCATCTCGTTGTAAATTAGGTGTACAGCTTTATTTTGTTGTGAATTAAGTGTCCAATGCTGTCAGTTGTAAATTAAGTGTCCAACGTTATTTCGTTGTAAATTTAGTGTCCACCGGCATCTCGTTGTAAATTAGGTGTTCAACTATATCTTGTTGTGAATTAAGTGTCCCACGCTATCTGGTTTTTAATTTAGTGTCCAACGTTATCTCGTTGTAAACTAAGAATTCACTGCTTTCTCTTTGGAATTTAGTGTCCAACTCTATTTCAGTGTGAATTTTGTGTTCAACGTCATCTCGTTGTAAATTAGGTGTCCAACGATATATGGTTTTAAATTAGATGTTGTGAATTTAGCATCCAACGCCATCTCGTTCTAAGTAAGTTGTACAACTTTATTTCGTTGTGAATTTAGTTTCCAACGCTGTCTCTTTTTGAAAATTAAGTGTCCAACGTTATTTCCTTGTGAATTTAGCTTCCACCGGCATCTCGTTGTATATTAGGTGTTCAACTCTATTTCGTTGTGAATTAAGAGTCCAACGCTGGTTGGTTGTGAATTTAGTGTCTAACGTTATCTGGTTGTGATATTAGAATTCACCGTTATCTCTTTTGAATTTAGTGTCGAACTCTATCTCACTGTGAATTTTGTGTTCAACGCCATCTCGTTCTAAATTAGGTGTCCAACGACAATTTAGTGTGCAAATCTATCTCGTTGTGAATTAATGGCCAACGCCATCTCGTTGTTAATTAAGTGTCCAAAGCTATTTCCTTATGAATTTAGTGTCCAACGCCATGTCGTTGTGAACTTAGTGTACAACGCCATTTAGTTGTAAATAAGGTGTCCAACGTTATTTCGTTGTGAATATAAAGTCCAACGCCATCTCGTTGTAAATAAGGTGTTCAGCTCTATCTCGTTATGACTTTAGTGTCCAGCGCCATCTCGTTGTAAATTAGGTGTCCAACGGTATATGGTTGTTAATTAAGAATCCAACGCTTTCTCTTATGAATTTAGTGTCCAACTTTATCTCACTGTGAATTTTGTGTTCAACGACATCTCGTTGTTAATAAGGTGTTTTAAATCAGGTTTTTAACATTTCGTTGTAAACTAGGAGTCCAACGATATATGGTTTTAAATTATATGCCCAACGCTAACTCGTTGTGATTTAGGGTCCACCGGCATCTCGTTGTAAATTAGGTTGTCAACTATATCTTGTTGTGAATTAAGTGTCCCACGCTATCTGGTTTTTAATTTAGTGTCCAACGTTATCTCGTTGTAAACTTAGAATTCACTGCTCTCTCTTTGGAATTTAGTGTCCAACTCTATTTCACTCTGAATTTTGTGTTCAACGCCATCTCGTTGTAAATTAGGTGTCCAACGATATATGGTTTTAAATTAGATGTTGTGAATTTAGCATCCAACGCCATCTCGTTCTAAGTAAGTTGTACAACTTTATTTCGTTGTGAATTTAGTTTCCAACGCTGTCTCTTTTTGAAAATTAAGTGTCCAACGTTATTTCCTTGTGAATTTAGTGTCCACCGGCATCTCGTTGTAAATTAGGTGTTCAACTCTTTCTCGTTGTGAATTAAGTGTTCAACGCTACCTGGTTGTGAATTTAGTGTCTAGCGATATCTCTATTACAATTAAGTGTCCAACGACATCTCGTTGTTAATTAAGTGTCCAAAGCTATTTCCTTATGAATTTAGTGTCCAACGCCATGTCGTTGTCAACTTAATGTACAACGCCATCTAGTGTTAAATAAGGTGTCCAACGTTATTTCGTTGTGAATTTAAAGTCCAACGCCATCTCGTTCTAAATAAAGTGTTCAGCTCTATCTCGTTATGACTTTAGTGTCCAGCGTCATCTCGTTATAAATTATGTGTCCAACGATATATGCTTGTTAATTAAGAATCCAACAATATCTCTTATGAATTTATTGTCCAACTTTATCTCGTTGTGAATTAAGTGTCCAACCCCATCTCGTTGAAAATTAGGTGTTCAGCTCTATCTCGTTATGAATTTTGTGTATAGCACCATCTCGTTGTAAATTATATGTCCAACGATATATGGTTGTCAATTTAGAGTCCAACGCTTTCTCTTATGAATTTAGTGTCCAACTCTATCTCACTGTGAATTTTGTGCTCAACGACATCTCGTTGTTAATAAGGTATCCAACGCTATATGGTTTTAAATCAGGTTTTTAACATTTCGTTGTAAACTAGGGATCCAACGATATATGGTTTTAAATTAGATGCCCAACGCTAACTCGTGTTAATTTAGTGTCCAACGCCATCTCGTTCTAAATTAGGTGTACAGCTTTATTTTGTTGTGAATTAAGTGTTCAATGCTGTCAGTTGTAAATTAAGTGTCCAACGTTATTTCCTTGTAAATTTAGTGTCCACCGGCATCTCGTTGTAAATTAGGTGTTCAACTATATCTTGTTGTGAATTAAGTGTCCCACGCTATCTGGTTTTTAATTTAGTGTCCAACGTTATCTCGTTGTAAACTTAGAATTCACTGCTTTATCTTTGGAATTTAGTGTCCAACTCTATTTCACTGTGAATTTTGTGTTCAACGCCATCTCGTTGTAAATTAGGTGTCCAACGATATATGGTTTTAAATTAGATGTCGTGAATTTAGCATCCAACGCCATCTCGTTCGTTATTTCCTTGTGAATTTAGTGTCCACCGGCATCTCGTTGTAAATTAGGTGTTCAACTCTATCTCGTTGTGAATTAAGAGTCCAACGCTGGTTGGTTGTGAATTTAGTGTCTAACGTTATCTGGTTGTGATATTAGAATCCACCGTTATCTCTTTTGAATTTAGTGTCGAACTCTATCTCACTGTGAATTTTGTGTTCAACGCCATCTCGTTGTAAATTAGGCGTCCAACGCTATATGGTTATAAATCAGGTTTTTAACGCATTCTCGTTGTTAACTAGGTGTCCAACGATATATGGTTTTAAATTAGATGTCTAACACTAACTCGTTTTGAATTTAGTTCTAACGCCATCTCGTTCTAAATTAGGTGTCCAACGACAATTCAGTGTCCAAACCTATCTCGTTGTTAATTAAGTGTCCAAAGCTATTTCCTTAATTTAGTGTCCAACTCTATCTCACTGTGAATTTTGTGTTCAACGACATCTCGTTGTTAATAAGGTGTCCAACGCTATATGGTTTTAAATCAGGTTTTTAACATTTCGTTGTAAACTAGGAGTCCAACTATATATGGTTTTAAATTAGATGCCTAACGCTAACTCGTTGTGATTTAGGGTCCACCGGCATCTCGTTGTAAATTAGGTTGTCAACTATATCTTGTTGTGAATTAAGTGTCCCACGCTATCTGGTTTTTAATTTAGAGTCCAACGTTATCTCGTTGTAAACTTAGAATTCACTGCTCTCTCTTTGGAATTTAGTGTCCTACTGCGAATTTTGTGTTCAACGCCATCTCGTTGTAAATTAGGTGTCCAACGATATATGGTTTTAAATTAGATGTTGTGAATTTAGCATCCAACGCCATCTCGTTCTTAGTAAGTTGTACAACTTTATTTCGTTGTGAATTTAGTTTCCAACGCTGTCTCTTTTTGAAAATTAAGTGTCCAACGTTATTTCCTTGTGAATTTAGTGTCCACCGGCATCTCGTTGTAAATTAGGTGTTCAACTCTATCTCGTTGTGAATTAAGTGTTCAACGCTACCTGGTTGTGAATTTAGTGTCTAGCGATATCTCTATTACAATTAAGTGTCCAACGACATCTCGTTGTTAATTAAGTGTCCAAAGCTATTTCCTTATGAATTTAGTGTCCAACGCCATGTCGTTGTCAACTTAATGTACAACGCCATCTAGTGTTAAATAAGGTGTCCAACGTTATTTCGTTGTGAATTTAAAGTCCAACGCCATCTCGTTCTAATTAAAGTGTTCAGCTCTATCTCGTTATGACTTTAGTGTCCAGCGTCATCTCGTTATAAATTATGTGTCCAACGATATATGCTTGTTAATTAAGAATCCAACAATATCTCTTATGAATTTATTGTCCAACTTTATCTCGTTGTGAATTAAGTGTCCAACCCCATCTCGTTGAAAATTAGGTGTTCAGCTCTATCTCGTTATGAATTTTGTGTATAGCACCATCTCGTTGTAAATTATATGTCCAACGATATATGGTTGTCAATTTAGAGTCCAACGCTTTCTCTTATGAATTTAGTGTCCAACTCTATCTCACTGTGAATTTTGTGCTCAACGACATCTCGTTGTTAATAAGGTATCCAACGCTATATGGTTTTAAATCAGGTTTTTAACATTTCGTTGTAAACTAGGGATCCAACGATATATGGTTTTAAATTAGATGCCCAACGCTAACTCGTGTTAATTTAGTTTCCAACGCCATCTCGTTCTAAATTAGGTGTACAGCTTTATTTTGTTGTGAATTTAGTTTCCAACGCTGTCTCTTTTTGAAAATTAAGTGTCCAACGTTATTTCCTTGTGAATTTAGTGTCCACCGGCATCTCGTTGTAAATTAGGTGTTCAACTCTATCTCGTTGTGAATTAAGTGTTCAACGCTACCTGGTTGTGAATTTAGTGTCTAGCGATATCTCTATTACAATTAAGTGTCCAACGACATCTCGTTGTTAATTAAGTGTCCAAAGCTATTTCCTTATGAATTTAGTGTCCAACGCCATGTCGTTGTCAACTTAATGTACAACGCCATCTAGTGTTAAATAAGGTGTCCAACGTTATTTCGTTGTGAATTTAAAGTCCAACGCCATCTCGTTCTAAATAAAGTCTTCAGCTCTATCTCGTTATGACTTTAGTGTCCAGCGTCATCTCGTTATAAATTATGTGTCCAACGATATATGCTTGTTAATTAAGAATCCAACAATATCTCTTATGAATTTATTGTCCAACTTTATCTCGTTGTGAATTAAGTGTCCAACCCCATCTCGTTGAAAATTAGGTGTTCAGCTCTATCTCGTTATGAATTTTGTGTATAGCACCATCTCGTTGTAAATTATATGTCCAACGATATATGGTTGTCAATTTAGAGTCCAACGCTTTCTCTTATGAATTTAGTGTCCAACTCTATCTCACTGTGAATTTTGTGCTCAACGACATCTCGTTGTTAATAAGGTATCCAACGCTATATGGTTTTAAATCAGGTTTTTAACATTTCGTTGTAAACTAGGGATCCAACGATATATGGTTTTAAATTAGATGCCCAACGCTAACTCGTGTTAATTTAGTTTCCAACGCCATCTCGTTCTAAATTAGGTGTACAGCTTTATTTTGTTGTGAATTAAGTGTTCAATGCTGTCAGTTGTAAATTAAGTGTCCAACGTTATTTCCTTGTAAATTTAGTGTCCACCGGCATCTCGTTGTAAATTAGGTGTTCAACTATATCTTGTTGTGAATTAAGTGTCCCACGCTATCTGGTTTTTAATTTAGTGTCCAACGTTATCTCGTTGTAAACTTAGAATTCACTGCTTTATCTTTGGAATTTAGTGTCCAACTCTATTTCACTGTGAATTTTGTGTTCAACGCCATCTCGTTGTAAATTAGGTGTCCAACGATATATGGTTTTAAATTAGATGTCGTGAATTTAGCATCCAACGCCATCTCGTTCGTTATTTCCTTGTGAATTTAGTGTCCACCGGCATCTCGTTGTAAATTAGGTGTTCAACTCTATCTCGTTGTGAATTAAGAGTCCAACGCTGGTTGGTTGTGAATTTAGTGTCTAACGTTATCTGGTTGTGATATTAGAATTCACCGTTATCTCTTTTGAATTTAGTGTCGAACTCTATCTCACTGTGAATTTTGTGTTCAACGCCATCTCGTTGTAAATTAGGCGTCCAACGCTTTATGGTTATAAATCAGGTTTTTAACGAATTCTCGTTGTTAACTAGGTGTCCAACGATATATGGTTTTAAATTAGATGTCTAACACTAACTCGTTTTGAATTTAGTTCTAACGCCATCTCGTTCTAAATTAGGTGTCCAACGACAATTTAGTGTCCAAACCTATCTCGTTGTTAATTAAGTGTCCAAAGCTATTTCCTTAATTTAGTGTCCAACTCTATCTCACTGTGAATTTTGTGTTCAACAACATATCGTTGTTAATAAGGTTTTAAATCAGGTTTTTAACATTTCGTTGTAAACTAGGAGTCCAACGATATATGGTTTTAAATTAGATGCCTAACGCTAACTCGTTGTGATTTAGGGTCCACCGGCATCTCGTTGTAAATTAGGTTGTCAACTATATCTTGTTGTGAATTAAGTGTCCCACGCTATCTGGTTTTTAATTTAGAGTCCAACGTTATCTCGTTGTAAACTTAGAATTCACTGCTCTCTCTTTGGAATTTAGTGTCCAACTGTGAATTTTGTGTTCAACGCCATCTCGTTGTAAATTAGGTGTCCAACGATATATGGTTTTAAATTAGATGTTGTGAATTTAGCATCCAACGCCATATCGTTCTAAGTAAGTTGTACAACTTTATTTTGTTGTGAATTTAGTTTCCAACGCTGTCTCTTTTTGAAAATTAAGTGTCCAACGTTATTTCCTTGTGAATTTAGTGTCCACCGGCATCTCGTTGTAAATTAGGTGTTCAACTCTATCTCGTTGAGAATTAAGTGTTCAACGCTACCTGGTTGTGAATTTAGTGTCTAGCGATATCTCTATTACAATTAAGTGTCCAACGACATCTCGTTGTTAATTAAGTTTCCAAAGCTATTTCCTTATGAATTTAGTGTACAACGCCATGTCGTTGTCAACTTAGTGTACAACGCCATCTAGTTGTAAATAAGGTGTCCAACGTTATTTCGTTGTGAATTTAAAGTCCAACGCCATCTCGTTGTGAATAAGGTGTTCAGCTCTATCTCGTTATGACTTTAGTGTCCAGCGCCATCTCGTTGTAAATTATGTGTCCAACGATATATGCTTGTTAATTAAGAATCCAACGATATCTCTTATGAATTTATTGTCCAACTTTATCTCGTTGTGAATAAAGTGTCCAACCCCATCTCGTTGAAAATTAGGTGTTCAGCTCTATCTCGTTATGAATTTAGTTTATAGCACCATCTCGTTGTAAATTATATGTCCAACGATATATGGTTGTTAATACAGAGTCCAACGCTTTCTCTTATGAATTTAGTGTCCAACTCTATCTCACTGTGAATTTTGTGCCCAACGACATCTCGTTGCTAATAAGGTATCCAACGCTATATGGTTTTAAATCAGGTTTTTAACATTTCGTTGTTAACTAGGGGTCCAACGATATATGGTTTTAAATTAGATGCCCAACGCTAACTCGTATTAATTTAGTGTCCAACGCCATCTCGTTCTAAATTAGGTGTACAGCTTTATTTTGTTGTGAATTAAGTGTTCAATGCTGTCAGTTGTAAATTAAGTGTCAACCGTTATTTCGTTGTAAATTTAGTGTCCACCGGCATCTCGTTGTAAATTAGGTGTTCAACTATATCTTGTTGTGAATTAAGTGTCCCGCGCTATCTGGTTTTTAATTTAGTGTCCAACGTTATCTCGTTGTAAACTTAGAATTCACTGCTTTATCTTTGGAATTTAGTGTCCAACTCTATTTCACTGTGAATTTTGTGTTCAACGCCATCTCGTTGTAAATTAGGTGTCCAACGATATATGGTTTTAAATTAGATGTCGTGAATTTAGCATCCAACGCCATCTCGTTTGTTATTTCCTTGTGAATTTAGTGTCCACCGGCATCTCGTTGTAAATTAGGTGTTCAACTCTATCTCGTTGTGAATTAAGAGTCCAACGCTGGTTGGTTGTGAATTTAGTGTCTAACGTTATCTGGTTGTGATATTAGAATTCACCGTTATCTCTTTTGAATTTAGTGTCGAACTCTATCTCACTGTGAATTTTGTGTTCAACGCCATCTCGTTGTAAATTAGGCGTCCAACGCTATATGGTTATAAATCAGGTTTTTAACGAATTCTCGTTGTTAACTAGGTGTCCAACGATATATGGTTTTAAATTAGATGTCTAACACTAACTCGTTTTGAATTTAGTTCTAACGCCATCTCGTTCTAAATTAGGTGTCCAACGACAATTTAGTGTCCAAACCTATCTCGTTGTTAATTAAGTGTCCAAAGCTATTTCCTTAATTTAGTGTCCAACTCTATCTCACTGTGAATTTTGTGTTCAACAACATATCGTTGTTAATAAGGTGTCCAACGCTATATGGTTTTAAATCAGGTTTTTAACATTTCGTTGTAAACTAGGAGTCCAACGATAAATGGTTTTAAATTAGATGCCTAACGCTAACTCGTTGTGATTTAGGGTCCACCGGCATCTCGTTGTAAATTAGGTTGTCAACTATATCTTGTTGTGAATAAAGTGTCCCACGCTATCTGGTTTTTAATTTAGTGTCCAACGTTATCTCGTTGTAAACTTAGAATTCACTGCTCTCTCTTTGGAATTTAGTGTCCAACTGTGAATTTTGTGTTCAACGCCATCTCGTTGTAAATTAGGTGTCCAACAATATATGGTTTTAAATTAGATGTTGTGAATTTAGCATCCAACGCCATCTCGTTCTAAGTAAGTTGTACAACTTTATTTCGTTGTGAATTTAGTTTCCAACGCTGTCTCTTTTTGAAAATTAAGTGTCCAACGTTATTTCCTTGTGAATTTAGTGTCCACCGGCATCTCGTTGTAAATTAGGTGTTCAACTCTATCTCGTTGTGAATTAAGTGTTCAACGCTACCTGGTTGTGAATTTAGTGTCTAGCGATATATCTATTACAATTAAGTGTCCAACGACATCTCGTTGTTAATTAAGTGTCCAAAGCTATTTCCTTATGAATTTAGTGTCCAACGCCATGTCGTTGTCAACTTAATGTACAACGCCATCTAGTGTTAAATAAGGTGTCCAACGTTATTTCGTTGTGAATTTAAAGTCCAACGCCATCTCGTTCTAAATAAAGTGTTCAGCTCTATCTCGTTATGACTTTAGTGTCCAGCGTCATCTCGTTATAAATTATGTGTCCAACGATATATGCTTGTTAATTAAGAATCCAACAATATCTCTTATGAATTTATTGTCCAACTTTATCTCGTTGTGAATTAAGTGTCCAACCCCATCTCGTTGAAAATTAGGTGTTCAGCTCTATCTCGTTATGAATTTTGTGTATAGCACCATCTCGTTGTAAATTATATGTCCAACGATATATGGTTGTCAATTTAGAGTCCAACGCTTTCTCTTATGAATTTAGTGTCCAACTCTATCTCACTGTGAATTTTGTGCTCAACGACATCTCGTTGTTAATAAGGTATCCAACGCTATATGGTTTTAAATCAGGTTTTTAACATTTCGTTGTAAACTAGGGATCCAACGATATATGGTTTTAAATTAGATGCCCAACGCTAACTCGTGTTAATTTAGTGTCCAACGCCATCTCGTTCTAAATTAGGTGTACAGCTTTATTTTGTTGTGAATTAAGTGTTCAATGCTGTCAGTTGTAAATTAAGTGTCCAACGTTATTTCCTTGTAAATTTAGTGTCCACCGGCATCTCGTTGTAAATTAGGTGTTCAACTATATCTTGTTGTGAATTAAGTGTCCCACGCTATCTGGTTTTTAATTTAGTGTCCAACGTTATCTCGTTGTAAACTTAGAATTCACTGCTTTATCTTTGGAATTTAGTGTCCAACTCTATTTCACTGTGAATTTTGTGTTCAACGCCATCTCGTTGTAAATTAGGTGTCCAACGATATATGGTTTTAAATTAGATGTCGTGAATTTAGCATCCAACGCCATCTCGTTCGTTATTTCCTTGTGAATTTAGTGTCCACCGGCATCTCGTTGTAAATTAGGTGTTCAACTCTATCTCGTTGTGAATTAAGAGTCCAACGCTGGTTGGTTGTGAATTTAGTGTCTAACGTTATCTGGTTGTGATATTAGAATTCACCGTTATCTCTTTTGAATTTAGTGTCGAACTCTATCTCACTGTGAATTTTGTGTTCAACGCCATCTCGTTGTAAATTAGGCGTCCAACGCTATATGGTTATAAATCAGGTTTTTAACGAATTCTCGTTGTTAACTAGGTGTCCAACGATATATGGTTTTAAATTAGATGTCTAACACTAACTCGTTTTGAATTTAGTTCTAACGCCATCTCGTTCTAAATTAGGTGTCCAACGACAATTTAGTGTCCAAACCTATCTCATTGTTAATTAAGTGTCCAAAGCTATTTCCTTAATTTAGTGTCCAACTCTATCTCACTGTGAATTTTGTGTTCAACAACATCTCGTTGTTAATAAAGTGTCCAACGCTATATGGTTTTAAATCAGGTTTTTAACATTTCGTTGTAAACTAGGAGTCCAACGATATATGGTTTTAAATTAGATGCCTAACGCTAACTCGTTGTGATTTAGGGTCCACCGGCATCTCGTTGTAAATTAGGTTGTCAACTATATCTTGTTGTGAATTAAGTGTCCCACGCTATCTGGTTTTTAATTTAGAGTCCAACGTTATCTCGTTGTAAACTTAGAATTCACTGCTCTCTCTTTGGAATTTAGTGTCCAACTGTGAATTTTGTGTTCAACGCCATCTCGTTGTAAATTAGGTGTCCAACGATATATGGTTTTAAATTAGATGTTGTGAATTTAGCATCCAACGCCATCTCGTTCTAAGTAAGTTGTACAACTTTATTTCGTTGTGAATTTAGTTTCCAACGCTGTCTCTTTTTGAAAATTAAGTGTCCAACGTTATTTCCTTGTGAATTTAGTGTCCACCGGCATCTCGTTGTAAATTAGGTGTTCAACTCTATCTCGTTGAGAATTAAGTGTTCAACGCTACCTGGTTGTGAATTTAGTGTCTAGCGATATCTCTATTAAAATTAAGTGTCCAACGACATCTCGTTGTTAATTAAGTTTCCAAAGCTATTTCCTTATGAATTTAGTGTACAACGCCATGTCGTTGTCAACTTAGTGTACAACGCCATCTAGTTGTAAATAAGGTGTCCAACGTTATTTCGTTGTGAATTTAAAGTCCAACGCCATCTCGTTGTGAATAAGGTGTTCAGCTCTATCTCGTTATGACTTTAGTGTCCAGCGCCATCTCGTTGTAAATTATGTGTCCAACGATATATGCTTGTTAATTAAGAATCCAACGATATCTCTTATGAATTTATTGTCCAACTTTATCTCGTTGTGAATAAAGTGTCCAACCCCATCTCGTTGAAAATTAGGTGTTCAGCTCTATCTCGTTATGAATTTAGTTTATAGCACCATCTCGTTGTAAATTATATGTCCAACGATATATGGTTGTTAATACAGAGTCCAACGCTTTCTCTTATGAATTTAGTGTCCAACTCTATCTCACTGTGAATTTTGTGCCCAACGACATCTCGTTGCTAATAAGGTATCCAACGCTATATGGTTTTAAATCAGGTTTTTAACATTTCGTTGTCAACTAGGGGTCCAACGATATATGGTTTTAAATTAGATGCCCAACGCTAACTCGTATTAATTTAGTGTCCAACGCCATCTCGTTCTAAATTAGGTGTACAGCTTTATTTTGTTGTGAATTAAGTGTTCAATGCTGTCAGTTGTAAATTAAGTGTCAACCGTTATTTCGTTGTAAATTTAGTGTCCACCGGCATCTCGTTGTAAATTAGGTGTTCAACTATATCTTGTTGTGAATTAAGTGTCCCGCGCTATCTGGTTTTTAATTTAGTGTCCAACGTTATCTCGTTGTAAACTTAGAATTCACTGCTTTATCTTTGGAATTTAGTGTCCAACTCTATTGCACTGTGAATTTTGTGTTCAACGCCATCTCGTTGTAAATTAGGTGTCCAACGATATATGGTTTTAAATTAGATGTCGTGAATTTAGCATCCAACGCCATCTCGTTCGTTATTTCCTTGTGAATTTAGTGTCCACCGGCATCTCGTTGTAAATTAGGTGTTCAACTCTATCTCGTTGTGAATTAAGAGTCCAACGCTGGTTGGTTGTGAATTTAGTGTCTAACGTTATCTGGTTGTGATATTAGAATTCACCGTTATCTCTTTTGAATTTAGTGTCGAACTCTATCTCACTGTGAATTTTGTGTTCAACGCCATCTCGTTGTAAATTAGGCGTCCAACGCTATATGGTTATAAATCAGGTTTTTAACGAATTCTCGTTGTTAACTAGGTGTCCAACGATATATGGTTTTAAATTAGATGTCTAACACTAACTCGTTTTGAATTTAGTTCTAACGCCATCTCGTTCTAAATTAGGTGTCCAACGACAATTTAGTGTCCAAACCTATCTCGTTGTTAATTAAGTGTCCAAAGCTATTTCCTTAATTTAGTGTCCAACTCTATCTCACTGTGAATTTTGTGTTCAACAACATCTCGTTGTTAATAAGGTGTCCAACGCTATATGGTTTTAAATCAGGTTCTTAACATTTCGTTGTAAACTAGGAGTCCAACGATATATGGTTTTAAATTAGATGCCTAACGCTAACTCGTTGTGATTTAGGGTCCACCGGCATCTCGTTGTAAATTAGGTTGTCAACTATATCTTGTTGTGAATTAAGTGTCCCACGCTATCTGGTTTTTAATTTAGAGTCCAACGTTATCTCGTTGTAAACTTAGAATTCACTGCTCTCTCTTTGGAATTTAGTGTCCAACTGTGAATTTTGTGTTCAACGCCATCTCGTTGTAAATTAGGTGTCCAACGATATATGGTTTTAAATTAGATGTTGTGAATTTAGCATCCAACGCCATCTCGTTCTAAGTAAGTTGTACAACTTTATTTCGTTGTGAATTTAGTTTCCAACGCTGTCTCTTTTTGAAAATTAAGTGTCCAACGTTATTTCCTTGTGAATTTAGTGTCCACCGGCATCTCGTTGTAAATTAGGTGTTCAACTCTATCTCGTTGTGAATTAAGTGTTCAACGCTACCTGGTTGTGAATTTAGTGTCTAGCGATATCTCTATTACAATTAAGTGTCCAACGACATCTCGTTGTTAATTAAGTTTCCAAAGCTATTTCCTTATGAATTTAGTATACAACGCCATGTCGTTGTCAACTTAGTGTACAACGCCATCTAGTTGTAAATAAGGTGTCCAACGTTATTTCGTTGTGAATTTAAAGTCCAACGCCATCTCGTTGTGAATAAGGTGTTCAGCTCTATCTCGTTATGACTTTAGTGTCCAGCGCCATCTCGTTGTAAATTATGTGTCCAACGATATATGCTTGTTAATTAAGAATCCAACGATATCTCTTATGAATTTATTGTCCAACTTTATCTCGTTGTAAATAAAGTGTCCAACCCCATCTCGTTGAAAATTAGGTGTTCAGCTCTATCTCGTTATGAATTTAGTTTATAGCACCATCTCGTTGTAAATTATATGTCCAACGATATATGGTTGTTAATACAGAGTCCAACGCTTTCTCTTATGAATTTAGTGTCCAACTCTATCTCACTGTGAATTTTGTGCCCAACGACATCTCGTTGCTAATAAGGTATCCAACGCTATATGGTTTTAAATCAGGTTTTTAACATTTCGTTGTCAACTAGGGGTCCAACGATATATGGTTTTAAATTAGATGCTCAACGCTAACTCGTATTAATTTAGTGTCCAACGCCATCTCGTTCTAAATTAGGTGTACAGCTTTATTTTGTTGTGAATTAAGTGTTCAATGCTGTCAGTTGTAAATTAAGTGTCAACCGTTATTTCGTTGTAAATTTAGTGTCCACCGGCATCTCGTTGTAAATTAGGTGTTCAACTATATCTTGTTGTGAATTAAGTGTCCCGCGCTATCTGGTTTTTAATTTAGTGTCCAACGTTATCTCGTTGTAAACTTAGAATTCACTGCTTTATCTTTGGAATTTAGTGTCCAACTCTATTTCACTGTGAATTTTGTGTTCAACGCCATCTCGTTGTAAATTAGGTGTCCAACGATATATGGTTTTAAATTAGATGTCGTGAATTTAGCATCCAACGCCATCTCGTTCGTTATTTCCTTGTGAATTTAGTGTCCACCGGCATCTCGTTGTAAATTAGGTGTTCAACTCTATCTCGTTGTGAATTAAGAGTCCAACGCTGGTTGGTTGTGAATTTAGTGTCTAACGTTATCTGGTTGTGATATTAGAATGCACCGTTATCTCTTTTGAATTTAGTGTCGAACTCTATCTCACTGTGAATTTTGTGTTCAACGCCATCTCGTTGTAAATTAGGCGTCCAACGCTATATGGTTATAAATCAGGTTTTTAACGAATTCTCGTTGTTAACTAGGTGTCCAACGATATATGGTTTTAAATTAGATGTCTAACACTAACTCGTTTTGAATTTAGTTCTAACGCCATCTCGTTCTACATTAGGTGTCCAACGACAATTTAGTGTCCAAACCTATCTCGTTGTTAATTAAGTGTCCAAAGCTATTTCCTTAATTTAGTGTCCAACTCTATCTCACTGTGAATTTTGTGTTCAACGACATCTCGTTGTTAATAAGGTGTCCAACGCTATATAGTTTTAAATCAGGTTTTTAACATTTCGTTGTAAACTAGGAGTCCAACGATATATGGTTTTAAATTAGATGCCTAACGCTAACTCGTTGTGATTTAGGGTCCACCGGCATCTCGTTGTAAATTAGGTTGTCAACTATATCTTGTTGTGAATTAAGTGTCCCACGCTATCTGGTTTTTAATTTAGAGTCCAACGTTATCTCGTTGTAAACTTAGAATTCACTGCTCTCTCTTTGGAATTTAGTGTCCAACTGTGAATTTTGTGTTCAACGCCATCTCGTTGTAAATTAGGTGTCCAACGATATATGGTTTTAAATTAGATGTTGTGAATTAAGCATCCAACGCCATCTCGTTCTAAGTAAGTTGTACAACTTTATTTCGTTGTGAATTTAGTTTCCAACGCTGTCTCTTTTTGAAAATTAAGTGTCCAACGTTATTTCCTTGTGAATTTAGTGTCCACCGGCATCTCGTTGTAAATTAGGTGTTCAACTCTATCTCGTTGTGAATTAAGTGTTCAACGCTACCTGGTTGTGAATTTAGTGTCTAGCGATATCTCTATTACAATTAAGTGTCCAACGACATCTCGTTGTTAATTAAGTGTCCAAAGCTATTTCCTTATGAATTTAGTGTACAACGCCATGTCGTTGTCAACTTAGTGTACAACGCCATCTAGTTGTAAATAAGGTGTCCAACGTTATTTCGTTGTGAATTTAAAGTCCAACGCCATCTCGTTGTGAATAAGGTGTTCAGCTCTATCTCGTTATGACTTTAGTGTCCAGCGCCATCTCGTTGTAAATTATGTGTCCAACGATATATGCTTGTTAATTAAGAATCCAACGATATCTCTTATGAATTTATTGTCCAACTTTATCTCGTTGTGAATAAAGTGTCCAACCCCATCTCGTTGAAAATTAGGTGTTCAGCTCTATCTCGTTATGAATTTAGTTTATAGCACCATCTCGTTGTAAATTATATGTCCAACGATATATGGTTGTTAATACAGAGTCCAACGCTTTCTCTTATGAATTTAGTATCCAACTCTATCTCACTGTGAATTTTGTGCCCAACGACATCTCGTTGCTAATAAGGTATCCAACGCTATATGGTTTTAAATCAGGTTTTTAACATTTCGTTGTAAACTAGGGGTCCAACGATATATGGTTTTAAATTAGATGCCCAACGCTAACTCGTATTAATTTAGTGTCCAACGCCATCTCGTTCTAAATTAGGTGTTCAACTCTATCTCGTTGTGAATTAAGTGTCCCGCGCTATCTGGTTTTTAATTTAGTGTCCAACGTTATCTCGTTGTAAACTAAGAATTCACTGCTTTCTCTTTGGAATTTAGTGTCCAACTCTATTTCACTGTGAATTTTGTGTTCAACGCCATCTCGTTGTAAATTAGGTGTCCAACGATATATGGTTTTAAATTAGATGTCTAACGCTAACTCGTTTTGAATTTAGTGTCCAACGCCATCTCGTTCTAAATTAGGTGTACAACTTTATTTTGTTGTGAATTAAGTGTCCAATGCTGTCAGTTGTAAATTAAGTGTCCAACGTTATTTCGTTGTAAACTTTGTGTCCACCGGCATCTCGTTGTAAATTAGGTGTTCAACTCTATCTCGTTGTGAATTAAGTGTCCCGCGCTATCTGGTTTTTAATTTAGTGTCCAACGTTATCTCGTTGTAAACTAAGAATTCACTGCTTTCTCTTTGGAATTTAGTGTCCAACTCTATTTCACTGTGAATTTTGTGTTCAACGCCATCTCGTTGTAAATTAGGTGTCCAACGATATATGGTTTTAAATTAGATGTCTAACGCTAACTCGTTTTGAATTTAGTGTCCAACGCCATCTCGTTCTAAATTAGGTGTACAACTTTATTTTGTTGTGAATTAAGTGTCCAATGCTGTCAGTTGTAAATTAAGTGTCCAACGTTATTTCGTTGTAAACTTTGTGTCCACCGGCATCTCGTTCTAAATTAGGTGTACAATGTTATTTCGTTTTGAATTTATTTTCCAACGCCACCTCGTTGTAAATTAGGTGTTGAACTCTATCTCGTTGTGAATTAATTTTCCAACGCTATCTGGTTGTTAATTTAGTGTTCAACGTTATCTCGTTATAAACTTAGAGTTCACCGCTATCTCTTGTAAATTTATTATCCAACTCTTTCTCGTTTTGAAGTAAGTGTCCGATGTAGTCTCGTTTCAAATTACGTGTCCAAAAACAATTTAGTGTGCAAATCTATCTCGTTGTGAATTAATGGCCAACGCCATCTCGTTGTTAATTAAGTATCCAAAGCTATTTCCTTATGAATTTAGTGTCCAACGCCATGTCGTCGTGAACTTAGTGTACAATTATTTAAACTAAGAATTCACTGCTATCTCTTTCGAATTTAGTGTCCAACTCTATTTCACTGTGAATTTTGTGTTCAACGCCATCTCGTTGTAAATTAGGTGTCCAACGATATATGGTTTAAAATTAGATGTTGTGAATTTAGCATCTAACGCCATCTCGTTCTAAGTAAGTTGTACAACTTTATTTCGTTGTGAAATTAGTTTCCAACGCTGTCTCTTTTTGAAAATTAAGTGTCCAACGTTATTTCCTTGTGAATTTATTGTCCACCGGCATCTCGTTGTAAATTAGGTGTTCAACTCTATCTCGTTGTGAATTTAGTGTTCAACGCTACCTGGTTGTGAATTTAGTGTCTAGCGATATCTCTATTACAATTTAGTGTGCAACGACATCTCGTTGTTAATTAAGTGTCCAAAGCTATTTCCTTATGAATTTAGTGTCCAACGCCATGTCGTTGTGAACTTAGTGTACAACGCCATCTAGTTGTAAATAAGGTGTCCAACGTTATTTCGTTGTGAATTTAAAGTCCAACGCCATCTCGTTGTAAATAAGGTGTTCAGCTCTATCTCGTTATGACTTTAGTGTCCAGCGCCATCTCGTTGTAAATTATGTGTCCAACGATATATGCTTGTTAATAAACAATCCAACGATATCTCTTATGAATTTATTGTCCAACTTTATCTCGTTGTGAATTAAGTTTCTAACCCCATCTCGTTGAAAATTAGGTGTTCAGCTCTATCTCGTTATGAATTTAGTGTATAGCGCCATCTCGTTGTAAATTATATGTCCAACGATATATTGTTGTTAATTCAGAGTCCAACGCTTTCTCTTATGAGTTTAGTGTCCACTCTATCTCACTGTGAATTTTGTGTTCAACGACATCTCGTTGTTAATAAGGTATCCAACGCTATATGGTTTTAAATCAGGTTTTTAACATTTCGTTGTAAATTATGGGTCCAACTATATATGGTTTTAAATTAGATGCCCAACGCTTACTCGTTGTGAATTTAGTGTCCAACGCCATCTCGTTCTAAATTAGGTCTACAGCTTTATTTTGTTGTGAATTAAGTGTCCAATTGTAAATTCCTGTTGTAAATTAAGTGTCCCACGTTATTTCGTTGTAAATTTAGTGTCCACCGGCATCTCGTTGTAAATTAGGTGTTCAACTATATCTTGTTGTGAATTAAGTGTCCCATGCTATCTGGTTTTTAATTTAGTGTCCAACGTTATCTCGTTGTAAACTTAGAATTCACTGCTATCTCTTTGGAATTTAGTGTCCAACTCTATTTCACTGTGAATTTTGTGTTCAACGCCATCTCGTTGTAAAATAGGTGTCCAACGATATATGGTTTTAAATTAGATGTTGTGAATTTAGCATCCAACGCCATCTCGTTCTTAGTAAGTTGTACAACGTTATTTCCTTGTGAATTAAGTGTCCACCGGCATCTCGTTCTAAATTAGGTGTTCAACTCTATCTCGTTGTGAATTAAGAGTCCAACGCTGGTTGGTTGTGAATTTAGTGTCCAACGTTATCTGGTTGTGATATTATAATTCACCGTTATCTCTTTTGAATTTAGTGTCGAACTCTATCTCACTGTGAATTTTGTGTTCAACGCCATCTCGTTGTAAATTAGGCGTCCAACGCTATAAATCAGGTTTAAAACGAATTCTCGTTATTAACTAGGTGTCCAACGATACATGGTTTTAAATTAGATGTCTAACACTAACTCGTTTTGAATTTAGTGTCTAACGCCATCTCGTTCTAAATTAGGTGTACGACGCTGTCTCTTTGGAAATTAATTGTCCAACGTTATCTCGTTGTAAATTTAGAGTTCACCGCTATCTCTTGTGAGTAAATTGTCCAAATCTATCTCGTTTTGAAGTAAGTGTCGGACGCCATCTCGTTATAAATTAAGGGTCCAACGACATCTCGTTCTAAATTGGGTGTAAAATGTCATTTCGTAGTAAATTTAGTTGTAAATTTAGTGTCCAACACAACCTAAACGTAAATTAGGTGTCCAACGCTATCTCTTTGTTAATTTAGTGCCCAATACGTTCTCTTTGTGAATTTAGTGTCCATATACAACGCTATCTAGTTGTGGATTTAGTTTCCAAGGCCATCTTGTTGTAAATTAGGTGTTCAACTCTATCTCGTTGTGAATGAAGTGTTCAAAGTGGCCATCACGTTGTCGTTTAAGTGTCCAACACTAAGCCGTTGTGAATTTAGGGTCCAATGATATCCCGTTGTGAATTTCATGTCCAACTCTATCTCGTTGTGAATAAGGTGTTCAGCTCTATCTCGTTATGAATTTAGTGTATAGCGCCATCTCGTTGTAAATTATATGTCCAACGATATATGGTTGTTAATTCAGAGTCCAACGATATCTCTTATGAATTTAGTGTCCAACTATTTCTCACTGTGAGTTTTGTGTTCAACGACATCTCGCTGTAAATTAGGTGTCCAACTTTATATAATTTATAATCAGGTTTTTATCTACATTTCGTTGTAAACTAGGTGTCTAACGATATATGGTTTATAATTAGATGTCCAACGTTATCTCGTTGTAAATTTAGAGTTCACCGCTATCTCTTGTGAGTAAATTGTCCAAATCTATCTCGTTTTGAAGTAAGTGTCGGACGCCATCTCGTTATAAATTAAGGGTCCAACGACATCTCGTTCTAAATTGGGTGTAAAATGTCATTTCGTAGTAAATTTAGTTGTAAATTTAGTGTCCAACACAACCTAAACGTAAATTAGGTGTCCAACGCTATCTCTTTGTTAATTTAGTGCCCAATACGTTCTCTTTGTGAATTTATCGTCCATATACAACGCTATCTAGTTGTGCATTTAGTTTCCAAGGCCATCTTGTTGTAAATTAGGTGTTCAACTCTATCTCGTTGTGAATGAAGTGTTCAAAGTGGCCATCACGTTGTCGTTTAAGTGTCCAACACTAAGCCGTTGTGAATTTAGGGTCCAATGATATCCCGTTGTGAATTTCATGTCCAACTCTATCTCGTTGTGAATAAGGTGTTCAGCTCTATCTCGTTATGAATTTAGTGTATAGCGCCATCTCGTTGTAAATTATATGTCCAACGATATATGGTTGTTAATTCAGAGTCCAACGATATCTCTTATGAATTTAGTGTCCAACTATTTCTCACTGTGAGTTTTGTGTTCAACGACATCTCGCTGTAAATTAGGTGTCCAACTTTATATAATTTATAATCAGGTTTTTATCTACATTTCGTTGTAAACTAGGTGTCTAACGATATATGGTTTATAATTAGATGTCCAACGTTATCTCGTTGTAAATTTAGAGTTCACCGCTATCTCTTGTGAGTAAATTGTCCAAATCTATCTCGTTTTGAAGTAAGTGTCGGACGCCATCTCGTTATAAATTAAGGGTCCAACGACATCTCGTTCTAAATTGGGTGTAAAATGTCATTTCGTAGTAAATTTAGTTGTAAATTTAGTGTCCAACACAACCTAAACGTAAATTAGGTGTCCAACGCTATCTCTTTGTTAATTTAGTGCCCAATACGTTCTCTTTGTGAATTTATCGTCCATATACAACGCTATCTAGTTGTGCATTTAGTTTTCAAGGCCATCTCGTTGTAAATAAGGTGTTCAACTCTATCTCGTTGTGAATGAAGTGTTCAAAGTGGCCATCACGTTGTCGGTTAAGTGTCCAACACTAAGCCGTTGTGAATTTAGGGTCCAATGATATCCCGTTGTGAATTTAATGTCCAACTCTATCTCGTTGTGAATAAGGTGTTCAGCTCTATCTCGTTATGAATTTAGTGTATAGCGCCATCTCGTTGTAAATTATATGTCCAACGATATATGGTTGTTAATTCAGAGTCCAACGATATCTCTTATGAATTTAGTGTCCAACTATTTCTCACTGTGAGTTTTGTGTTCAACGACATCTCGTTTTAAATTAGGTGTCCAACGCTTTATAATTTATAATCAGGTTTTTATCGTCATTTCGTTGTAAACTAGGTGTCTAACGATATATTGTTTATAATTAGATGTGAATTTAGTGTCCAGCGCCATCTCGTTCTAAATTAGGTGTTCAACTTTATTTCGTTGTGAATTTAGTTTGCAACAAATTAGGTGTTCAACTCTATCTCGTTGTGAATTAAGTGTTCAACGCCATCTCGTTTAACATCTCGTTGTCAACTAGGTCTCCAACGATATATGGTTTTAAATTAGATGCCCAACGCTAACTCGTTGTAAATTTTGTGTCCACCGGCATCTCGTTCTAAATTAGGTGTACAATGTTATTTCGTTGTGAATTTAGTTTGCAACGCCACCTCGTTGTAAATTATGTGTCCAACGCTATCTCTTTGTTAATTTAGTGCCCATTGCGTTCTCTTTGTGAATATAGTGTCCATATACAACGCTATCTAGTTGTGAATTTAGTTTTCAAGGCTTGTGAATGAAGTGTTCAAAGTGGCCATCACGTTGTCGTTTAAGTGTCCAATACTAAGCCGTTGTGAATTTAGGGTCCAACGATATCCCGTTGTGAATTTAATGTCCAACTCGATCTCGTTGTGAATAAGGTGTTCAGCTCTATCTCGTTATGAATTTAGTGTATAGCGCCATCTCGTTGTAAATTATATGTCCAACGATATATGGTTGTTAATTCAGAGTCCAACGATATCTCTTATGAATTTAGTGTCCAACTATTTCTCACTGTGAGTTTTGTGTTCAACGACATCTCGCTGTAAATTAGGTGTCCAACGCTATATAATTTATAATCAGGTTTTTATCGTCATTTCGTTGTAAACTAGGTGTCTAACGATATATGGTTTATAATAAGATGTAAATTTAGTGTCCAGCGCCATCTCGTTCTAAGTTAGGTGTTCAACTTTATTTCGTTGTGAATTTAGTTTGCAACAGCATCTCGTTGTAAATTAGGTGTTGAACTCTATCTCGTTGTGAATTAAATGTTCAACGCCATCTCGTTTAACATCTCGTTGTCAACTAGGTCTCCAA
Organism: Platycheirus rosarum; assembly: GCA_963971375.1. Taxonomy (NCBI): domain Eukaryota; kingdom Metazoa; phylum Arthropoda; class Insecta; order Diptera; family Syrphidae; genus Platycheirus; species Platycheirus rosarum. The sequence goes on along the minus strand of OZ020507.1, from coordinate 64,979,553 downwards.
CGATATATGGTTTTAAATTAGATGCCCAACGCTAACTGGTTGTAAATTTTGTGTCCACCGGCATCTCGTTCTAAATTAGGTGTACAATGTTATTTCGTTGTGAATTTAGTTTGCAACGCCAACTCGTTGTAAATTTGGTGTCCAACGCTATTTCTTTGTTAATTTAGTGCCCATTGCGTTCTCTTTGTGAATTTAGTGTCCATATACAACGCTATCTAGTTGTGAATTTAGTTTTCAAGGCTTGTGAATGAAGTGTTCAAAGTGGCCATCACGTTGTCGTTTAAGTGTCCAACACTAAGCCGTTGTGAATTTAGGGTCCAACGATATCCCGTTGTGAATTTAATGTCCAACTCGATCTCGTTGTGAATAAGGTGTTCAGCTCTATCTCGTTATGAGTTTAGTGTATAGGGCCATCTCGTTGTAAATTATATGTCCGACGATATATGGTTGTTAATTCAGAGTCCAACGATATCTCTTATGAATTTAGTGTCCAACTATTTCTCACTGTGAGTTTTGTGTTCAACGACATCTCGCTGTAAATTAGGTGTCCAACGTTATATAATTTATAATAAGGTTTTTATCGACATTTCGTTGTAAACTAGGTGTCTAACGATATATGGTTTATAATTAGATGTCCAATGCTAACTCGTTGTGAATTTAGTGTCCAGCGCCATCTCGTTCTAAATTAGTTGTACAACTTTATTTCGTTGTGAATTTAGTTTGCAACGCCATCTCGTTGTAAATTAGGTGTTCAACTCTATCTCGTTGTGAATAAAGTGTTCAACGCCATCTCGTTTAACATCTCGTTTAACATCTCGTTGTAAACTAGGTCTCAAACGATATATGGTTTTAAATTAGATGCCCAACGCTAACTCGTTGTAAATTTAGTGTCCAACGCCATCTCGTTCTAAATTAGGTGTACAACTTTATTTTGTTGTGAATTAAGTGTCCAATGCTGTCAGTTGTAAATTAAGTGTCCAACGTTATTTCGTTGTAAATTTTGTGTCCACCGGGATCTCGTTTTAAATTAGGTGTACAATGTTATTTCGTTGTGAATTTAGTTTGCAACGCCACCTCGTTGTAAATTAGGTGTTCAACACTATCTCGTTGTGAATTAATGGCCAACGCCATCTCGTTGTTAATTAATTGTCCAAAGCTATTTCCTTTTTAATTTAGTGTCCAACGCCATGTCGTTGTGAACTTAGTGTACAACGCCATCTAACGGGTGATTTTTTTGAGGTTAGGATTTTAATGCATTAGTATTTGACAGATCACGCGGGATTTCAGACATGTTGTCAAAGAGAAAGATGCTCATTATGCTTTAACATTTCATCATCAATAGACTTACTAACGAGCAACGCTTGCAAGTTATTGAATTTTATTACCAAAATCAGTGTTCGGTTCGAAATGTGTTTCGCGCTTTACGTCCGATTTATGGTCTACATAATCGACCAAGTGAGCAAACAATTAATGCGATTGTGACCAAGTTTCGCACTCAGTTTACTTTATTGGACATTAAACCAACCACACGAATGCGTACAGTGCGTACAGAAGAGAATATTGCGTCTGTTTCTGAGAGTGTTGCTGAAGACCGTGAAATGTCGATTCGTCGCCGTTCGCAGCAATTGGGTTTGTGTTATTCGACCACATGGAAGATTTTACGCAAAGATCTTGGTGTAAAACCGTATAAAATACAGCTCGTGCAAGAACTGAAGCCGAACGATCTGCCACAACGTCGAATTTTCAGTGAATGGGCCCTAGAAAAGTTGGCAGAAAATCCGCTTTTTTATCGACAAATTTTGTTCAGCGATGAGGCTCATTTCTGGTTGAATGGCTACGTAAATAAGCAAAATTGCCGCATTTGGAGTGAAGAGCAACCAGAAGCCGTTCAAGAACTGCCCATGCATCCCGAAAAATGCACTGTTGTTTTAATCGCATTAATTGTTTGCTCACTTGGTCGATTATGTAGACCATAAATCGGACGTAAAGCGCGAAACACATTTCGAACCGAACACTGATTTTGGTAATAAAATTCAATGATTTGCAAGCGTTGCTCGTTAGTAAGTCTATTCATGATGAAATGTCAAAGCATACTGAGCATCTTTCTCTTTGACACCATGTCTGAAATCCCGCGTGATCTGTCAAATACTAATGCATGAAAACCCTAACCTTAAAAAAATCACCCGTTATATAAGGTGTCCAACGTTATTTCGTTGTGAATTTAAAGTCCAACGCCATCTCGTTGTAAATTAGGTGTTCAGATCTATCTCGTTATGACTTTAGTGTCCAGCGCCATCTCGTTGTAAATTATGTGTCAAACGATATATGGTTGTTAATTAAGGATCCAACGCTTTCTCTTATGAATTTAGTGTCCAACTCTATCTCACTGTGAATTTTGTGTTCAACGCCATCTCGTTGTAAATTAGGTGTCCAACGATATATGGTTTTAAATTAGATGTTGTGAATTTAGCATCCAACGCCATCACGTTCTAAGTAAGTTGTACAACTTTATTTCGTTGTGAATTTAGTTTCCAACGCTGTCTCTTTTTAAAAATTAAGTGTCCAACGTTATTTCCTTGTGAATTTAGTGTCCACCGGCATCTCGTTGTAAATAAGGTGTTCAACTCTATTTCGTTGTGAATTAAGTGTCCAACGCTACCTGGTTGTGAATTTAGTGTCCAACGTTATCTGGTTGTGATATTAGAATTCACCGTTATCTCTTTTGAATTTAGTGTCGAACTCTATCTCACTGTGAATTTTGTGTTCAACGCCATCTCGTTGTAAATTAGGTGTCCAACGCTATATGGTTATAAATCAGGTTTTTAAAGAATTCTCGTTGTTAACTAGGTGTCCAACGATATATGGTTTTAAATTAGATGTCTAACGATAATTAGGTGTACTACGCTGTCCCTTTGGAAATTAAGTGTCCAACGTTTTCTCCTTGTAAATTTAGAGTTCACCGCTATCTCTTGTGAGTTTATTGTCCAACTCTATCTCGTTTTGAAGTAAGTGTCGGACGCCATCTCGTTATAAATTAAGGGTCCTACGACATCTCGTTCTAAATTAGGTGTAGAATGTTATTTCGTAGTGAATTTAGTGTCCACCGCCATCATGTTGTAAATTTAGTGTCCAACACAACCTAAACGTAAATTAGGTGTCCAACGCTATCTCTTTGATAATTTAGTGCCCATTGCGTTCTCTTTGTGAATTTAGTGTCCATATTCAACGCTATCTAGTTGTGAATGTAGTTTTCAAGGCTACCTGGTTGTGAATGAAGTGTTCAAAATGGCCATCACGTTGTCGTTTAAGTGTCTAACACTAAGCCGTTGTAAATTTAAGGTCCAACGATATCCCGTTGTGAATTTAGTGTCCAACTCTATCTCGTTGTGAATAAGGTGTTCAGCTCTATCTCGTTATGAATTTAGTGTATAGCGCCATCTCGTTGTATATTACATGTCCAACGATATATGGTTGTTTATTCAGAGTCCAACGATATCTCTTATGAATTTAGTGTCCAACTATTTCTCACTGTGAATTTTGTGTTCAACGACATCTCGCTGTAAATTAGGTGTCCAACGCTATATGTTTTATAATCAGGTTTTTATCGACATTTCGTTGTAAACTAGGTGTCTATCGATATATGGTTTAAAATAAGATGTCCAATGCTAACTCGTTGTGAATCTAGTGTCCAGCGCCATCTCGTTCTAAATTAGGTGTTCAACTCTATCTCGTTGTGAATAAAGTGTCCACCGCCATCTATCTCATTGTGAATTATATGTCCAACGCTGGCTGGTTGTGAATTTAGTATCCAACGTTATCTCAATGTAAGCTTAGAATTCACCGTTATCTCTTTTGAATTTAGTGTCCAACTCTATCTCACTGTGAATTTTGTGTTCAACGCCATCTCGTTGTAAATTAAGTGTCCAACGCTATATGGTTTTAAATCAGGTTTTTAACATCTCGTTGTAAACTAGGTCTCCAACGATATATGGTTTTAAATTAGATGCCCAACGCTAACCCGTTGTAAATTTAGTGTCCAACGCCATCTCGTTCTAAATTAGGTGTACAACTTTATTTTGTTGTGAATTAAGTGTCCAATGCTGTCAGTTGTAAATTAAGTGTCCAACGTTATTTCGTTGTAAATTTTGTGTCCGACGGCATCTCGTTCTAAATTAGGTGTTCAGTTCTATCTCGTTATGACTTTAGTGTCCAGCGCAATCTCGTTGTTGTAAACTTAGAATTCACTGCTATCTCTTTCGAATTTAGTGTCCAACTCTATTTCACTGTGAATTTTGTGTTCAACGCCATCCCGTCGTAAAATAGGTGTCCAACGATATATGGTTTTAAATTAGATGTCTAACGATAATTAGGTGTACTACGCTGTCTCTTTGGAAATTAAGTGTCCAACGTTGTCTCGTTGTAAATTTAGAGTTCACCGCTATCTCTTGTGAGATTATTGTCAAACTCTATCTCGTTTTGAAGTAAGTGGCGGACGCCATTTCGTTATAAATTAAGGGTCCAACGACATCTCGTTCTAAATAAGGTGTAAAATGTTTTTTCGTAGTGAATTTAGTGTCCAACGCCATAATGTTGTAAATTTAGTGTCCAACACAACCTAAACGTAAATTAGGTGTCCAACGCTATCTCTTTGTTAATTAAGTGCCCATTGCATTCTCTTTGTGAATTTAGTGTCCATATACAACGCTATCTAGTAATGAATTTAGTTTTCAAGGCTACCTGGTTGTGAATGAAGTGTTCAAAGTGGCCATCACGTTGTCGTTTAAGTGTCCAACACTAAGCCGTTGTGAATTTAGGGTCCAACGATATCCCGTTGTGAATTTAGTGTCCAACTCTATCTCGTTGTGAGTAAGGTGATCAGCTCTATCTCGTTATGAATTTAGTGTATATCGCCATCTCGTTGTAAATTATATGTCCAACGATATATGGTTGTTAATTCAGAGTCCAACGATATCTCTTATGGGTGTCCAACGCTATATGATTTATAATCAGGTTTTTATCAACATTTCGTTGTTAACTAGGTGTCTAACGATATATGGTTTAAAATTAGATGTCCAATGCTAACTCGTTGTGAATTTAGTGTCCAGCGCCATCTCGTTTTAAATTAGGTGTACAACTTTATTTCGTTGTGAATTTAGCATCCAACGCCATCACGTTCTAAGTAAGTTGTACAACTTTATTTCGTTGTGAATTTAGTTTCCAACGCTGTCTCTTTTTGAAAATTAAGTGTCCAACGTTATTTCCTTGTGAATTTAGTGTCCACCGGCATCTCGTTGTAAATAAGGTGTTCAACTCTATCTCGTTGTGAATTAAGTGTCCAACGCTACCTGGTTGTGAATTTAGTGTCCAACGTTATCTGGTTGTGATATTAGAATTCACCGTTATCTCTTTTGAATTTAGTGTCGAACTCTATCTCACTGTGAATTTTGTGTTCAACGCCATCTCGTTGTAAATTAGGTGTCCAACGCTATATGGTTATAAATCAGGTTTTTAACGAATTCTCGTTGTTAACTAGGTGTCCAACGATATATGGTTTTAAATTAGATGTCTAACGATAATTAGGTGTACTACGCTGTCTCTTTGGAAATTAAGTGTCCAACGTTATCTCCTTGTAAATTTAGAGTTCACCGCTATCTCTTGTGAGTTTATTGTCCAACTCTATCTCGTTTTGAAGTAAGTGTCGGACGCCATCTCGTTATAAATTAAGGGTCCTACGACATCTCGTTCTAAATTAGGTGTAAAATGTTATTTCGTAGTGAATTTAGTGTCCACCGCCATCATGTTGTAAATTTAGTGTCCAACACAACCTAAACGTAAATAAGTTGTCCAACGCTATCTCTTTGATAATTTAGTGCCCATTGCGTTCTCTTTGTGAATTTAGTGTCCATATTCAACGCTATCTAGTTGTGAATGTAGTTTTCAAGGCTACCTGGTTGTGAATGAAGTGTTCAAAGTTGTCGTTTAAGTGTCTAACACTAAGCCGTTGTGAATTTAGGGTCCAACGATATCCCGTTGTGAATTTAGTGTCCAACTCTATCTCGTTGTGAATAAGGTGTTCAGCTCTATCTTGTTATGAATTTAGTGTATAGCGCCATATCGTTGTATATTATATGTCCAACGATATATGGTTGTTTATTCAGAGTCCAACGATATCTCTTATGAATTTAGTGTCCAACTATTTCTCACTGTGAATTTTGTGTTCAACGACATCTCGCTGTAAATTAGGTGTCTAACGCTATATGTTTTATAATCAGGTTTTTATCGACATTTCGTTGTAAACTAGGTGTCTATCGATATATGGTTTAAAATAAGATGTCCAATGCTAACTCGTTGTGAATGTAGTGTCCAGCGCCATCTTGTTCTAAATTAGGTGTTCAACTCTATCTCGTTGTGAATAAAGTGTCCACCACCATCTATCTCATTGTGAATTATATGTCCAACGCTGGCTGGTTGTGAATTTAGTATCCAACGTTATCTCAATGTAAGCTTAGAATTCACCGTTATCTCTTTTGAATTTAGTGTCCAACTCTATCTCACTGTGAATTTTGTGTTCAACGCCATCTCGTTGTAAATTAAGTGTCCAACGCTATATGGTTTTAAATCAGGTTTTTAACATCTCGTTGTAAACTAGGTCTCCAACGATATATGGTTTTAAATTAGATGCCCAACGCTAACTCGTTGTAAATTTAGTGTCCAACGCCATTTCGTTCTAAATTAGGTGTACAACTTTATTTTGTTGTGAATTAAGTGTCCAATGCTGTCAGTTGTAAATTAAGTGTCCAACGTTATTTCGTTGTAAATTTTGTGTCCGACGGCATCTCGTTCTAAATTAGGTGTTCAGCTCTATCTCGTTATGACTTTAGTGTCCAGCGGAATCTCGTTGTTAATTATGTGTCCAACGATATATGGTTGTTTATTAAGAATCCAACGATATCTCTTATGAATTTATTGTCCAACTTTATCTCGTTGTGAATTAAGTGTCTAACGCCATCTCGTTGAAAATTAGGTGTTCAGCTCTATCTCGTTGTGAATTTAGTGTCCAACGCCATCTCGTTCTAACTTAGGTGTACTACGCTGTCTCTTTGGAAATTAAGTGTCCAACGTTATCTCGTTGTAAATTTAGAGTTCACCGCTATCTCTTGTGAATTTATTGTCCAACTCTATCTCGTTTTGAAGTAAGTGTCGGACGCCATCTCGTTGTAAGTTAAGTGTCCAACGACATCTCGTTCTAAATTAGGTGTAAAATGTTATTTATTTATTTATTTATTTATAGCTACATAATTTACAAAATTAATTTATAAACTATTTTTTAAGGAAGACACTAGGGCAGCAAGGCCATATAGTGTCGTTTTTTGAAATGCACAAATAATTCAAGTATACTAGAAATTATAATTAGTTAACATTTATGTATGTACGTACATAAGTAAAAATTTTAATTTGTGTGAATAGTTGATTTTAGTACAAAAATAAGAAATAAGAAAAGTAAAAGATTAACTTGTATTTTAGACATTAAGAATTTAAATATCATTAAACTTGTTGTGGAGTAATGTTGCTTCTTTGATGTTTTGAAGGGACTGCAAAAGAGTTGGATCTAAAAGGTCTGCGAGTTGTTGCTCAATAAGTTGTGGTTCATTTATACGCTTGGAGATAGGGCAAGTAACCAATATATGCCAAATAGTAAGAGCAGTTCCACAATTCTGACATTCTTCTGGAGATTCTCGGTTGTACAAATGCCGACTGGTGAAAAGGGTTTTTCCTACCCTGATTCGAAGTAGTTTTATACATTCATTTCTCGTAAATGCTGTATTGTATGGTTTATGATTAGGTGATGTTTTCGAAGAAAAGTTTCTGAATGTTTCCACTCCTCCGCTACCTGCGCCTTCTGTATTGATTCAACAATTTTTTTTGTAAGTCGATAAGAAATAGGGATTTCTACTGTCAACGGGTATTTATTAATTTCTTTAGCTGATGTATCTGCAAATTCATTACCCGGTATTCCTACGTGTGCAGGTACCCAATCTAACATTATATTGCTGTGATTATTGAGGCTGCTTCTGATGGATTCCAGAGAAGGACATTTGTTAAGTCTACTGCGAAGTCCATAAAGGATGCTTAGGTTATCAGTGAAAATAATGGTTCTCTCCTTAAGGCATTGGGCTATGGATATAGCTTTTTCGATAGCTGTTAGTTCTGAAATGTAGCTTCCAGCTAGTTCCAACAATAGTCCTTGATGGATAAGTTTTGTGTTTCCGTTCATCTTAAATTCAATCACTGCATATGAGGAGTTATTATCATGGAAAGAGCCATCGGTATAAAAAATACGATCTGCATTTGAAGAAGCTATCATATCCTTGTGGAGCTTACGGTATTGTTCACATAGGGTTTCGTTTTTTCTAAACTGTGCTAAGCTGGTGTCGATTTTGAGAAAGTTTCTTTTCCAAGGTGGTGGGGGATTGAAGCTGTCTTTTAAACTCATTTCGGGAAAAACTATTTGAGTTGAAGGTAGCAAGGAGACCATATTCTTCAAGGCGGAAGTGGAATTTTTACGATTTGGTTTTCTGCTGAGGATTTCTTCTTTTAGTACAGTATGAAGGGGGTGCATAACGTCAGCTAGTCCCTTGCTGGTTATATTTGCTGCTCTTTTCTTTGCAAGTTGTTCAAAGGTGGTATATCCTCCTTCGATTCGGAGTGCTGCGATTGGTGTTCTTTTTAGTGCCCCTGTAGCTGTGCGATAACATTCATTGATTGCGGCGTCAATTTTATCAATGTTCTTTTTTGTTGTAAACATAAAGACTGTCATGCCATGCTGAAGAGTTCCTTCTACTAACACTTTTGCTATTTTGATCGCTGTTTCTAGGTGTGGTCCTTTCTTTCGAGAGCAAATCATTTTTAGTGCGTTATTCTTGGATTTTAATTGATTAAGCAAGTTTTTGGTATGTATGTCCCATTTGAGATTACCACTAAAATTTACACCAAGTATTTTTAGTTGTTTTTGAGGCGGAATCGGGATATCACGCAGAATAATTGGGGATTGTACACATTTTCTCTTTCTACAGAGGTGAAGAGCTTCCGTTTTGGCTGGTGGGACTACTGCACCTCTTTCCTGAGCCCAATTGTGTATCGCGGAGTCAGTTTCTTCAATAATTTGTCTGACGTGGGTAGTATCACCTGATGCTAGAGCGTAAATATTATCAGCATAAATTCCGATGAAGTCAAGGTTGTATCTTGGTAGGGCCAACTGTGTTACTAAGGAATCGATATAGGCGTTATATATTACCACTGAAAGTGGGGAACCTTGAGGGATCCCATTTTCCAGCTTAATTTGAGACGAGTTGTATCCATCAACATTAACTTGAAAGGTTCTTCCTGAGAGAAAAGAGAGAATTATTTGTAGGATTTTTTTTGGAACTCCCCATGAGTGTAGCTGATTGATAGCTGGAAAAGCTAAGACTCTGTCAAACGCATTTTCAAGATCCCATGACATTACCATACTGTGTTTCGTTGCAGACAGATTTTGGGCAATTTTTCGTTCCAATAGCTGTAAGAGTGTTTGAACTCCTCTATTAGGTCTAAAGGCATATTGTGCCGGGTGCAGTTTCTTTTCCATCATTGAACCAATTCGTCTTGCTAGGATTTTCTCAAAAATCTTAGAGAGAATGGGAAGGAGTGATATGGGTCGATATTCTTCATATAAATGGGATGATTGTGTCTTTTTAGGTATGGGTTTAAGTTTTGCCCGCTTCCAGTCCTGTGGAAAAATACCCTTATCTATAATGTTGTTGTACAGAGAACAAATTCTTCTTTTGAGACTATCATCACAATATTTTACCATATTGTACGTAATCTTATCTTCTCCCGGCGTCGTTCCCTTTGTACCTTGCAGGGTTAGCTTTAGCTCGATTAGTGTGATCGCTTCCATGAGATATTCCGATTGGTCAAAAAGATTAGGGAGGTTATCTATATTAAAATTGATCTTTTTTTGGATCGTATTGTTAGGGTAAGAGATGTCAGCACTATATCCTTTCTATTTGTTAGCGAAAGTATTTGCTATCACTCTGGGATCTATTTGTATGGTTTCTTCCATAAACATGTGAGGGAATTCTTGAGGTGGCTTCGAGGTTCGGAGTGACCTTATTCTGTTCCATAGTGTTCTAGAGTCTAGAGTTGGATTCATGGTATTGATAAAATTTTCCCACGACAATCTTTTGGCTTGGATAGATTCTCTCCGAAGTTTCGAACAAGTTTTCCTGTAATAAATGCAATTTTCTGTTGTGGGGCTTCTTCGTAATTTTGACCATGCAATATGTTTTTCTTTTACAAGGATGGAAATGGTTTTGGTGAACCAAATAGGATTTGGTTTGTGTCTTTTTTGGTTTGTTACAGGGATACTTTTTGCTGCAGCTGTTCTGATGATTTTTTTAATTTTTGCAGCTTCCTGGTTAGTGTTATTTGATGAAGCTATTTCTAATGAAAGGGTTTGTGTGGTTGATTCAAATAACCTCCAATTAGCCAAATTTTCTTTAAAACGTGCCTGGAACTTCTTTGTTATTTTCCTTTGTGGAGTTTGTATCAGGATTGGAATATGGTCTTTAGTTTCTGAGCCGGAAGGTATGACCTCCCAATTTAGTAAGGGTGCAATATCCTCAGTTGCAAATGACACATCGATTGCCGTAAAAGTATTTCTAGTGCTAAAGAAAGTGGGTGAACCATCATTAAGAAGGACTAGATTTCTATCATTTGCAAAGTTTTCGAACTTTAATCCAGTAGGGTTAGTTGCATTTGATCCCCATAACGTATTATGTGCATTTATATCACCTAATATTATATGCTGGTTACGATTTCTTAATGGAATATCTTCTAGGATTTCTGGAGTAATGATAACGTCATGTTCCCTGTATATGTTTGTGATGTTAATTGTCCTATTTGCTCTAATTTCGATTGTTTGATGCAACAAGTTTGATGTGGAGGTGATATGCGATTCTATGGGTATATTCTGTTTGACAAGAAAACCTATACCTGCTTTGGCATAATGATAATTTTTATTATGTTCAAAAGTTTGGTAGTTTTTCATTTTAAAGTATTTATTTGTATTAGGTGTTATATGGGTTTCTTGTAGTGCTATTATATCTGGGTTATATTTATTAATTAAACGTTCTAAACAGTGTTTATTGTTTAAAAAGCCTTGGAGGTTCCATTGGAGGATGACAAAGTCAAATTCCAACAGAGCCATTATAATTTATCAGTTTTTGTATTAATCGGAAGTTGTTTGTGTGGTGTATTGTGGTTTGGTTGTTGTGTGAGAGGGAGATTTTGTTGGAGTAAGTTTGAGTGATCTGTTAAGTTTGGGCAAACGGATTGCTCAGATTCGGAGTCAATATCCATAATATTGTCCTTTGATGTAGAAGGTATATTTGCATTTTTTTCGGAATGATGAGAGAAATTAGTAAGATTTTGTAATTCGGGAGCGTAAGATGAGAGAGATTTTTGAGTTGATTGTGTTTGGGCTTGGGGTATTTTGTTTGTTTGCTGTGGTAGGTGGCTGGGATGGTTTTGGAGTGATTAATTGAGTGGTGGAGATTTTGTCATGGGTTCAATATTAGGAGTGTTTGGGTTGCTTTCATTTTGGATTTGAATATTTGTCGTCTCAGTGAGTGGACTGGAGTTGGCGGAGATGGTTGTTTTCTTCATTTGATTTTCTACGCGTTTCTTTATTATTTCTGCTACTGTCGGGTTATTTTCGTTCCTTTTTTTGGGAGGCTGTAGTTGGTGAAGTGACGGGTTGTCGTTATAGATTTGCCATGCATCACGAACGGTGCATCGGCGGTCAGCTTTGATTTTATTGACAGATTTGTACCGAAGGAAGGAGGGGTCATACGACGTGTGGGTTTCTTCATTGCAATTAATACAGAATGTGCGGGTACAAGGTGTATGTGGTGGCGGAAGTGCGCATTCTTTACAAAGTGCTGCATTAGTGCAGCGGTTTTTAGTATGTCCCAATTTTTGGCATAGCACTCAGCGCATAGGATTAGCAATATATTCATCAACTTTGCAGTTCATCCAACCTATTTTGATAGCTTGCGGTCGTCGGATTAGATCGAATGTAATAATTGCTGCACCTGTCGGTATCAAGCTGTTTTTTTCACGCTTCATCATTTTTCTTACTTCAGTTACTTTGAACTTTTTAAGTTCTTCTAAGAGTTCTGCTTCAGGAATATCGATTATATGTCTCGAGTAAATTCTTCCTTGCACAGAGTTTAGGGCAACGTGGTTAGTTACTTTAACCGGAATTGAATCGATTAGTTTAGCTTTGAGGAATTTTTTTGCTGTTGCTTCATTCAAGACTTTGAGTAAAAGATCACCTGACCTCATTGCCTTAACCTCCAAAATATCTTTCGATATGTGTTCCAAGCCTATATTTATTTGGAAGGGATTGTAAGAAGCAAGAGTGCGTAGTTGAATTTCATCTTTTCCTGTTGCACTTACAGCTTTTTCTGCTCCACTTATAATAAGAAAGCGTGGGATGTTGGTGTAGTTCGTAATTATGGGTAGTAGCGGATAGTCGTCATCGTCTCTGGTTTTTCGTTTAGAGTTTTTTTGTTTTTTTTGTAGGCTTATATTGACCTCTGGATTGAGGCCGTTAAACCTGTTATCGGTATGAGGGGGCGGCCCCCAATCCATCGCTTACCTTTTTAGTGGCGTGAAAAGAAAGAATCAGCTATGATATTATATATCTTTCACACGCGGTCAAAAAATATTCGCACCAAATATGTCTTGACACGGCAAATGCCAAGTTTGGACTGATAAAATGTTATTTCGTAGTGAATTTAGTGTCCAACGCCATCATGTTGTAAATTTAGTGTCCAACACAACCTAAACGTAAATTAGGTGTCCAACGCTATCTCTTTGTTAATTTAGTGCCCATTGCGTTCTCTTTGTGAATTTAGTGTCCATATACAACGCTATCTAGTTGTGAATTTAGTTTTCAAGGCTACCTGGTTGTGAATGAAGTGTTCAAAGTGGCCATCACGCTGTCATTTAAGTGTCCAACACTACGGAGTTGTGAATTTAGGGTCCACCGATATCCCGTTGTGAATTTAGTGTCCAACTCTATCTCGTTGTGAATTAAGTGTCCAACACCATCTCGTTGTAAATAAGGTGTTCAGCTCTATCTCGTTATGAATTTAGTGCATAGCGCCATCACGTTGGAAATTATATGTCCAACGATATATGGTTGTTAATTCAGAGTCCAACGATATTTCTTATGAATTTAGTGTCCAACTGTATCTCACTGTTAATTTTGTGTTCAACGCCATCTCGTTGTAAATTAAGTGTCCAAGGCTATATGCTTTTAAATCAGGTTTTTAACACATCGTTGTAAACTAAGTGTCCAACGATATATGGTTTTCAATAAGATGCCCAACGCTAACTCGTTGTGAATTTAGTGTCCAGCGGTATATGGTTTTAAATCAGTTTTATAACGACATCTCGTTGTAAACTAGGTGTCCAACGATATATAGTTTTAAATAAGATGTGGTACGCTAACTCGTTGTGAATTTAGCGTCAAACACCATCTCGTTCTAAATTAGGTGTACAACTTTATTTCGTTGTGAATTAAGTGTCCAACGCTGTCTCTTTGGACATTAAGTGTTCAACGTTATTTCGTTCTGAATTTAGTGTCTACCGGCATCTCGTTGTAAATTAGTTGTTCAACTTTATCTCGTTGTGAATTAAGTGTCCAATGCTTTCTGGTTGTTAATTTAGTGTCCAACGTTATCTCGTTGTAAATTTAGAGTTCACCGCTATCTCTTGTGAATTTATTGCCAAACTCTATCTCGTTTTGAAGTAAGTGTCAGACGCCATCTCGTTGTAAATTAAGTGTCCAACGACATCTCGTTCTAAATTAGGTGTTAAATGTTATTTCGTAGTGAATTTAGTGTCCACCGCCATCTATCTCGTTGTGAATTATATGTCCAACGCTGGCTGGTTGTGAATTTAGTATCCAACGTTATCTCAATGTAAGCTTAGAATTCACCGTTATCTCTTTTGAATTTAGTGTCCAACTTTATCTCACTGTGAATTTTGTGTTCAACGCCATCTCGTTGTAAATTAAGTGTCCAACGCTATATGGTTTTAAATCAGGTTTTTAACATCTCGTTGTAAACTAGGTCTCCAACGATATATGGTTTTAAATTAGATGCCCAACGCTAACTCGTTGTAAATTTAGTGTCCAACGCCATCTCTTTCTAAATTAGGTGTACATCTTTATTTTGTTGTGAATTAAGTGTCCAATGCTGTCAGTTGTAAATTAAGTGTCCAACATTATTTCGTTGTAAATTTTGTGTCCAACGGCATCTCGTTCTAAATTAGGTGTTCAGCTCTATCTCGTTATGACTTTAGTGTCCAGCGCAATCTCGTTGTAAATTATGTGTCCAACGATATTTGGTTGTTTATTAAGAATCCAACGATATCTCTTATGAATTTATTGTCCAACTTTATCTCGTTGTGAATTAAGTGTCTAACGCCATCTCGTTGAAAATTAGGTGTTCAGCTCTATCTCGTTATGAATTTAGTGTATAGCGCCATCTCGTTTTAAATTATATGTCCAACGATATATGGTTGTTAATTCAGAGTCCAACGCTTTCTCTTATGAATTTAGGGTCCCACTTTTTCTCAATTTGAATTTTGTGTTCAACGACATCTCGTTGTTAATAAGGTGTTCAACGCTATATGGTTTTAAATCAGGTTTTTTAACATTTCGTTGTAAACTAGGGGTCCAACGATATATGGTTTTAAATTAGATGCCCAACGCTAACTCGTTGTGAATTTAGTGTCCAACGCCATCTCGTTCTAAATTAGGTGCACGACTTTATTTTGTTGTGAATTAAGTGTCCAATGCTGTCAGTTGTAAATTAAGTGTCCAACGTTATTTCGTTGTAAATTTAGTGTCCACGGACATCTCGTTGTAAAATAGGTGTTCAACTATATCTTGTTGTGAATTAAGTGTCCCACGCTATCTGGTTTTTAATTTAGTTTCCAACGTTATCTCGTTGTAAACTTAGAATTCACTGCTATCTCTTTCGAATTTAGTGTCCAACTCTATTTCACTGTGAATTTTGTGTTCAACGCCATCCCGTTGTAAATAAGGTGTCCAACGATATATGGTTTTAAATAAGATGTTGTGAATTTAGCATCCAACGCCATCTCGTTCTAAGTAAGTTGTAGAACTTCATTTCGTTGTGAATTTAGTTTCCAACGCTGTCTCTTTTTTAAAATTAAGTGTCCAACGTTATTTCCTTGTGAATTTAGTGTCCACCGGCATCTCGTTGTAAATTAGGTGTTCAACTCTATCTCGTTGTGAATTAAGTGTCCAACGCTGGTTGGTTGTGAATTTAGTGTGCAACGTTATCTGGTTATGATATTAGAATTCACCGTTATCTCTTTTGAATTTAGTGTCGAACTCTATCTCACTGTGAATTTTGTGTTCTACGCCATCTCGTTGTAAATTAGGTGTCCAACGCTATATGGTTATTAATTAGGTTTTTAACGAATTCTTGTTGTTAACTAGGTGTCCAACGATATATGGTTTTAAATTAGATGTCTAACGCTAACTCGTTTTAAATTTAGTGTCTAACGCCATCTCGTTCTAACTTAGGTGTACTACGCTGTCTCTTTGGAAATTAAGTGTCCAACGTTATCTCGTTCTAAATTTAGAGTTCACCGCTATCTCTTGTGAATTTATTGTCCAACTCTATCTCGTTTTGAAGTAAGTGTCGGACGCCATCTCGTTGTAAATTAAGTGTCCAACGAGATCTCGTTCTAAATTAGGTGTAAAATGTTATTTCGTAGTGAATTTAGTGTCCAACGCCATCATGTTGTAAATTTAGTGTCCAACACAACCTAAACGTAAATTAGGTGTCCAACGCTATCTCTTTGTTAATTTAGTGCCCATTGCGTTCTCTTTGTGAATTTAGTGTTTATA
The DNA here is from genome assembly GCA_963971375.1 of Platycheirus rosarum. Lineage (NCBI taxonomy): Eukaryota > Metazoa > Arthropoda > Insecta > Diptera > Syrphidae > Platycheirus > Platycheirus rosarum. The sequence goes on along the minus strand of OZ020507.1, from coordinate 64,963,556 downwards.
TACAACGCTATCTAGTTGTGAATTTAGTTTTCAAGGCTACCTGGTTGTGAATGAAGTGTTCAAAGTGGCCATCACGTTGTCATTTAAGTGTCCAACACTACGCCGTTGTGAATTAAGGGTCCAACGATATCCCGTTGTGAATTTAGTGTCCAACTCTATCTCGTTGTGAATTAAGTGTCCAACACCATCTCGTTGTAAATAAGGTGTTCAGCTCTATCTCGTTATGAATTTAGTGTATAGCGCCATCTCGTTGTAAATTATATGTCCAACGATATATGGTTGTTAATTCAGAGTCCAACGACATCTCGTTCTAAATTAGGTGTACAATGTTATTTCGTAGTGAGTTTAGTGTCCACCGCCATCTATCTCGTTGTGAATTATATGTCCAACGCTGGCTGGTTGTGAATTTAGTATCCAACGTTATCTCAATGTAAGCTTAGAATTCACCGTTATCTCTTTTGAATTTCGTGTCCAACTCTATCTCACTGTGAATTTTGTGTTCAACGCCATCTCGTTGTAAATTAAACGTCCAGCGGTATATGGTTTTAAATCAGTTTTATAACGACCTCTCGTTGTAAACTAGGTTTGTTTTTTTTTTTTTATATAATTAGCCCGCACTAAAGGGATTTTGACTACCCTTATAATGTTCATTAAACACAGCGAGGGCTTTAGGAAAATAGGGAAGGATGTGAAAGGAGGTAACGATGCACATTTGTTTTAAAGTTCTGCACTTCAAAGTGGGAGGGAAAAACAGAGTCTGGCAAGGCATTCCACATTCGCGTGGTACGACTAAAGAAAGAATCCCTGTACTTGACAGTACGTCCGAAGTTGGGCTCAAGGGTATAATAATGGGCATTCCTTGCAGTGCGAGTATTACGGTTAAAGCGTTTCAGGGGAGGAATGCAACTGGCTATTTCGCTAGAGCATTGTTTATGGAAGTAGCGATAGAATAATGAAAGGCAGGAAACATTACGTCTGTGCCCCAGAGATGTAAATGTTTCTGTTATTGTTCGATCGCCTATCATTTTTAAAGCTCTTTTTTGTATTCTATCAAGAAAACTCAAGTGGGTTACAGGAGCACCTGCCCAAATGTGGGAGTTATACTCAAGTTTAGGGCGAATATATGCTTTGTATACTGTAGCCAGATCAGACGGGGTGAAGAACTTCTTGCATCTTCGAAGGAAACCTAAACATCTCGCGGCATTTTTGGCAACGTCAAATATGTGGTCATTCCACAGAAGGTGGTCTGTAATGCACATACCGAGAACTGAGAGGTGGTTGGTTTCCTCTATGCAAGTGCCACTCATGGATAGTGGCATTAGGGGTATATTTCGCTTTAACGACAAAAGACAACATTGTGTTTTCGAAGCATTAAATTCTACGCGGTTTCTTATTCCCCATTGAACAATGCTGTCAAGATCAGAATTTAATGAACTTATCATACGCTGCCGTTGCAGTTCCACATCCGAAGAACGAGGATGTGAATCTGGAAACGAATATGAGAAGCTGAGAGTACTGTCGTCTGCGAAACAATTGATAGGATTAGTTGTTTCAGATAATAAGTCGTTGATAAAAATAAGAAAGAGAGTCGGAGACAAAATAGAGCCCTGGGGCACGCCAGCGTTTATTTTGTGAGAATCAGACTTGAATCCGTCCAATACAACTTGTATTGAGCGTTTCGAAAGGTAATTACTAATCCAACGAAGAAGAGATTTGTCGAGTCCAAATGCACGCATTTTCGATAAAAGAGCTTGATGCCAAACTCTATCAAATGCCTTAGAAATATCAAGTGCAATAAATTTGCTTTCCCCAAAACGATGGAGAGATTGGTTCCACTTTTCAGTGAGATATACCATCAAATCACCAGTGGACCTGTTGCTACGAAAGCCGTACTGCCGGTCATTAAGAAGCTTTCGATCCTCAAGATATTTCTTAAGCTGAAAATTAATCAACGTTTCCATGACCTTGGAAAGAAGGGACGTAAGTGCAATTGGTCGATAGTTTGAGGGAGAAGAAGATTCGCCTTTCTTAGAGATTGGCTGGACAAATGCTGTTTTCCATCCACTCGGAAAGAGACCAGAGGAATAGGACAGATGGAAAAGCTTACGCAATGGTTTTGCCAGCGTAGAAGAACACCTCTTCAGAACAAAAGCGGGGATTTTATCCGGGCCAGCGGATTTGTTTATGTTAAGATCTTTTAATACTCTTGCGACTGTACGAGTGCGAAAGAAGATAGGTCCCATGAAATCATTTACGCTCTCGAGTACAGGAGGAGTACTAACACCTACTGGCAGCGTTGAGTTAGCAGCGAATTGGGCTGCAACGATATATAGTTTTAAATTAGATGTCGTACGCTAACTCGTTGTGAATTTAGCGTCCAACGCCATTTCGTTCTAAATTAGGTGAACAACTTTGTTTCGTTGTGAATTAAGTGTCCAACGCTGTCTCTTTGGAAATTAAGTGTCCAACGTTATTTCGTTGTAAATTTAGTGTTCACCGGCATCTCGTTCGAAATTAGGTGTACAATGTTATTTCAAAGTGAATTTAGCGTTCAACGCCAACTCGTTGCAAATTAAGTGTCTAACGCTATCACATTGTGAATTTAGGTTTCAATACTATGGTTCGCGAATTTAGTGTTTCACGGTATTTCGTTATGAATTTACAGTCCAAAGCCATCTGGTTATGAATTTAGTGTTCAAAGCGCCCTTTACGTTGTAAATTAAGTGTCCAACACTACGCCATTGTATATTTTTGATCCAACGATATCCCGTCGTGAATTTATTGTCCAACTCTATCTCGTTGGAAATTAAGTGTCCAACGCCATCTTGTTGTAATTTTAGTGTCCAAAGCTATTTCTTTATTGAATTTAGTGTCCAACGCCATGTCGTTGAGGATTTAGTGTCCAAAGCCATCTCGGTGTAAAAAAGGTGTCCAACGTTATTTCGTTGTGAATTAAGTGTCTAAAGCCATTTTGTTGTAAATTAGGTGTCCAACGGTATATGGGTTTTAAATCAGGCTTTTAACGACATCTCGTTGTAAACTAGATGTCCAACGATATATGGTTTTAAATTAGCCGCCCAACTCTAACTCGTTGTGAATTTAGTGTCCAACGTTATTTCGTTGTACATTTAGTGTCCACCGGCATCTAGTTGTAAATTAGTTGTTCAACTCTATCTTGTTGTGAATTAAGTGTCCCACGCTATCTGGTTTTTAATTTAGTCCAACTTTATCTCGTTGGAAATTAAGTATCCAACGACATCTCGTTCGAAATTAGGTGTACATTTCGTAGTGAATTTAGTGTCCAACGCCATCATGTTTTAAATTTAGTGTCCAACACAATCTAGTCGTAAATTAGGTGTCCAACGCTATCTCGTTATCAATTTATTGTCTAAAGCCATTTTCATGTAAATTAGGGGTCAACCGCCATCTCTTTGTAAATTTAGTGCCCATCGCGTCCTCTTTGTGAGCTATCTAGCTATGTATCTAGTTGTGAATTTATTGTCCAAGGCTACCTGATTGTGAATGAAGTATTCAAAGCGGCCATCGCGTTGTAAATTAAGTGTCCAATACTACGGCGTTGTGAATTTAAGGTCTAACGATATCCCGTTGTGAAGTTAGTGTCTAACTCTATCTCGTTGTAATATAGGTGTGCAACGCTATATGGTTTTAAATCAGGCTTTTAACGACATCTCGTTGTAAACTAGGTGTCCAACGATATATGGTTTTAAATAAGATGTCCAACACTAACTCGTTGTGAATATAGCGTCCAACGCCATCGTGTCCTAAATTAGGTGCACAACTTTATTTCGTTGTGAATTTAGTGTCCAACGCTGTCTCTTTGGAAATTAAGTGTCCAACGCCATGTCATTGTAAATAAGGTGTTCAGCTCTATCTCAATATAAATCTAGTGTCCAACGCCATCTCGTTGTAAATTATGTGTCCAACGATATATGGTTGTTAATTCAGAGTCCAACGATATCTCTTATGAATTTAGTGTCCAACTCTATCTCACGGTGAATTTTGTGTTCAAGACCATCTCGTTATAAATTAGTTTTTCAAAGATATATGGCTTTCAATAAGATGTTCAACGCTTATTCGTTGTGAATTAAGTGTTCAACGCTACCTGTTTGTTAATTTAGTGTCTAGCGATATCTGTATAAAAATTAAGTGGCCAACGACATCTCGTTGTAAATTAGGTGTTCAACGCTAAATGGTTTTAAATAAGGTATTCAACGCTATCTCGTTGAAAATTTAGTTTCCAATGACATCTTTTTCTTAATTAGGTGTTCAATGTTATTTCGTAGTGAATTTAGTTTCCACCGCCATCTTTTTTTAAATTAGGTGTTCAACTCTATCTGGTTGTGAATTATATGTCCAACGCTGTCTGGTTGTGAATTAGGTGTTCAATGCATATGGTTTTAAATCTGTTTTTTAACGACATCTCGTTGTAAACTAGGTGTCCAACGATGTATGGTTTCAAATTAGCCGCCCAACGCTAACTCGTTTTGAATTTAGTGTCCAACGCCATCTCGTTCTAAATTAGGTGTACAACTTTATTTCGTTGTGAATTTAGTGTCCAACGCCATCTCGTTGTAAATTATGTGTCCAACGATATGTGTTTATTAATTCAGAGTCCAACGATATCTCGTTCTAAATAAGGTGTACAATGTTATTTCGGAATGAATTTAATGCCCATCGCCATCTTGTTGTAAATTAGGTGTTCAACTCTATCTCGTTGTGAATTATATGTCCAACGCTGTCTGGTTGTGAATAAGGTGTCTGACGCTATATGGTTTTAAATCAGTTTTTTAACGACATCTCGTTGTAAGATGTATGGTTTTAAATAAGCCGCCCAACGCTAACTCGTTTTGAATTTATTGTCCAACGCCATCTCGTTCTTAATTAGGTGTCCAACTTTATTTCGTTTTGAATTTAGTGTCCAATGCTGTCTCGTTGTAAATTAAGTGTCCAACGTTATTTCGTTGTACATTTAGTGTCCAGCGTCATCTCGTTGTAAATTAGGTGTTCAACTCTATCTTGTTGTGAGTTAAGTGTCCCACGCTATCTGGTTTTTAATTTAGTGTCCAACTTTATCTCGTTGGAAATTAAGTATCCAACGACATCTCGTTCTAAATTAGGTGTACAATGTTATTTCGTAGTGAATTTAGTGTCCAACGCCATCATGTTTTAAATTTAGTTTCCAACACAATCTAGTCGTGAATTAGGTGTCCAACGCTATCTCGTTATCAATTTATTGTCTAAAGCCATTTTCTTGTAAATTAGGGGTCAAGCGCCATCCCTTTGTAAATTTAGTGCCCTTCGCGTCCTCTTTGTGAACTATCTAGCTATCTGGTTGTGAATAGAGTGTCCCAGCCTACCTGATTGTGAATGAAGTGTTCAAAGTGGCCATGGCGTTGTAAATTAAGTGTCCAAAACTACGTCGTTGTGAACTTAGTGTCCAACTTTATCTCGTTGTGAATGAAGGGTCCAACGTTATCTCGTTGGAAATTAAGTATCCAACGACATCTCGTTCTAAATTAAGTGTTCAATGTTATTTCGTAGTGAATTTAGTGTCTAACGCCATCTCGTTGTAAATTAAGTGTCTAACGCTATCACATTGTGAACTTAGTTTCAACAATATGGTTTGCGAATTTAGTGTTTCACGCTATTTCGTTATGAATTAATAGTCCAACGCCATCTGGCTATGAATTTAGTGTTCAAAGCGCCCCTCGCGTTGTAAATTAAGTGTCCAACACTACGGCGTTGTGAATTTAGGATCCAACGATATCCCGTCGTGAAGTTAGTGTCTAACTCTATCTCGTTGTAATATAGGTGTGCAACGCTATATGGTTTTAAATCAGGCTTTTAACGACATCTCGTTGTAAACTAGGTGTCCAACGATATATGGTTTTAAATAAGATGTCCAACACTAACTCGTTGTGAATATAGCGTCCAACGCCATCGTGTCCTAAATTAGGTGCACAACTTTATTTCGTTGTGAATTTAGTGTCCAACGCTGTCTCTTTGGAAATTAAGTGTCCAACGCCATGTCGTTGTAAATAAGGTGTTCAGCTCTATCTCAATATAAATTTAGTGTCCAACGCCATCTCGTTGTAAATTATGTGTCCAACGATATATGGTTGTTAATTCAGAGTCCAACGATATCTCTTATGAATTTAGTGTCCAACTCTATCTCACGGTGAATTTTGTGTTCAAGACCATCTCGTTATAAATTAGTTTTTCAAAGATATATGGCTTTCAATAAGATGTTCAACGCTTATTCGTTGTGAATTAAGTGTTCAACGCTACCTGTTTGTTAATTTAGTGTCTAGCGATATCTGTATAAAAATTAAGTGGCCAACGACATCTCGTTGTAAATTAGGTGTTCAACGCTAAATGGTTTTATATAAGGTATTCAACGCTATCTCGTTTAAAATTTAGTTTCCAACGACATCTTTTTCTTAATAAGGTGTTCAATGTTATTTCGTAGTGAATTTAGTTTCCACCGCCATCTTTTTTTAAATTAGGTGTTCAACTCTATCTGGTTGTGAATTATATGTCCAACGCTGTCTGGTTGTGAATTAGGTGTTCAATGCTATATGGTTTTAAATCAGTTTTTTAACGACATCTCGTTGTAAACTAGGTGTCCAACGATGTATGGTTTCAAATTAGCCGCCCAACGCTAACTCGTTTTGAATTTATTGTCCAACGCCATCTCGTTCTTAATTAGGTGTCCAACTTTATTTCGTTTTGAATTTAGTGTCCACTGCTGTCTCGTTGTAAATTAAGTGTCCAACATTATTTCGTTGTACATTTAGTGTCCACCGTCATATCGTTGTAAATTAGGTGTTCAACTCTATCTTTTTGTGAATTAAGTGTTCCACGCTATCTGGTTTTTAATTTGGTGTCCATCGTTATCTTGTTGGTAATTAAGTATCCAACGACATCTCGTTCTAAATTAGGTGTACAATGTAATTTCGTAGTGAATTTAGTGTCCAACGCCATCATGTTGTAAATTTAGTGTCCAACACAATCTAGTCGTAAATTAGGTGTCCAACGCTATCTCGTTATCAATTTATTGTCTAAAGCCATTTTCTTGTAAATTAGGGTCAAGCGCCATCTCTTTGTAAATTTTGTGCCAATCGCATTCTCTTTGTGAACTATCTAGCTATGTATCTAGTTGTGAATTTAGTGTCCAAGGCTACCTGATCGTGAATCGCGTTGTAAATTAAGTGTCCAACACAACGCCGTTGTGAATTAAGGGTCCAACGATATCCCGTTGTGGATTTAGTGTCCAACTCTATCTCGTTGTGAATTTAGTGTCCAATGCCATCTCGTTGTAAATTAAGTGTCTATCGCTATCACCTTGTGAATTAAGTTTTCAATACTATCGTTTAGTGAATTTAGTGTTTCACGCTATTTGGTTATGAATTTAGAGTCCAACGCCATCTGGTTGTGAATTTAGTGTTAAAAGCTCCATGGCGTTGTAAATTAAGTGTCCAACACTACGCCGTTGTAAATTTAGGGTCAAACGATATCCCGTTGTGAATTTAGTATTTTAGTGTCCAAGGCCATCTTGTTGTAAATTAAGTGTCCAAAGCTTTTTCATTATCAATTTAGTGTCCAACGTCATGTCGTTCTGAATTAAGTGTCCAACGGAATCTTGTTGTTAATAAGCTATCCAACGTTATTTCGTTGTGAATTTAGTGTCCAACGCCATCTCGTTGTAAATTAGGTGTTCAACTCTATCGCCTTATGAATTTAGTGTCCAATGCCTTGTCGTTGTGAATTTAGTGTCCTAGTGTTATTTCATTGTGAATCAATTAAAGTGTCCAACGGCATCTCGTTCTAAATTAGGTGTACAATGTTATTTCGTTGTCAATTTAGTGTCCAACGCCATCTCGTTGTAAATTAAGTGTCTAACGCTATCACATTGTGATTTTAGTTTTCAATACTATCGTTTAGTGAATTTCGTTTTTCACGCTATTTCGTTATGAATTTAGATTCCAACGCTGCCTGGTTGTGAATTTAGTGTTAAAAGCGGCCATGGCGTTGTAAATTAAGTGTCCAACATTACGCCGTTGTGAATTTAGGGTCCAACGATATCCCGTTGTAAATTTAGTGTACAATGTTATTTTGTTGTGAATATAGTGGCCAGCGGCATCTTTGTGAATGTAGTGCCCAACGCAATCTCTTTGTAAATTAAGTGTCCATCGCGTTCTCTCTGTGAATTTAGTGTCCATATCCAACGCTTTCTAGTTGTGAGTTTAGTGTCCAAGGCTACCTGGTTGTGAATGAAATATTCAAAGCGGCCATCGCGTTGTAAATTAAGTGACCAACACTACGCCGTTTTGAATTTAGGGTCCAACGAAATCCTTCTGTGAATTTAGTGTCCAACTCTATCTTGTTGTGAATTTAGTGTCCAACGTCAACTCGTTGCAAATTAGGTGTCTAACGCTATCGCGTTTTGAATTTAGTTTTCAACACTTTCTTTTAATGAATTTAGTGTTTTACGCTATTTCGTTATGAATTTAAAGTCCAACGCCGTATGGTTTTGAATTAAGTGTTCAAAGCGGCCATCGCGTTGTAAATTAAGTGTCCAACACTACGCCAATGTGAATATAGGGTCCAACGATATACCGTTGTGAATTTAGTGTCCAACTCTATGTCTTTGTGAATTTAGTGTCCAACGCCATCTCGTTGTAAATTAGGTCTTCAACTTTATCTCGTTATGAATTAAGTGTCCAACGCCATCTCGTTCTAAATTAGGTGTTCAACGTTATTTCGTTGTAAACTTTTATTTAGTGTGCAACGCCATCTCGTTGTAAATTAGGTGTTGAACTCTATTATCTTGTTGTAAATTGGGTGTCCAACGCTAAATGGTTTTAATTAAGGTGTCCAACGCTATCTCGTTGTGAATTTAGTGTCCAACGACATCTCGTTCTAAATTAAGTGTCTAACGCTATCACATTGTGAACTTAGTTTTCAAATATGGTTTTCGAATTTAGTGTTTCACGCTATTTCGTTATGAATTTAGTGTTCAAAGCGCCCTTCGCGTTGTAAATTAAGTGTCCAACAATACGGCGTTGTGAATTTAGGATCCAACGATATCCCGTCGTGAAGTTAGTGTCTAACTCTATCTCGTTGTAAATTAGGTGTGCAACGCTATATCGTTTTAAATCAGGCTTTTACCGACATCTCGTTGTAAACTAGGTGTCCAACGATATATGGTTTAAAATAACATGTCCAACACTAACTCGTTGTGAATTTAGCGGCTAACGCAATCGCGTCCTAAATTAGGTGCACAACTTTATTTTGTTGTGAATTTAGTGTCCAACGCCATGTCGTTGTATATAAGGTGTTCAGCTCTATCTTAATATAAATTTAGTGTCCAACGCCATCTCGTTGTAAATTATGTGTCCAACGATATGTGGTTGTTAATTCAGAGTCCAACGATATCTATTATGAATTTAGTGTCCAACTCTATCTCGTTGTGAATTTAGTGTCCAATGCCATCTGGTTGTAAATTAAGTGTCTATCACTATCACCTTGTGAATTAAGTTTTCAATACTATCGTTTAGTGAATTTAGTGTTTCACGCTATTTAGTTATGAATTTAGATTCCAACGTCATGTGAATTTAGTGTTAAAAGCGCCATGGCGTTGTAAATTAAGTGTCCAACACTACGCCGTTGTAAATTTAGGGTCAAACGATATCCCGTTGTGAATTTAGTATCTTAGTGTCCAACGCCATCTTGTTGTAAATTAAGTGACCAAAGCTTTTTCCTTATCAATTTAGTGTCCAACGTCATGTCGTTGTGAATTTAGTGTCCAACGCCATCTCGTTGTAAATTAGGTGTTCAACTCTATCTCGTTATGAATTTAGTGTCCAATGCCATGTCGTTGTGAATTTGGTGTCCAAGTGTTATTTCATTGTGAATCAATTAAAGTGTCCAAGGGCATCTCGTTCTAAATTAGGTGTACAATGTTATTCCGTTGTCAATTTAGTGTCCAACGCCATCTCGTTGTAAATTAAGTGTCTAACGCTATCACATTGTGATTTTAGTTTTCAACACTATCCTTTAGTGAATTTCGTTTTTCACGCTATTTAGTTATGAATCTAGATTCCAACACTGCCTGGTTGTGAATTTAGTGTTAAAAGCGGCCATGGCGTTGTAAATTAAGTGTCCAACACTACGCCATCTCGTTGTAAATTAGGTGTTCAACGCTATATGGTTTAAAATCAGGTTTTTAACGACATCTCGTTTTAACTAGGTGTTCAACGATGTATGGTTTTAAATTAGATGAACAACGCTTACTCGTTTTGAATTTAGTGTCCAACGCCATCTCATTCTAAATTAGGTGTACAACTTTATTTCATTGTGAATCAATTAAAGTGTCCAACGGCATCTCGTTCTAAATTAGGTGTACAATGTTATTTCGTGGTCAATTTGGTGTCCAACGCCATCTCGTTGTAAATAAAGTGTCTAACGCTATCACATTGTGATTTTAGTTTTCAACACTATCCTTTAGTGAATTTCGTTTTTCACGCTATTTCGTTATGAATTTAGATTCCAACCCTGCCTGGTTGTGAATTTAGTGTTAAAAGCGGCCATGGCGTTGTAAATTAAGTGTCCAACACTACGCCGTTGTGAATTTAGGGTCCAACGATATCCCGTTGTAAATTTAGTGTACAATGTTATTTCGTTGTGAATATAGTGTCCACCGGCATCTTTGTGAATGTAGTGCCCAACGCAATATCTTTGTAAATTAAGTGCCCATCGCGTTTTCTCTGTGAATTTAGTGTCCATATCCAACGCTTTCTAGTTGTGAGTTTAGTGTCCAAAGCTACCTGGTTGTGAATGAAGTATTCAAAGCGGCCATCGCGTTGTAAATTAAGTGTCCAACACTACGCCGTTGTGAATTTAGGGTCCAACGAAATCCTTCTGTGAATTTAGTGTCCAACTCTATCTTGTTGTGAATTAAGTGTCCAACGTCAACTCGTTGCAAATTAGGTGTCTAACGCTATCGCGTTTTGAATTTAGTTTTCAACATTATCTTTTAATGAATTTAGTGTTTTACGCTACATCCTTATGAATTTAAAGTCCAACGCCGTCTGGTTTTGAATTAAGTGTTCAAAGCAGCCATAGCGTTGTTAATTAAGTGTCCAACACTACGCCGTTGTGAATATAGGGTCCAACGATATACCGTTGTGAATTTAGTGTCCAACTCTATGTCTTTGTGAATTTAGTGTCCAACGCCATCTCTTTGTAAATTAACTGTCCAAAGCTATTTCCTTATGAATTTAGTGTCCAACGCCATGTCGTTGTGAATTTAATGTCCAACGCCATCTCGTTGTAAATAAGGCGCCCAACGTTATTTCCTTGTGAATTTAGTGTCCAACGCCATCTCGTTGTAAATTAGGTCTTCAACTCTATCTCGTTATGAATTAAGTGTCCAACGCCATCTCGTTCTAAATAAGGTGTACAATGTTATTCCGTTGTCAATTTAGTGTCCAACGCCATCTCGTTGTAAATTAAGTGTCTAACGCTATCACATTGTGATTTTAGTTTTCAACACTATTTAGTTATGAATCTAGATTCCAACACTGCCTGGTTGTGAATTTAGTTTTAAAAGCGGCCATGGCGTTGTAAATTAAGTGTCCAACACTACGCCATCTCGTTGTAAATTAGGTGTTCAACGCTATATGGTTTAAAATCAGGTTTTTAACGACAACTCGTTTTAACTAGGTGTTCAACGATGTATGGTTTTAAATTAGATGAACAACGCTTACTCGTTTTGAATTTAGTGTCCAACGCCATCTCATTCTAAATTAGGTGTACAACTTTATTTCATTGTGAATCAATTAAAGTGTCCAACGGCATCTCGTTCTAAATTAGGTGTACAATGTTATTTCGTGGTCAATTTGGTGTCCAACGCCATCTCGTTGTAAATTAAGTGTCTAACGCTATCACATTGTGATTTTAGTTTTCAACACTATCGTTTAGTGAATTTCGTTTTTCACGCTATTTCGTTATGAATTTAGATTCCAACGCTGCCTGGTTGTGAATTTAGTGTTAAAAGCGGCCACGGCGTTGTAAATTAAGTGTATAACACTACGCCGTTGTGAATTTAGGGTCCAACAATATTCCGTTGTAAATTTAGTGTACAATGTTATTTCGTTGTGAATTTAGTGTCCACCGGCATCTTTGTGAATGTAGTGCCCAACGCATTCTCTTTCTAAATTAAGTGCCCATCGCGTTCTCTCTGTGAATTAAGTGTCCATATCCAACGCTATCTAGCCGTGAGTTTAGTGTCCAAGGCTACCTGGTTGTGAATGAAGTATTCAAAGCGGCCATCGCGTTGTAAATTAAGTGTCCAACACTACGCCGTTGTGAATTTAGGGTCCAACGAAATCCTTCTGTGAATTTAGTGTCCAACTCTATCTTGTTGTGAATTAAGTGTCCAACGTCAACTCGTTGCAAATTAGGTGTCTAACGCTATCGCGTTTTGAATTTAGTTTTCAACATTATCTTTTAATGAATTTAGTGTTTTACGGTACTTCGTTATGAATTTAAAGTCCAACGCCGTCTGGTTTTGAATTAAGTGTTCAAAGCAGCCATAGCGTTGTTAATTAAGTGTCCAACACTACGCCGTTGTGAATATAGGGTCCAACGATATACCGTTGTGAATTTAGTGTCCAACTCTATGTCTTTGTGAATTTAGTGTCCAACGCCATCTCTTTGTAAATTAACTGTCCAAAGCTATTTCCTTATGTATTTAGTGTCCAACGCCATGTCGTTGTGAATTTAATGTCCAACGCCATCTCGTTGTAAATAAGGCGCCCAACGTTATTTCCTTGTGAATTTAGTGTCCAACGCCAAATCGTTGTAAATTAGGTCTTCAACTCTATCTCGTTATGAATTAAGTGTCCAACGCCATCTCGTTCTAAATTAGGTGTACAATGTTATTTCGTTGTCAATTTAGTGTCCAACGCCATCTCGTTGTAAATTAAGTGTCTAACGCTATCACATTGTGATTTTAGTTTTCAACACTATCCTTTAGTGAATTTCGTTTTTCACGCTATTTCGTTATGAATTTAGATTCCAACCCTGCCTGGTTGTGAATTTAGTGTTAAAAGCGGCCATGGCGTTGTAAATTAAGTGTCCAACACTACGCCGTTGTGAATTTAGGGTCCAACGATATCCCGTTGTAAATTTAGTGTACAATGTTATTTCGTTGTGAATATAGTGTCCACCGGCATCTTTGTGAATGTAGTGCCCAACGCAATATCTTTGTAAATTAAGTGCCCATCGCGTTTTCTCTGTGAATTTAGTGTCCATATCCAACGCTTTCTAGTTGTGAGTTTAGTGTCCAAAGCTACCTGGTTGTGAATGAAGTATTCAAAGCGGCCATCGCGTTGTAAATTAAGTGTCCAACACTACGCCGTTGTGAATTTAGGGTCCAACGAAATCCTTCTGTGAATTTAGTGTCCAACTCTATCTTGTTGTGAATTTAGTGTCCAACGTCAACTCGTTGCAAATTAGGTGTCTAACGCTATCGCGTTTTGAATTTAGTTTTCAACACTATCTTTTAATGAATTTAGTGTTTTACGCTATTTCGTTATGAATTTAAAGTCCAACGCCGTCTGGTTTTGAATTAAGTGTTCAAAGCGTTCGTTATGAATTTAGTGTCCAACGCCATGTCATTGTGAATTTAGTGTCCAACGCTGCCTGGTTGTGAATTTAGTGCTCAAAGCGGCCATGGCGTTGTAAATTAAGTGTCCAACTCTACGCCGTTGTAAGTTTAGGGTCAAACGATATCCCTTTGTGAATTTAGTATTTTAGAGTGCAACGCCATCTCGTTGTAAATTAAGTGTCCAAAGCTTTTTCCTTATGAATTTAGTGTCCAACGCCATGTCGTTGTAAATATAGTGTCCAACACCATCTTGTTGTAAATTAGGTGTTCAACTTTATCTCGTTATGAATTTAGTGTCCAACGCCATGTCGTTGTGAATTTAGTGTCCAACGCTGCCTGGTTGTGAATTTAATGTTCAACGCCATCTCGTTCTAAATTAGGTGCACAACGTTATTTCATTGTGAATCAATTAAAGTGTCCAACGGTATCTCGTTCTAAATTAGGTGTACAATGTTATTTTGTGGTCAATTTAGTGTCCAACGCCATCTCGTTGTAAATTAAGTGTCTAACGCTATCACATTGTGATTTTAGTTTTCAACACTATCGTTTAGCAATTTCGTTTTTCACGCTATTTCGTTATGAATTTAGATTCCAACGCTGCCTGGTTGTGAATTTAGTGTTAAAAGCGGCCATGGCGTTGTAAATTAAGTGTATAACACTACGCGGTTGTGAATTTAGGGTCCAACGATATCCCGTTATAAATTTAGTGTACAATGTTATTTCGTTGTGGATTTAGTGTCCACCGGCATCTTTGTGAATGTAGTGCCCAACGCAATCTCTTTGTAAATTAAGTGTCCATCGCGTTCTCTGTGAATTTATTGTCCATATCCAACGCTATCTAGTTGTGAGTATAGTGTTCAAGGCTACCTGGTTGTGAATGAAATATTCAAAGCGGCCATCGCGTTGTAAATTAAGTGACCAACACTACGCCGTTTTGAATTTAGGGTCCAACGAAATCCTTCTGTGAATTTAGTGTCCAACTGTATCTTGTTGTGAATTTAGTGTCCAACGTCAACTCGTTGCAAATTAGGTGTCTAACGCTATCGCGTTTTGAATTTAGTTTTCAACACTTTCTTTTAATGAATTTAGTGTTTTACGCTATTTCGTTATGAATTTAAAGTCCAACGCCGTAGGGTTTTGAATTAAGTGTTCAAAGCGGCCATCGCGTTGTAAATTAAGTGTCCAACACTACGCCAATGTGAATATAGGGTCCAACGATATACCGTTGTGAATTTAGTGCCCAACTCTATATCTTTGTGAATTTAGTGTCCAACGCCATCTCGTTGTAAATTAGGTCTTCAACTTTATCTCGTTATGAATTAAGTGTCCAACGCCATCTCGTTCTAAATTAGGTGTTCAACGTTATTTCGTTGTAAACTTTTATTTAGTGTGCAACGTCATCTCGTTGTAAATTAGGTGTTGAACTCTATTATCTTGTTGTAAATTAGGTGTCCAACGCTAAATGGTTTTAATTAAGGTGTCCAACGCTATCTCGTTGTGAATTTAGTGTCCAACGACATCTCGTTCTAAATTAAGTGTCTAACGCTATCACATTGTGAACTTAGTTTTCAAATATGGTTTTCGAATTTAGTGTTTCACGCTATTTCGTTATGAATTTAGTGTTCAAAGCGCCCTTTGCGTTGTAAATTAAGTGTCCAACAATACGGCGTTGTGAATTTAGGATCCAACGATATCCCGTCGTGAAGTTAGTGTCTAACTCTATCTCGTTGTAAATTAGGTGTGCAACGCTATATGGTTTTAAATCAGGCTTTTACCGACATCTCGTTGTAAACTAGGTGTCCAACGATATATGGTTTAAAATAACATGTCCAACACTAACTCGTTGTGAATTTAGCGGCTAACGCAATCGCGTCATAAATTAGGTGCACAACTTTATTTTGTTGTGAATTTAGTGTCCAACGCTGTCTCTTTGGAAATTAAGTGTCCAACGCCATGTCGTTGTATATAAGGTGTTCAGCTCTATCTTAATATAAATTTAGTGTCCAACGCCATCTCGTTGTAAATTATGTGTCCAACGATATTTGGTTGTTAATTCAGAGTCCAACGATATCTATTATGAATTTAGTGTCCAACTCTATCTCGTTGTGAATTTAGTGTCCAATGCCATCTGGTTGTAAATTAAGTGTCTATCACTATCACCTTGTGAATTAAGTTTTCAATACTATCGTTTAGTGAATTTAGTGTTTCACGCTATTTAGTTATGAATTTAGATTCCAACGCCATGTGAATTTAGTGTTAAAAGCGCCATGGCGTTGTAAATTAAGTGTCCAACACTACGCCGTTGTAAATTTAGGGTCAAACGATATCCCGTTGTGAATTTAGTATCTTTGTGTCCAACGCCATCTTGTTGTAAATTAAGTGACCAAAGCTTTTTCCTTATCAATTTAGTGTCCAACGTCATGTCGTTGTGAATTTAGTGTCCAACGCCATCTCGTTGTAAATTAGGTGTTCAACTCTATCTCGTTATGAATTTAGTGTCCAATGCCATGTCGTTGTGAATTTGGTGTCCAAGTGTTATTTCATTGTGAATCAATTAAAGTGTCCAAGGGCATCTCGTTCTAAATTAGGTGTACAATGTTATTCCGTTGTCAATTTAGTGTCCAACGCCATCTCGTTGTAAATTAAGTGTCTAACGCTATCACATTGTGATTTTAGTTTTCAACACTATCCTTTAGTGAATTTCGTTTTTCACGCTATTTAGTTATGAATCTAGATTTTAACACTGCCTGGTTGTGAATTTAGTGTTAAAAGCGGCCATGGCGTTGTAAATTAAGTGTCCAACACTACGCCATCTCGTTGTAAATTAGGTGTTCAACGATGTATGGTTTTAAATTAGATGAACAACGCTTACTCGTTTTGAATTTAGTGTCCAACGCCATCTCATTTTAAATTAGGTGTACAACTTTATTTCATTGTGAATCAATTAAAGTGTCCAACGGCATCTCGTTCTAAATTAGGTGTACAATGTTATTTCGTGGTCAATTAAGTGTCCAACGCCATCTCGTTGTAAATTAAGTGTCTAACGCTATCACATTGTGATTTTAGTTTTCAACACTATCGTTTAGTGAATTTCGTTTTTCACGCTATTTCGTTATGAATTTAGATTCCAACGCTGCCTGGTTGTGAATTTAGTGTTAAAAGCGGCCACGGCGTTGTAAATTAAGTGTATAACACTACGCCGTTGTGAATTTAGGGTCCAACAATATTCCGTTGTAAATTTAGTGTACAATGTATGTTCGTTATGAATTTAGTGTCCAACGCCATGTCATTGTGAATTTAGTGTCCAACGCTGCCTGGTTGTGAATTTAGTGCTCAAAGCGGCCATGGCGTTGTAAATTAAGTGTCCAACTCTACGCCGTTGTAAGTTTAGGGTCAAACGATATCCCTTTGTGAATTTAGTATTTTAGAGTCCAACGCCATCTCGTTGTAAATTAAGTGTCCAAAGCTTTTTCCTTATGAATTTAGTGTCCAACGCCATGTCGTTGTGAATATAGTGTCCAACACCATCTTGTTGTAAATTAAGTGTTCAACTTTATCTCGTTATGAATTTAGTGTCCAACGCCATGTCGTTGTGAATTTAGTGTCCAACGCTGCCTGGTTGTGAATTTAATGTTCAACGCCATCTCGTTCTAAATTAGGTGCACAACGTTATTTCATTGTGAATCAATTAAAGTGTCCAACGGTATCTCGTTCTAAATTAGGTGTACAATGTTATTTTGTGGTCAATTTAGTGTCCAACGCCATCTCGTTGTAAATTAAGTGTCTAACGCTATCACATTGTGATTTTAGTTTTCAACACTATCGTTTAGAAATTTCGTTTTTCACGCTATTTCGTTATGAATTTAGATTCCAACGCTGCCTAATTGTGAATTTAGTGTTAAAAGCGGCCATGGCGTTGTAAATTAAGTGTATAACACTACGCGGTTGTGAATTTAGGGTCCAACGATATCCCGTTATAAATTTAGTGTACAATGTTATTTCGTTGTGGATTTAGTGTCCACCGGCATCTTTGTGAATGTAGTGCCCAACGCAATCTCTTTGTAAATTAAGTGTCCATCGCGTTCTCTGTGAATTTATTGTCCATATCCAACGCTATCTAGTTGTGAGTATAGTGTTCAAGGCTACCTGGTTGTGAATGAAGTATTCAAAGCGGCCATCGCGTTGTAAATTAAGTATCCAAAACTACGCCGTTGCGAATTTGGGGTCCAATGAAATCCTTTTGTGAATTTAGTGTCCAACTCTATGTTGTTTGGTGTACAACGTCAACTCGTTGCAAATTAGGTGTCTAACGCTATCACATTGTGATTTTAGTTTTCAACACTATCCTTTAGTGAATTTCGTTTTTCACGCTATTTCGTTATGAATTTAGATTCCAACCCTGCCTGGTTGTGAATTTAGTGTTAAAAGCGCCATGGCGTTGTAAATTAAGTGTCCAACACTACGCCGTTGTAAATTTAGGGTCAAACGATATCCCGTTGTGAATTTAGTATCTTAGTGTCCAACGCCATCTTGTTGTAAATTAAGTGACCAAAGCTTTTTCCTTATCAATTTAGTGTCCAACGTCATGTCGTTGTAAAATTAGGTGTTCAACTCTATCTCGTTATGAATTTAGTGTCCAATGCCATGTCGTTGTGAATTTGGTGTCCAAGTGTTATTTCATTGTGAATCAATTAAAGTGTCCAAGGGCACCTCGTTCTAAATTAGGTGTACAATGTTATTCCGTTGTCAATTTAGTGTCCAACGCCATCTCGTTGTAAATTAAGTGTCTAACGCTATCACATTGTGATTTTAGTTTTCAACACTATCCTTTAGTGAATTTCGTTTTTCACGCTATTTAGTTATGAATCTAGATTCCAACACTGCCTGGTTGTGAATTTAGTGTTAAAAGCGGCCATGGCGTTGAAAATTAAGTGTCCAACACTACGCCATCTCGTTGTAAATTAGGTGTTCAACGCTATATGGTTTAAAATCAGGTTTTTAACGACATCTCGTTTTAACTAGGTGTTCAACGATGTATGGTTTTAAATTAGATGAACAACGCTTACTCGTTTTGAAGTTAGTGTCCAACGCCATCTAATTCTAAATTAGGTGTACAACTTTATTTCATTGTGAATCAATTAAAGTGTCCAACGGCATCTCGTTCTAAATTAGGTGTACAATGTTATTTCGTGGTCAATTTAGTGAATTTAGTGTCCACCGGCATCTTTGTGAATGTAGTGCCCAACGCAATCTCTTTCTAAATTAAGTGCCCATCGCGTCGTCTCTGTGAATTAAGTGTCCATATCCAACGCTATCTAGCCGTGAGTTTAGTGTCCAAGGCTACCTGGTTGTGAATGAAGTATTCAAAGCGGCCATCGCGTTGTAAATTAAGTGTCCAACACTACGCCGTTGTGAATTTAGGGTCCAACGAAATCCTTCTGTGAATTTAGTGTCCAACTCTATCTTGTTGTGAATTAAGTGTCCAACGTCAACTCGTTGCAAATTAGGTGTCTAACGCTATCGCGTTTTGAATTTAGTTTTCAACATTATCTTTTAATGAATTTAGTGTTTTACGGTACTTCGTTATGAATTTAAAGTCCAACGCCGTCTGGTTTTGAATTAAGTGTTCAAAGCAGCCATAGCGTTGTTAATTAAGTGTCCAACACTACGCCGTTGTGAATATAGGGTCCAACGATATACCGTTGTGAATTTAGTGTCCAACTCTATGTCTTTGTGAATTTAGTGTCCAACGCCATCTCTCTGTAAATTAACTGTCCAAAGCTATTTCCTTATGAATTTAGTGTCCAACGCCATGTCGTTGTGAATTTAATGTCCAACGCCATCTCGTTGTAAATAAGGCGCCCAACGTTATTTCCTTGTGAATTTAGTGTCCAACGCCATCTCGTTGTAAATTAGGTCTTCAACTCTATCTCGTTATGAATTAAGTGTCCAACGCCATCTCGTTCTAAATTAGGTGTACAATGTTATTTCGTTGTCAATTTAGTGTCCAATGCCATCTCGTTGTAAATTAAGTGTCTAACGCTATCACATTGTGATTTTAGTTTTCAACACTATCCTTTAGTGAATTTCGTTTTTCACGCTATTTCGTTATGAATTTAGATTCCAACCCTGCCTGGTTGTGAATTTAGTGTTAAAAGCGGCCATGGCGTTGTAAATTAAGTGTCCAACACTACGCCGTTGTGAATTTAGGGTCCAACGATATCCCGTTGTAAATTTAGTGTACAATGTTATTTCGTTGTGAATATAGTGTCCACCGGCATCTTTGTGAATGTAGTGCCCAACACAATCTCTTTGTAAATTAAGTGCCCATCGCGTTTTCTCTGTGAATTTAGTGTCCATATCCAACGCTTTCTAGTTGTGAGTTTAGTGTCCAAGGCTACCTGGTTGTGAATGAATTATTCAAAGCGGCCATCGCGTTGTAAATTAAGTGTCCAACACTACGCTGTTGTGAATTTAGGGTCCAACGAAATCCTTCTGTGAATTTAGTGTCCAACTCTATCTTGTTGTGAATTTAGTGTCCAACGTCAACTCGTTGCAAATTAGGTGTCTAACGCTATCGCGTTTTGAATTTAGTTTTCAACACTATCTTTTAATGAATTTAGTGTTTTACGCTATTTCGTTATGAATTTAAAGTCCAACGCCGTCTGGTTTTGAATTAAGTGTTCAAAGCGTTCGTTATGAATTTAGTGTCCAACTCATTGCGAATTTAGTGTCCAACGCTGCCTGGTTGTGAATTTAGTGCTCAAAGCGGCCATGGCGTTGTAAATTAAGTTTCCAACTCTACGCCGTTGTAAGTTTAGGGTCAAACGATATCCCTTTGTGAATTTAGTATTTTAGAGTGCAACGCCATCTCGTTGTAAATTAAGTGTCCAAAGCTTTTTCCTTATGAATTTAGTGTCCAACGCCATGTCGTTGTGAACATAGTGTCCAACACCATCTTGTTGTAAATTAGGTGTTCAACTTTATCTCGTTATGAATTTAGTGTCCAACGCCATGTCGTTGTGAATTTAGTGTCCAACGCTGCCTGGTTGTGAATTTAATGTTCAACGCCATCTCGTTCTAAATTAGGTGCACAACGTTATTTCATTGTGAATCAATTAAAGTGTCCAACGGTATCTCGTTCTAAATTAGGTGTACAATGTTATTTTGTGGTCAATTTAGTGTCCAACGCCATCTCGTTGTAAATTAAGTGTCTAACGCTATCACATTGTGATTTTAGTTTTCAACACTATCGTTTAGAAATTTCGTTTTTCACGCTATTTCGTTATGAATTTAGATTCCAACGCTGCCTGGTTGTGAATTTAGTGTTAAAAGCGGCCATGGCGTTGTAAATTACGTGTTTAACACTACGCGGTTGTGAATTTAGGGTCCAACGCAATCTCTTTGTAAATTAAGTGTCCATCGCGTTCTCTGTGAATTTATTGTCCATATCCAACGCTATCTAGTTGTGAGTATAGTGTTCAAGGCTACCTGGTTGTGAATGAAGTATTCAAAGCGGCCATCGCGTTGTAAATTAAGTGTCCAACTCTACGCCGTTGTAAGTTTAGGGTCAAACGATATCCCTTTGTGAATTTAATATTTTAGAGTCCAACACCATCTCGTTGTAAATTAAGTGTCCAAAGCTTTTTCCTTATGAATTTAGTGTCCAACGCCATGTCGTTGTGAATATAGTGTCCAACACCATCTCGTTGTAAATAAGGCGCCCAACGTTATTTCCTTGTTAATATAGTGTCCAACGCCATCTCGTTGTAAATTAGGTCTTCAACTCTATCTCGTTATGAATTAAGTGTCCAACGCCATCTCGTTCTAAATTAGGTGTCCAACGTTATTTCGTTGTAAACTTAGTGTGCAACGCCATCTCGTTGTAAACTAGGTGTCCAAAGATATATGGTTTTAAATAAGATAGCCAAAGTTTACTCGTTGTGAATTTAGTGTCCAACGCCATCTCGATCTTAATTAGGTGAACAACTTTATTTCGTTGTGAATTTAGTGTCCAACGCTGCCTGGTTGTGAATTTAATGTTCAACGCCATCTCGTTCTAAATTAGGTGCACAACGTTATTTCATTGTGAATCAATTAAAGTGTCCAACGGTATCTGGTTCTAAATTAGGTGTACAATGTTATTTTGTGGTCAATTTAGTGTCCAACGCCATCTCGTTGTAAATTAAGTGTCTAACGCTATCACATTGTGATTTTAGTTTTCAACACTATCGTTTAGCAATTTCGTTTTTCACGCTATTTCGTTATGAATTTAGATTCCAACGCTGCCTGGTTGTGAATTTAGTGTTAAAAGCGGCCATGGCGTTGTAAATTAAGTGTATAACACTACGCGGTTGTGAATTTAGGGTCCAACGATATCCCGTTATAAATTTAGTGTACAATGTTATTTCGTTGTGGATTTAGTGTCCACCGGCATCTTTGTGAATGTAGTGCCCAACGCAATCTCTTTGTAAATTAAGTGTCCATCGCGTTCTCTGTGAATTTATTGTCCATATCCAACGCTATCTAGTTGTGAGTATAGTGTTCAAGACTACCTGGTTGTGAATAAAGTATTCAAAGCGGCCATCGCGTTGTAAATTAAGTGTCCAAAACTACGCCGTTGCGAATTTGGGGTCCAATGAAATCCTTTTGTGAATTTAGTGTCCAACTCTATGTTGTTTGGTGTCCAACGTCAACTCGTTGCAAATTAGGTGTCTAACGCTATCGCGTTTTGAATTTAGTTTTCAACACTATCTTTTAATAAATTTAGAGTTTTACGCTATTTCGTTATGAATTTAAAGTCCAACGCCATCTGGTTTTGAATTAAGTGTTCAAAGCGGCCATCGCGTTGTAAGTTAAGTGTCCAACACTACGCCGTTGTGAATAAAGGGTCCAACGATATACCGTTGTGAATTTAGTGTCCAACTCTATGTCTTTGTGAATTTAGTGTCCAACGCCATCTCCTTGTAAATTATGTGTTCAAAGCTATTTCCTTATGAATTTAGTGTCCAACGCCTTGTCGTTGTGAATTTAATGTCCAACCCCATCTCGTTGTAATTAAGGCGCCCAACGTTATTTCCTTGTTAATATAGTGTCCAACGCCATCTCGTTGTAAATTAGGTCTTCAACTCTATCTCGTTATGAATTAAGTGTCCAACGCCATCTCGTTCTAAATTAGGTGTCCAACGTTATTTCGTTGTAAACTTAGTGTGCAACGCCATCTCGTTGTAAACTAGGTGTCCAACGATATATGGTTTTAAATAAGATAGCCAAAGTTTACTCGTTGTGAATTTAGTGTCCAACGCCATCACGTTCTTAATTAGGTGAACAACTTTATTTCGTTGTGAATTTAGTGTGCAACACCATCTCGTTGTAAATTAGGTGTTCAACTCTATCTTGTTGTAAATTAGGTGTCCAACGCTTAATGGTTTTAATTAAGGTGTCCAACGCTATCTCGTTGTGAATTTAGTGTCCAACGACATCTCGTTTTAAATAAGGTGTACAACGTTAATTCGTTGTAAATTTAGTGTCCACCGGCATCTCATTGTAAACTAGTTTTTCAACTCTATCTTGTTGTGAATTAACTGTCCAACGCTAACTGGTTGTTAATTTAGTGTCCAACGTTATCTCGTTCTAAATTAGGTGAAACACTTTATTTCGTTGTGAATTTAGTGTGCCACGCTATCTCGTTGTAAATTTGCTGTTCAACTCTATCTTGTTGTGAATTAAGTGTTCGATACTACCTGGTTGCGAATTTAGTCTCTAGCGATATCTCTATAAAAATTTAGTGTCCAACGACATCTCGTTGTAAATTAGGTGTCCAACGCTAAATGGTTTTAATTAAGGTGTCCAATGCTATCTCGTTGTGAATTTAGTGTCCAACGACATCTCGTTCTAAATTAGGTGTACAACGTTATTTCGTTGTAAATTTAGTGTCTATCTTTATGTGAATTAAGTGTCCAACGCTAACTGGTTGTTAATTTAGTGTCCAACGTAATTTCGTTGTAAACTTAGTGTGCAACGCCATCTCGTTGTAAACTAGGTGTCCAGCGATATATGGTTTTAAATAAGATAGCCAACGCTTACTCGTTGTGAATTTAGTGTCCAACGCCATCTCGTTCTAAATTAGGTGAACAACTTTATTTCGTTGTGAATTTAGTGTGCAACGCCATCTTGTTGTAAATTACCTGTCAGCTCTATCTTGTTGTGAATTAAGTGTTCAACGCTACCTGGTTGTGAATTTCGTCTCTAGCGATATCTCTATAAAAATTTAGTGTCCAACGACATCTCGTTGTAAATTAGGTCGCCAACGCTAAATGGTTTTAATTAAGGTGTCCAACGCTATCTCGTTGTGAATTTAGTGTCCAACGGCATCTCGTTCTAAATTAGGTGTACAATGTTATTTCGTGGTCAATTTAGTGTCCAACGCCATCTCGTTGTAAATTAAGTGTCTAACGCTATCACATTGTGATTTTAGTTTTCAACACTATCGTTTAGTGAATTTCGTTTTTCACGCTATTTCGTTATGAATTTAGATTCCAACGCTGCCTGGTTGTGAATTTAGTGTTAAAAGCGGCCACGGCGTTGTAAATTAAGTGTACAACACTACGCCGTTGTGAATTTAGGGTCCAACGAAATCCTTCTGTGAATTTAGTGTCCAACTCTATCTTGTTGTGAATTTAGTGTCCAACGTCAACTCGTTGCAAATTAGGTGTCTAACGCTATCGCGTTTTGAATTTAGTTTTCAACACTATCTTTTAATGAATTTAGTGTTCTACGCTATTTCGTTATGAATTTAAAGTCCAACGCCGTCTGGTTTTGAATTAAGTGTTCATAGCGTTCGTTATGAATTTAGTGTCCAACGCCATGTAATTGTGAATTTAGTGTCCAACGCTGCCTGGTTGTGAATTTAGTGTTCAAAGCGGCCATGGCGTTGTAAATTAAGTGTCCAACTCTACGCCGTTGTAAGTTTAGGGTCAAACGATATCCCTTTGTGAATTTAATATTTTAGAGTCCAACGCCATCTCGTTGTAAATTAAGTGTCCAAAGCTTTTTCCTTATGAATTTAGTGTCCAACGCCATGTCGTTGTGAATATAGTGTCCAACACCATCTCGTTGTAAATAAGGCGCCCAACGTTATTTCCTTGTTAATATAGTGTCCAACGCCATCTCGTTGTAAATTAGGTCTTCAACTCTATCTCGTTATGAATTAAGTGTCCAACGCCATCTCGTTCTAAATTAGGTGTCCAACGTTATTTCGTTGTAAACTTAGTGTGCAACGCCATCTCGTTGTAAACTAGGTGTCCAAAGATATATGGTTTTAAATAAGATAGCCAAAGTTTACTCGTTGTGAATTTAGTGTCCAACGCCATCTCGATCTTAATTAGGTGAACAACTTTATTTCGTTGTGAATTTAGTGTCCAACGCTGCCTGGTTGTGAATTTAATGTTCAACGCCATCTCGTTCTAAATTAGGTGCACAACGTTATTTCATTGTGAATCAATTAAAGTGTCCAACGGTATCTCGTTCTAAATTAGGTGTACAATGTTATTTTGTGGTCAATTTAGTGTCCAACGCCATCTCGTTGTAAATTAAGTGTCTAACGCTATCACATTGTGATTTTAGTTTTCAACACTATCGTTTAGCAATTTCGTTTTTCACGCTATTTCGTTATGAATTTAGATTCCAACGCTGCCTGGTTATGAATTTAGTGTTTAAAGCGGCCATGGCGTTGTAAATTAAGTGTATAACACTACGCGGTTGTGAATTTAGGGTCCAACGATATCCCGTTATAAATTTAGTGTACAATGTTATTTCGTTGTGGATTTAGTGTCCACCGGCATCTTTGTGAATGTAGTGCCCAACGCAATCTCTTTGTAATTTAAGTGTCCATCGCGTTCTCTGTGAATTTATTGTCCATATCCAACGCTATCTAGTTGTGAGTATAGTGTTCAAGGCTACCTGGTTGTGAATGAAATATTCAAAGCGGCAATCGCGTTGTAAATTAAGTGACCAACACTACGCCGTTTTGAATTTAGGGTCCAACGAAATCCTTCTGTGAATTTAGTGTCCAACTCTATCTTGTTGTGAATTAAGTGTCCAACGTCAACTCGTTGCAAATTAGGTGCCTAACGCTATCGCGTTTTGAATTTAGTTTTCAACATTATCTTTTAATGAATTTAGTGTTTTACGGTACTTCGTTATGAATTTAAAGTCCAACGCCGTCTGGTTTTGAATTAAGTGTTCAAAGCAGCCATAGCGTTGTTAATTAAGTGTCCAACACTACGCCGTTGTGAATATAGGGTCCAACGATATACCGTTGTGAATTTAGTGTCCAACTCTATGTCTTTGTGAATTTAGTGTCCAACGCCATCTCTTTGTAAATTAACTGTCCAAAGCTATTTCCTTATGAATTTAGTGTCCAACGCCATGTCGTTGTGAATTTAATGTCCAACGCCATCTCGTTGTAAATAAGGCGCCCAACGTTATTTCCTTGTGAATTTAGTGTCCAACGCCATCTCGTTGTAAATTAGGTCTTCAACTCTATCTCGTTATGAATTAAGTGTCCAACGCCATCTCGTTCTAAATTAGGTGTACAATGTTATTTCGTTGTCAATTTAGTGTCCAATGCCATCTCGTTGTAAATTAAGTGTCTAACGCTATCACATTGTGATTTTAGTTTTCAACACTATCCTTTAGTGAATTTCGTTTTTCACGCTATTTCGTTATGAATTTAGATTCCAACCCTGCCTGGTTGTGAATTTAGTGTTAAAAGCGGCCATGGCGTTGTAAATTAAGTGTCCAACACTACGCCGTTGTGAATTTAGGGTCCAACGATATCCCGTTGTAAATTTAGTGTACAATGTTATTTCGTTGTGAATATAGTGTCCACCGGCATCTTTGTGAATGTAGTGCCCAACACAATCTCTTTGTAAATTAAGTGCCCATCGCGTTTTCTCTGTGGATTTAGTGTCCATATCCAACGCTTTCTAGTTGTGAGTTTAGTGTCCAAGGCTACCTGGTTGTGAATGAATTATTCAAAGCGGCCATCGCGTTGTAAATTAAGTGTCCAACACTACGCTGTTGTGAATTTAGGGTCCAACGAAATCCTTCTGTGAATTTAGTGTCCAACTCTATCTTGTTGTGAATTTAGTGTCCAACGTCAACTCGTTGCAAATTAGGTGTCTAACGCTATCGCGTTTTGAATTTAGTTTTCAACACTATCTTTTAATGAATTTAGTGTTTTACGCTATTTCGTTATGAATTTAAAGTCCAACGCCGTCTGGTTTTGAATTAAGTGTTCAAAGCGTTCGTTATGAATTTAGTGTCCAACTCATTGCGAATTTAGTGTCCAACGCTGCCTGGTTGTGAATTTAGTGCTCAAAGCGGCCATGGCGTTGTAAATTAAGTGTCCAACTCTACGCCGTTGTAAGTTTAGGGTCAAACGATATCCCTTTGTGAATTTAGTATTTTAGAGTCCAACGCCATCTCGTTGTAAATTAAGTGTCCAAAGCTTTTTCCTTATGAATTTAGTGTCCAACGCCATGTCGTTGTGAACATAGTGTCCAACACCATCTTGTTGTAAATTAGGTGTTCAACTTTATCTCGTTATGAATTTAGTGTCCAACGCCATGTCGTTGTGAATTTAGTGTCCAACGCTGCCTGGTTGTGAATTTAATGTTCAACGCCATCTCGTTCTAAATTAGGTGCACAACGTTATTTCATTGTGAATCAATTAAAGTGTTCAACGGTATCTGGTTCTAAATTAGCTGTACAATGTTATTTTGTGGTCAATTTAGTGTCCAACGCCATCTCGTTGTAAATTAAGTGTCTAACGCTATCACATTGTGATTTTAGTTTTCAACACTATCGTTTAGCAATTTCGTTTTTCACGCTATTTCGTTATGATTTTAGATTCCAACGCTGCCTGGTTGTGAATTTAGTGTTAAAAGCGGCCATGGCGTTGTAAATTAAGTGTATAACACTACGCGGTTGTGAATTTAGGGTCCAACGATATCCCGTTATAAATTTAGTGTACAATGTTATTTCGTTGTGGATTTAGTGTCCACCGGCATCTTTGTGAATGTAGTGCCCAACGCAATCTCTTTGTAAATTAAGTGTCCATCGCGTTCTCTGTGAATTTATTGTCCATATCCAACGCTATCTAGTTGTGAGTATAGTGTTCAAGACTATCTGGTTGTGAATGAAGTATTCAAAGCGGCCATCGCGTTGTAAATTAAGTGTCCAAAACTACGCCGTTGCGAATTTGGGGTCCAATGAAATCCTTTTGTGAATTTAGTGTCCAACTCTATGTTGTTTGGTGTCCAACGTCAACTCGTTGCAAATTAGGTGTCTAACGCTATCGCGTTTTGAATTTAGTTTTCAACACTATCTTTTAATAAATTTAGTGTTTTACGCTATTTCGTTATGAATTTAAAGTCCAACGCCATCTGGTTTTGAATTAAGTGTTCAAAGCGGCCATCGCGTTGTAAGTTAAGTGTCCAACACTACGCCGTTGTGAATAAAGGGTCCAACGATATACCGTTGTGAATTTAGTGTCCAACTCTATGTCTTTGAGAATTTAGTGTCCAACGCCATCTCCTTGTAAATTATGTGTTCAAAGCTATTTTCTTATGAATTTAGTGTCCAACGCCTTGTCGTTGTAAATTAGGTCTTCAACTCTATCTCGTTATGAATTAAGTGTCCAACGCCATCTCGTTCTAAATTAGGTGTCCAACGTTATTTCGTTGTAAACTTAGTGTGCAACGCCATCTCGTTGTAAACTAGGTGTCCAACGATATATGGTTTTAAATAAGATAGCCAAAGTTTACTCGTTGTGAATTTAGTGTCCAACGCCATCACGTTCTTAATTAGGTGAACAACTTTATTTCGTTGTGAATTTAGTGTGCAACACCATCTCGTTGTAAATTAGGTGTTCAACTCTATCTTGTTGTAAATTAGGTGTCCAACGCTTAATGGTTTTAATTAAGGTGTCCAACGCTATCTCGTTGTGAATTTAGTGTCCAACGACATCTCGTTTTAAATAAGGTGTACAACGTTAATTCGTTGTAAATTTAGTGTCCACCGGCATCTCATTGTAAACTAGTTTTTCAACTCTATCTTGTTGTGAATTAACTGTCCAACGCTAACTGGTTGTTAATTTAGTGTCCAACGTTATCTCGTTCTAAATTAGGTGAACAACTTTATTTCGTTGTGAATTTAGTGTGCCACGCTATCTCGTTGTAAATTTGCTGTTCAACTCTATCTTGTTGTGAATTAAGTGTTCGATACTACCTGGTTGCGAATTTAGTCTCTAGCGATATCTCTATAAAAATTTAGTGTCCAACGACATCTCGTTGTAAATTAGGTGTCCAACGCTAAATGGTTTTAATTAAGGTGTCCAATGCTATCTCGTTGTGAATTTAGTGTCCAACGACATCTCGTTCTAAATTAGGTGTACAACGTTATTTCGTTGTAAATTTAGTGTCTATCTTTATGTGAATTAAGTGTCCAACGCTAACTGGTTGTTAATTTAGTGTCCAACGTAATTTCGTTGTAAACTTAGTGTGCAACGCCATCTCGTTGTAAACTAGGTGTCCAGCGATATATGGTTTTAAATAAGATAGCCAACGCTTACTCGTTGTGAATTTAGTGTCCAACGCCATCTCGTTCTAAATTAGGTGAACAACTTTATTTCGTTGTGAATTTAGTGTGCAACGCCATCTTGTTGTAAATTACCTGTCAGCTCTATCTTGTTGTGAATTAAGTGTTCAACGCTACCTGGTTGTGAATTTCGTCTCTAGCGATATCTCTATAAAAATTTAGTGTCCAACGACATCTCGTTGTAAATTAGGTCGCCAACGCTAAATGGTTTTAATTAAGGTGTCCAACGCTATCTCGTTGTGAATTTAGTGTCCAACGGCATCTCGTTCTAAATTAGGTGTACAATGTTATTTCGTGGTCAATTTAGTGTCCAACGCCATCTCGTTGTAAATTAAGTGTCTAACGCTATCACATTGTGATTTTAGTTTTCAACACTATCGTTTAGTGAATTTCGTTTTTCACGCTATTTCGTTATGAATTTAGATTCCAACGCTGCCTGGTTGTGAATTTAGTGTTAAAAGCGGCCACGGCGTTGTAAATTAAGTGTACAACACTACGCCGTTGTGAATTTAGGGTCCAACGAAATCCTTCTGTGAATTTAGTGTCCAACTCTATCTTGTTGTGAATTTAGTGTCCAACGTCAACTCGTTGCAAATTAGGTGTCTAACGCTATCGCGTTTTGAATTTAGTTTTCAACACTATCTTTTAATGAATTTAGTGTTCTACGCTATTTCGTTATGAATTTAAAGTCCAACGCCGTCTGGTTTTGAATTAAGTGTTCATAGCGTTCGTTATGAATTTAGTGTCCAACGCCATGTAATTGTGAATTTAGTGTCCAACGCTGCCTGGTTGTGAATTTAGTGTTCAAAGCGGCCATGGCGTTGTAAATTAAGTGTCCAACTCTACGCCGTTGTAAGTTTAGGGTCAAACGATATCCCTTTGTGAATTTAATATTTTAGAGTCCAACGCCATCTCGTTGTAAATTAAGTGTCCAAAGCTTTTTCCTTATGAATTTAGTGTCCAACGCCATGTCGTTGTGAATATAGTGTCCAACACCATCTCGTTGTAAATAAGGCGCCCAACGTTATTTCCTTGTTAATATAGTGTCCAACGCCATCTCGTTGTAAATTAGGTCTTCAACTCTATCTCGTTATGAATTAAGTGTCCAACGCCATCTCGTTCTAAATTAGGTGTCCAACGTTATTTCGTTGTAAACTTAGTGTGCAACGCCATCTCGTTGTAAACTAGGTGTCCAAAGATATATGGTTTTAAATAAGATAGCCAAAGTTTACTCGTTGTGAATTTAGTGTCCAACGCCATCTCGATCTTAATTAGGTGAACAACTTTATTTCGTTGTGAATTTAGTGTCCAACGCTGCCTGGTTGTGAATTTAATGTTCAACGCCATCTCGTTCTAAATTAGGTGCACAACGTTATTTCATTGTGAATCAATTAAAGTGTCCAACGGTATCTGGTTCTAAATTAGGTGTACAATGTTATTTTGTGGTCAATTTAGTGTCCAACGCCATCTCGTTGTAAATTAAGTGTCTAACGCTATCACATTGTGATTTTAGTTTTCAACACTATCGTTTAGCAATTTCGTTTTTCACGCTATTTCGTTATGAATTTAGATTCCAACGCTGCCTGGTTATGAATTTAGTGTTTAAAGCGGCCATGGCGTTGTAAATTAAGTGTATAACACTACGCGGTTGTGAATTTAGGGTCCAACGATATCCCGTTATAAATTTAGTGTACAATGTTATTTCGTTGTGGATTTAGTGTCCACCGGCATCTTTGTGAATGTAGTGCCCAACGCAATCTCTTTGTAATTTAAGTGTCCATCGCGTTCTCTGTGAATTTATTGTCCATATCCAACGCTATCTAGTTGTGAGTATAGTGTTCAAGGCTACCTGGTTGTGAATGAAATATTCAAAGCGGCAATCGCGTTGTAAATTAAGTGACCAACACTACGCCGTTTTGAATTTAGGGTCCAACGAAATCCTTCTGTGAATTTAGTGTCCAACTCTATCTTGTTGTGAATTTAGTGTCCAACGTCAACTCGTTGCAAATTAGGTGTCTAACGCTATCGCGTTTTGAATTTAGTTTTCAACACTATCTTTTAATGAATTTAGTGTTCTACGCTATTTCGTTATGAATTTAAAGTCCAACGCCGTCTGGTTTTGAATTAAGTGTTCATAGCGTTCGTTATGAATTTAGTGTCCAACGCCATGTAATTGTGAATTTAGTGTCCAACGCTGCCTGGTTGTGAATTTAGTGTTCAAAGCAGCCATAGCGTTGTTAATTAAGTGTCCAACACTACGCCGTTGTGAATATAGGGTCCAACGATATACCGTTGTGAATTTAGTGTCCAACTCTATGTCTTTGTGAATTTAGTGTCCAACGCCATCTCTTTGTAAATTAACTGTCCAAAGCTATTTCCTTATGAATTTAGTGTCCAACGCCATGTCGTTGTGAATTTAATGTCCAACGCCATCTCGTTGTAAATAAGGCGCCCAACGTTATTTCCTTGTGAATTTAGTGTCCAACGCCATCTCGTTGTAAATTAGGTCTTCAACTCTATCTCGTTATGAATTAAGTGTCCAACGCCATCTCGTTCTAAATTAGGTGTACAATGTTATTTCGTTGTCAATTTAGTGTCCAATGCCATCTCGTTGTAAATTAAGTGTCTAACGCTATCACATTGTGATTTTAGTTTTCAACACTATCCTTTAGTGAATTTCGTTTTTCACGCTATTTCGTTATGAATTTAGATTCCAACCCTGCCTGGTTGTGAATTTAGTGTTAAAAGCGGCCATGGCGTTGTAAATTAAGTGTCCAACACTACGCCGTTGTGAATTTAGGGTCCAACGATATCCCGTTGTAAATTTAGTGTACAATGTTATTTCGTTGTGAATATAGTGTCCACCGGCATCTTTGTGAATGTAGTGCCCAACACAATCTCTTTGTAAATTAAGTGCCCATCGCGTTTTCTCTGTGGATTTAGTGTCCATATCCAACGCTTTCTAGTTGTGAGTTTAGTGTCCAAGGCTACCTGGTTGTGAATGAATTATTCAAAGCGGCCATCGCGTTGTAAATTAAGTGTCCAACACTACGCTGTTGTGAATTTAGGGTCCAACGAAATCCTTCTGTGAATTTAGTGTCCAACTCTATCTTGTTGTGAATTTAGTGTCCAACGTCAACTCGTTGCAAATTAGGTGTCTAACGCTATCGCGTTTTGAATTTAGTTTTCAACACTATCTTTTAATGAATTTAGTGTTTTACGCTATTTCGTTATGAATTTAAAGTCCAACGCCGTCTGGTTTTGAATTAAGTGTTCAAAGCGTTCGTTATGAATTTAGTGTCCAACTCATTGCGAATTTAGTGTCCAACGCTGCCTGGTTGTGAATTTAGTGCTCAAAGCGGCCATGGCGTTGTAAATTAAGTGTCCAACTCTACGCCGTTGTAAGTTTAGGGTCAAACGATATCCCTTTGTGAATTTAGTATTTTAGAGTCCAACGCCATCTCGTTGTAAATTAAGTGTCCAAAGCTTTTTCCTTATGAATTTAGTGTCCAACGCCATGTCGTTGTGAACATAGTGTCCAACACCATCTTGTTGTAAATTAGGTGTTCAACTTTATCTCGTTATGAATTTAGTGTCCAACGCCATGTCGTTGTGAATTTAGTGTCCAACGCTGCCTGGTTGTGAATTTAATGTTCAACGCCATCTCGTTCTAAATTAGGTGCACAACGTTATTTCATTGTGAATCAATTAAAGTGTTCAACGGTATCTGGTTCTAAATTAGGTGTACAATGTTATTTTGTGGTCAATTTAGTGTCCAACGCCATCTCGTTGTAAATTAAGTGTCTAACGCTATCACATTGTGATTTTAGTTTTCAACACTATCGTTTAGCAATTTCGTTTTTCACGCTATTTCGTTATGAATTTAGATTCCAACGCTGCCTGGTTGTGAATTTAGTGTTAAAAGCGGCCATGGCGTTGTAAATTAAGTGTATAACACTACGCGGTTGTGAATTTAGGGTCCAACGATATCCCGTTATAAATTTAGTGTACAATGTTATTTCGTTGTGGATTTAGTGTCCACCGGCATCTTTGTGAATGTAGTGCCCAACGCAATCTCTTTGTAAATTAAGTGTCCATCGCGTTCTCTGTGAATTTATTGTCCATATCCAACGCTATCTAGTTGTGAGTATAGTGTTCAAGACTATCTGGTTGTGAATGAAGTATTCAAAGCGGCCATCGCGTTGTAAATTAAGTGTCCAAAACTACGCCGTTGCGAATTTGGGGTCCAATGAAATCCTTTTGTGAATTTAGTGTCCAACTCTATGTTGTTTGGTGTCCAACGTCAACTCGTTGCAAATTAGGTGTCTAACGCTATCGCGTTTTGAATTTAGTTTTCAACACTATCTTTTAATAAATTTAGTGTTTTACGCTATTTCGTTATGAATTTAAAGTCCAACGCCATCTGGTTTTGAATTAAGTGTTCAAAGCGGCCATCGCGTTGTAAGTTAAGTGTCCAACACTACGCCGTTGTGAATAAAGGGTCCAACGATATACCGTTGTGAATTTAGTGTCCAACTCTATGTCTTTGAGAATTTAGTGTCCAACGCCATCTCCTTGTAAATTATGTGTTCAAAGCTATTTTCTTATGAATTTAGTGTCCAACGCCTTGTCGTTGTGAATTTAATGTCCAACCCCATCTCGTTGTAATTAAGGCGCCCAACGTTATTTCCTTGTTAATATAGTGTCCAACGCCATCTCGTTGTAAATTAGGTCTTCAACTCTATCTCGTTATGAATTAAGTGTCCAACGCCATCTCGTTCTAAATTAGGTGTCCAACGTTATTTCGTTGTAAACTTAGTGTGCAACGCCATCTCGTTGTAAACTAGGTGTCCAACGATATATGGTTTTAAATAAGATAACCAAAGTTTACTCGTTGTGAATTTAGTGTCCAACGCCATCACGTTCTTAATTAGGTGAACAACTTTATTTCGTTGTGAATTTAGTGTGCAACACCATCTCGTTGTAAATTAGGTGTTCAACTCTATCTTGTTGTAAATTAGGTGTCCAACGCTAAATGGTTTTAATTAAGGTGTCCAACGCTATCTCGTTGTGAATTTAGTGTCCAACGACATCTCGTTTTAAATAAGGTGTACAACGTTAATTCGTTGTAAATTTAGTGTCCACCGGCATCTCATTGTAAACTAGTTTTTCAACTCTATCTTGTTGTGAATTAACTGTCCAACGCTAACTGGTTGTTAATTTAGTGTCCAACGTTATCTCGTTCTAAATTAGGTGAACAACTTTATTTCGTTGTGAATTTAGTGTGCCACGCTTTCTCGTTGTAAATTTGCTGTTCAACTCTATCATGTTGTGAATTAAGTGTTCGATACTACCTGGTTGCGAATTTAGTCTCTAGCGATATCTCTATAAAAATTTAGTGTCCAACGACATCTCGTTGTAAATTAGGTGTCCAACGCTAAATGGTTTTAATTAAGGTGTCCAATGCTATCTCGTTGTGAATTAAGTGTCTAACGCTATCACATTGTGATTTTAGTTTTCAACACTATCGTTTAGTGAATTTCGTTTTTCACGCTATTTCGTTATGAATTTAGATTCCAACGCTGCCTGGTTGTGAATTTAGTGTTAAAAGCGGCCACGGCGTTGTAAATTAAGTGTACAACACTACGCCGTTGTGAATTTAGGGTCCAACGAAATCCTTCTGTGAATTTAGTGTCCAACTCTATCTTGTTGTGAATTTAGTGTCCAACGTCAACTCGTTGCAAATTAGGTGTCTAACGCTATCACATTGTGATTTTAGTTTTCAACACTATCGTTTAGTGAATTTCGTTTTTCACGCTATTTCGTTATGAATTTAGATTCCAACGCTGCCTGGTTGTGAATTTAGTGTTAAAAGCGGCCACGGCGTTGTAAATTAAGTGTACAACACTACGCCGTTGTGAATTTAGGGTCCAACGAAATCCTTCTGTGAATTTAGTGTCCAACTCTATCTTGTTGTGAATTTAGTGTCCAACGTCAACTCGTTGCAAATTAGGTGTCTAACGCTATCGCGTTTTGAATTTAGTTTTCAACACTATCTTTTAATGAATTTAGTGTTCTACGCTATTTCGTTATGAATTTAAAGTCCAACGCCGTCTGGTTTTGAATTAAGTGTTCATAGCGTTCGTTATGAATTTAGTGTCCAACGCCATGTAATTGTGAATTTAGTGTCCAACGCTGCCTGGTTGTGAATTTAGTGTTCAAAGCGGCCATGGCGTTGTAAATTAAGTGTCCAACTCTACGCCGTTGTAAGTTTAGGGTCAAACGATATCCCTTTGTGAATTTAATATTTTAGAGTCCAACGCCATCTCGTTGTAAATTAAGTGTCCAAAGCTTTTTCCTTATGAATTTAGTGTCCAACGCCATGTCGTTGTGAATATAGTGTCCAACACCATCTCGTTGTAAATAAGGCGCCCAACGTTATTTCCTTGTTAATATAGTGTCCAACGCCATCTCGTTGTAAATTAGGTCTTCAACTCTATCTCGTTATGAATTAAGTGTCCAACGCCATCTCGATCTTAATTAGGTGAACAACTTTATTTCGTTGTGAATTTAGTGTCCAACGCTGCCTGGTTGTGAATTTAATGTTCAACGCCATCTCGTTCTAAATTAGGTGCACAACGTTATTTCATTGTGAATCAATTAAAGTGTCCAACGGTATCTCGTTCTAAATTAGGTGTACAATGTTATTTTGTGGTCAATTTAGTGTCCAACGCCATCTCGTTGTAAATTAAGTGTCTAACGCTATCACATTGTGATTTTAGTTTTCAACACTATCGTTTAGCAATTTCGTTTTTCACGCTATTTCGTTATGAATTTAGATTCCAACGCTGCCTGGTTGTGAATTTAGTGTTAAAAGCGGCCATGGCGTTGTAAATTAAGTGTATAACACTACGCGGTTGTGAATTTAGGGTCCAACGATATCCCGTTATAAATTTAGTGTACAATGTTATTTCGTTGTGGATTTAGTGTCCACCGGCATCTTTGTGAATGTAGTGCCCAATGCAATCTCTTTGTAAATTAAGTGTCCATCGCGTTCTCTGTGAATTTATTGTCCATATCCAACGCTATCTAGTTGTGAGTATAGTGTTCAAGGCTACCTGGTTGTGAATGAAGTATTCAAAGCGGCCATCGCGTTGTAAATTAAGTGTCCAAAACTACGCCGTTGCGAATTTGGGGTCCAATGAAATCCTTTTGTGAATTTGTTGAATATGTTGTTTGGTGTCCAACGTCAACTCGTTGCAAATTAGGTGTCTAACGCTATCGCGTTTTGAATTTAGTTTTCAACACTATCTTTTAATAAATTTAGTGTTTTACGCTATTTCGTTATGAATTTAAAGTCCAACGCCATCTGGTTTTGAATTAAGTGTTCAAAGCGGCCATCGCGTTGTAAGTTAAGTGTCCAACACTACGCCGTTGTGAATAAAGGGTCCAACGATATACCGTTGTGAATTTAGTGTCCAACTCTATGTCTTTGTGAATTTAGTGTCCAACGCCATCTCCTTGTAAATTATGTGTCCAAAGCTATTTCCTTATGAATTTAGTGTCCAACGCCTTGTCGTTGTGAATTTAATGTCCAACGTCAACTCGTTGCAAATTAGGTGTCTAACGCTATCGCGTTTTGAATTTAGTTTTCAACACTATCTTTTAATGAATTTAGTGTTTTACGCTATTTCGTTATGAATTTAAAGTCCAACGCCGTCTGGTTTTGAATTAAGTGTTCAAAGCGTTCGTTATGAATTTAGTGTCCAACGCCATGTCATTGTGAATTTAGTGTCCAACGCTGCCTGGTTGTGAATTTAGTGTTCAAAGCGGCCATGGCGTTGTAAATTAAGTGTCCAACTCTACGCCGTTGTAAGTTTAGGGTCAAACGATATCCCTTTGTGAATTTAATATTTTAGAGTCCAACGCCATCTCGTTGTAAATTAAGTGTCCAAAGCTTTTTCCTTATGAATTTAGTGTCCAACGCCATGTCGTTGTGAATATAGTGTGCATCACCATCTCGTTGTAAATAAGGCGCCCAACGTTATTTCCTTGTTAATATAGTGTCCAACGCCATCTCGTTGTAAATTAGGTCTTCAACTCTATCTCGTTATGAATTAAGTGTCCAACGCCATCTCGTTCTAAATTAGGTGTCCAACGTTATTTCGTTGTAAGCTTAGTGTGCAACGCCATCTCGTTGTGAACTAGGTGTCCAACGATATATGGTTTTAAATAAGATAGCCAAAGCTTACTCGTTGTGAATTTAGTGTCCAACGCCATCTCGTTCTAAATTAGGTGAACAACTTTATTTCGTTGTGAATTTTGTGTGCAACGCCATCTTGTTGTAAATTAGCGTTTCAACTCTATCTTGTTGTGAATTAAGTGTTCAACGCTACCTGGTTGTGAATTTAGTCTCTAGCGATATCTCTATAAAAATTTAGAGTCCAACGCCATCTCGTTGTAAATTAAGTGTCCAAAGCTTTTTCCTTATGAATTTAGTGTCCAACGCCATGTCGTTGTGAATATAGTGTCCAACACCATCTCGTTGTAAATAAGGCGCCCAACGTTATTTCCTTGTTAATATAGTGTCCAACGCCATCTCGTTGTAAATTAGGTCTTCAACTCTATCTCGTTATGAATTAAGTGTCCAACGCCATCTCGATCTTAATTAGGTGAACAACTTTATTTCGTTGTGAATTTAGTGTGCAACACCATCTCGTTGTAAATTAGGTGTTCAACTCTATTTTGTTGTAAATTAGGTGTCCTACGCTAAATGGTTTTAATTAAGGTGTCCAACGCTATCTCGTTGTGAATTTAGTGTCCAACGACATCTCGTTCTAAGTTAGGTGTACAACGTTATTTCGTTGTAAATTTAGTGTCCGCCGGCATCTCGTTGTAAATTAGTTTTTCAAATCTATCTTTATGTGAATTAAGTGTCCAACGCTATCTGGTTGTTAATTTAGTGTCCAACGTAATTTCGTTGTAAACTTATTGTGCAACGCCATCTCGTTGTAAACTAGGTGTCCAGCGATATATGGTTTTAAATAAGATAGCCAACGCTTACTCGTTGTGAATTTAGTGTCCAACGCCATCTCGTTCTAAATTAGGTGAACAACTTTATTTCGTTGTGAATTTTGTGTGCAACGCCATCTTGTTGTAAATTAGCGTTTCAACTCTATCTTGTTGTGAATTAAGTGTTCAACGCTACCTGGTTGTGAATTTAGTCTCTAGCGATATCTCTATAAAAATTTAGTGTCCAACGACATCTCGTTGTAAATTAGGTCGCCAACGCTAAATGGTTTTAATTAAGGTGTCCAACGCTATCTCGTTGTGAATTTAGTGTCCAACGACATCTCGTTCGAAAATAGGTATACAATGTTATTTCGTAGTGAATTTAGTGTCCAACGCCATCATGTTTTAAATTTAGTGTCCAACGTGATCAATTTATTGTCTAAAGCTATTTTCTTCTAAATTAGGTGTCCAAAGTCATCTCCTTGTAAATTTAGTGCCTATAGCGTTCTCTTTGTGAATTCAGTGTTCATATCCAACGCTATCTAGTTGTGAATTTAGTGTCCAAGGCTACCTGGCTGTTAATGAAGTGTGCAAAGTGGCCATCGCGTTTTAAATTAAGTGTCCAACACTACGCCGTTGTGAATTTAGGGTCCAACGAAATCCTTCTGTCAATTTAGTGTCCAACTCTATCTTGTTGTGAATTTAGTGTCCAACGTCAACTCGTTGCAAATTAGGTGTCTAACGCTATCGCGTTTTGAATTTAGTTTTCAACACTATCTTTTAATAAATTTAGTGTTTTACGCTATTTCGTTATGAATTTAAAGTCCAACGCCATCTGGTTTTGAATTAAGTGTTCAAAGCGGCCATCGCGTTGTAAGTTAAGTGTCCAACACTACGCCGTTGTGAATAAAGGGTCCAACGATATACCGTTGTGAATTTAGTGTCCAACTCTATGTCTTTGTGAATTTAGTGTCCAACGCCATCTCCTTGTAAATTATGTGTCCAAAGCTATTTCCTTATGAATTTAGTGTCCAACGCCTTGTCGTTGTGAATTTAATGTCCAACGTCAACTCGTTGCAAATTAGGTGTCTAACGCTATCGCGTTTTGAATTTAGTTTTCAACACTATCTTTTAATGAATTTAGTGTTTTACGCTATTTCGTTATGAATTTAAAGTCCAACGCCGTCTGGTTTTGAATTAAGTGATCAAAGCGTTCGTTATGAATTTAGTGTCCAACGCCATGTCATTGTGAATTTAGTGTCCAACGCTGCCTGGTTGTGAATTTAGTGTTCAAAGCGGCCATGGCGTTGTAAATTAAGTGTCCAACTCTACGCCGTTGTAAGTTTAGGGTCAAACGATATCCCTTTGTGAATTTAATATTTTAGAGTCCAACGCCATCTCGTTGTAAATTAAGTGTCCAAAGCTTTTTCCTTATGAATTTAGTGTCCAACGCCATGTCGTTGTGAATATAGTGTCCAACACCATCTCGTTGTAAATAAGGCGCCCAACGTTATTTCCTTGTTAATATAGTGTCCAACGCCATCTCGTTGTAAATTAGGTCTTCAACTCTATCTCGTTATGAATTAAGTGACCAACGCCATCTCGTTCTAAATTAGGTGTCCAACGTTATTTCGTTGTAAACTTAGTGTGCAACGCCATCTCGTTGTGAACTAGGTGTCCAACGATATATGGTTTTAAATAAGATAGCCAAAGCTTACTCGTTGTGAATTTAGTGTCCAACGCCATCTCGATCTTAATTAGGTGAACAACTTTATTTCGTTGTGAATTTAGTGTGCAACACCATCTCGTTGTAAATTAGGTGTTCAACTCTATTTTGTTGTAAATTAGGTGTCCAACGCTAAATGGTTTTAATTAAGGTGTCCAACGCTATCTCGTTGTGAATTTAGTGTCCAACGACATCTCGTTCTAAGTTAGGTGTACAACGTTATTTCGTTGTAAATTTAGTGTCCGCCGGCATCTCGTTGTAAATTAGTTTTTCAAATCTATCTTTATGTGAATTAAGTGTCCAACGCTATCTGGTTGTTAATTTAGTGTCCAACGTAATTTCGTTGTAAACTTATTGTGCAACGCCATCTCGTTGTAAACTAGGTGTCCAGCGATATATGGTTTTAAATAAGATAGCCAACGCTTACTCGTTGTGAATTTAGTGTCCAACGCCATCTCGTTCTAAATTAGGTGAACAACTTTATTTCGTTGTGAATTTTGTGTGCAACGCCATCTTGTTGTAAATTAGCGTTTCAACTCTATCTTGTTGTGAATTAAGTGTTCAACGCTACCTGGTTGTGAATTTAGTCTCTAGCGATATCTCTATAAAAATTTAGTGTCCAACGACATCTCGTTGTAAATTAGGTCGCCAACGCTAAATGGTTTTAATTAAGGTGTCCAACGCTATCTCGTTGTGAATTTAGTGTCCAACGACATCTCGTTCTAAATTAGGTTTACAACATTATTTCTTTGTAAATTTAGTGTCCGCTGTAAATTAGTTTTTCAACTCTATCTTTATGTGAATTAAGTGTCCAACGCTAACTGGTTGTTAATTTAGTTTCCAACGTTATCTCGTTGTAAATTTAGGGTTCACCGCTAATTCTTGTGAATTTATTACCCAACTCTATTTCGTTTTGGAGCACGTGTTCGACGCCATCTCGTTGTAAATTATGTGTCCAACGACATCTCGTTCGAAAATAGGTATACAATGTTATTTCGTAGTGAATTTAGTGTCCAACGCCATCATGTTTTAAATTTAGTGTCCAACGTGATCAATTTATTGTCTAAAGCTATTTTCTTCTAAATTAGGTGTCCAAAGTCATCTCCTTGTAAATTTAGTGCCTATAGCGTTCTCTTTGTGAATTTAGTGTTCATATCCAACGCTATCTAGTTGTGAATTTAGTGTCCAAGGCTACCTGGCTGTTAATGAAGTGTGCAAAGTGGCCATCGCTTTTTAAATTAAGTGTCCAACACTACGCCGTTGTGAATTTAGGGTCCAACGAAATCCTTCTGTGAATTTAGTGTCCAACTCCATCTTGTTGTGAATTTAGTGTCCAACGTCAACTCGTTGCAAATTAGGTGTCTAACGCTATCGCGTTTTGAATTTAGTTTTCAACACTATCTTTTAATGAATTTAGTGTTTTACGCTATTTCGTTATGGATTTAAAGTCCAACGCCATCTGGTTTTTAATTAAGTGTTCAAAGCATCACCGGCATCTCATTGTAAACTAGTTTTTCATCTCTATCTCGTTATGAATTTAGTGTCCAACGCCATGTCGTTGTGAATTTAGTGTCCAACGCTGC
Source organism: Platycheirus rosarum (assembly GCA_963971375.1). NCBI lineage: Eukaryota > Metazoa > Arthropoda > Insecta > Diptera > Syrphidae > Platycheirus > Platycheirus rosarum. The sequence continues at coordinate 64,921,876 of OZ020507.1, read as the reverse complement.
CTGGTTGTGAATTAAGTGTCCAACGCCATCTCGTTCTAAATTAGGTGCACAACGTTTATTTCATTGTGAATCAATTAAAGTGTCCAACGGCATCTCGTTCTAAATTAGGTGTACAATGTTATTTCGTGGTCAATTTAGTGTCCAACGCCATCTCGTTGTAAATTAAGTGTCTAACGCTATCACATTGTGATTTTAGTTTTCAACACTATCGTTTAGTGAATTTCGTTTTTCACGCTATTTCGTTATGAATTTAGATTCCAACGCTGCATGGTTGTGAATTTAGTGTGAAAAGCGGCCATGGCGTTGTAAATTAAGTGTATAACACTATGCCGTTGTGAATTTCGGGTCCAACAATATCCCGTTGTAAATTTAGTGTACAATGTTATTTCGTTGTGAATTTAGTGTCCACCGGCATCTTTGTGAATGTAGTGCCCAACGCAATCTCTTTGTAAATTAAGTGCCCATCGCGTTTTCTCTGTGAATTTAGTGTCCATATCCAACGCTTTCTAGTTGTGAGTTTAGTGTCCAAGGCTACCTGGTTGTGAATGAAGTATTCAAAGCGGCCATCGCTTTGTAAATTAAGTGTCCAACACTACGCCGTTGTGAATTTAAGGTCCAACGAAATCCTTCTGTGAATTTAGTGTCCAACTCTATCTTGTTGTGAATTTAGTGTCCAACGTCAACTCGTTGCAAATTAGGTGTCTAACGCTATCGCGTTTTGAATTTAGTTTTCAACACTATCTTTTAATGAATATAGTGTTTTACGCTATTTCGTTATGAATTTAAAGTCCAACGCCGTCTGGTTTTGAATTAAGTGTTCAAAGCGTTCGTTATGAATTTAGTGTCCAACGCCATGTCATTGTTAATTTAGTGTTCAACGCTGCCTGGTTGTGAAATTAGTGTTCAAAGCGGCCATGGCGTTGTAAATTAAGTGTCCAACTCTACGCCGTTGTAAGTTTAGGGTCAAACGATATCCCTTTGTGAATTTAGTATTTTAGAGTCCAACGCCATCTCGTTGTAAATTAAGTGTCCAAAGCTTTTTCCTTATGAATTTAGTGTCCAACGCCATGTCGTTGTGAATATAGTGTCCAACACCATCTTGTTGTAAATTATTTGTTCAACTTTATCTCGTTATGAATTTAGTGTCCAACATCATGTCGTTGTGAATTTAGTGTCCAACGCTGCCTGGTTGTGAATTTAATGTTCAACGCCATCTCGTTCTAAATTAGGTGCACAACGTTATTTCATTGTGAATCAATTAAAGTGTCCAACGGTATCTCGTTCTAAATTAGGTGTACAATGTTATTTTGTGGTCAATTTAGTGTCCAACGCCATCTCGTTGTAAATTAAGTGTCTAACGCTATCACATTGTGATTTTAGTTTTCAACACTATCGTTTAGCAATTTCGTTTTTCACGCTATTTCGTTATGAATTTAGATTCCAACGCTGCCTGGTTGTGAATTTAGTGTTAAAAGCGGCCATGGCTTTGTAAATTAAGTGTATAACACTACGCCGTTGTGAATTTAGGGTCCAACGATATCCCGTTGTAAATTTAGTGTACAATGTTATTTCGTTGTGGATTTAGTGTCCACCGGCATCTTTGTGAATGTAGTGCCCAACGCAATCTCTTTAAAAATTAAGTGTCCATCGCGTTCTCTGTGAATTTATTGTCCATATCCAACGCTATCTAGTTGTGAGTATAGTGTTCAAGGCTACCTGGTTGTGAATGAAGTATTCAAAGCGGCCATCGCGTTGTAAATTAAGTGTCCAAAACTACGCCGTTGCGAATTTGGGGTCCAATGAAATCCTTTTGTGAATTTAGTGTCCAACTCTATGTTGTTGTGAATTTGGTGTCCAACGTCAACTCGTTGCAAATTAGGTGTCTAACGCTATCGCGTTTTGAATTTAGTTTTCAACACTATCTTTTAATAAATTTAGTGTTTTACGCTATTTCGTTATGAATTTAAAGTCCAACGCCATCTGGTTTTGAATTAAGTGTTCAAAGCGGCCATCGCGTCGTAAGTTAAGTGTCCAACTCTACGCCGTTGTGAATAAAGGGTCCAACGATATACCGTTGTGAATTTAGTGTCCAACTCTATGTCTTTGTGAATTTAGTGTCCAACGCCATCTCCTTGTAAATTATGTGTCCAAAGCTATTTCCTTATGAATTTAGTGTCCAACGCCTTGTCGTTGTGAATTTAATGTCCAACCCCATCTCGTTGTAAATAAGGCGCCCAACGTTATTTCCTTGTGAATATAGTGTCCAACTCCATCTCGTTGTAAATTAGATCTTCAACTCTATCTCGTTATGAATTAAGTGTCCAACGCCATCTCGTTCTAAATTAGGTGTCCAACGTTATTTCGTTGTAAACTTAGTGTGCAACGCCATCTCGTTGTAAACTAGGTGTCCAACGATATATGGTTTTAAATAAGATAGCCAAAGTTTACTCGTTGTGAATTTAGTGTCCAACGCCATCTCGTTCTTAATTAGGTGAACAACTTTATTTCGTTGTGAATTTAGTGTGCAACACCATCTCGTTCTAAATTAGGTGTACAACTTTATTTCGTTGTAACTTTTTTGTTCAACGCTGTCTAGTTGTAAATTGAGTGTCCAACAGTATTTCGTTGTGAATTTAGTGTCCACCGGCATCTCGTTGTAAATTAGGTATTCAACTCTATCTCGTTGTGAATTAAGTGTCCAACGCTATCTGGTTGTTAATTTAGTGTACAATATTATCTCGTTGTAAATTTAGAGTTCACCGCTATCTCCTATGAAATTTATTGCCCGACTCTATCTCGCTTTGAAGTAAGTGTCCGACGCCATCTCGTTGTGAATTTCATGTCCAATACAATCTAATTGTAAATTAGGAGACCAACGCTATTTCGTTGTCAATTTAGTGTCTAAGGTCATTTTCTTGTAAATTCGGTGTCCAACGCCATCTGATTTTGACATTATTATATACTTACTTATACATACTAAACATATTGCTTGAAGGTTACAATCATTCACATGTACATAAGAAAATATACAGCTTTGATCATTGCACAGTCCCGTTAACAGATTAGCATTATAGAAAACAAAAAATCTAGTTACTAGGAGACAAGCAAACAGATTTTAAATGCATTTGACAAAACAATACATAGGGTAGTCAATATAATGTTTGGCAATATTTAACGAAATTGAATTTACATAAGAACAATTATTTAATGCAAAGACATTAATTTAGTCAGATATTAAATGATATTGAAAATTCATGCGCAAATGCAAATTAAAGAAAAAAACATAATTTTGAATCTCAAACATCCCGGCGCCCCTGAAAGGTTTTAAGGACAGTGGTAAGATGGCCAATTTCTCGTTCTAAATTAAGTGTACAACTTTATTTCGTTGTGAATTTAGTGTCCAATGCTGTCTCATTGTAAATTAAGTGTCCAACGTTATTTCGTTGTGAATTTAGTGTGCAACGCCATCTCGTTGTAAATTAGGTGTTCAACTCTATCTTGTTGTGAATTAAGTGTTCAACGCTACCTGGTTGTGAATTTAGTCTGTAGCGATATCTCTATACAAATTTAGTGTCCAACGCTATCTCGTTGTGAATTTAGTGTCCAACGACATCTCGTTCTAAATTAAGTGTACAACGTTATTTCGTTGTAAATTTAGTGTGCGCCGGCATCTCGTTGTAAATTAGTTATTCAACTCTATCTTGTTGTGAATTAAGTGTCCAACGCTAACTGGTTGTTAATTTAGTATCCAACGTTATCTCGTTGAAAAATTAGAGTCCACCGCTAATTCTTGTGAATTTATTGCCCAACTCTATTTCGTTTTGGAGCACGTGTCGGAAGCCATCTCGTTCTATATTAGGTATACAATGTTATTTCGTAGTGAATTTAGTGTCCAACGCCATCAGGTTTTAAATTTAGTGTCCAACACAATCTAGTTGTAGTTTAGGTGTCCAACGCTATCTCGTGATCAATTTATTGTCTAAAGCCATTTTCTTGTAAATTAGGTGTCCAACGTCATCTCCTTGTAAATTTAGTGCCTATCGCGTTCTCTTTGTGAATTTAGTGTTCATATCCAACGCTATCTAGTTGTGAATTTAGTGTCCAAGGCTACCTGGCTGTTAATGAAGTCTTCAAAGCGGCCATCGCGTTGTAAATTAAGTGTTCAACGCTATATGGTTTAAAATCAGGTTTTTAACGACATCTCGTTTTAACTAGGTGTTCAACGATGTATGGTTTTAAATTAGATGAACAACGCTTACTCGTTTTGAATTTAGTGTCCAACGCCATCTCGTTCTAAATTAGGTGTACAACTTTATTTCATTGTGAATCAATTAAAGTGTCCAACGGCATCTCGTTCTAAATTAGGTGTACAATGTTATTTCGTGGTCAATTTAGTGTCCAACGCCATCTCGTTGTAAATTAAGTGTCTAACGCTATCACATTGTGATTTTAGTTTTCAACACTATCGTTTAGTGAATTTCGTTTTTCACGCTATTTCGTTATGAATTCAGATTCCAACGCTGCCTGGTTGTGAATTTAGTGTTAAAGGCGGCCATGGCGTTGTAAATTAAGTGTATAACACTACGCCGTTGTGAATTTAGGGTCCAACAATATCCCGTTGTAAATTTAGTGTACAATGTTATTTCGTTGTGAATTTAGTGTCCACCGGCATCTTTGTGAATGTAGTGCCCAACGCAATCTCTTTCTAACTTAAGTGCCCATCGCGTTCTCTCTGTGAATTAAGTGTCCATATCCAACGCTATCTAGCCATGAGTTTAGTGTTCAAGGCTACCTGGTTGTGAATGAAGTATTCAAAGTGGCCATCGCGTTGTAAGTTAAATGTCCAACACTACGCCGTTGTGAATTTAGGGTCCAACGAAATCCTTTTGTGAATTTAGTGTCCAACTCTATGTTGTTGTGAATTAAGTTTCCAACGTCAATTCGTTGCAAATTAGGTGTCTAACGCTATCGCGTTTTGAATTTAGTTTTCAACACTATCTTTTAATAAATTTAGTGTTTTACGCTATTTCGTTATGAATTTAAAGTCCAACGCCATCTGGTTTTGAATTAAGTGTTCAAAGCGGCCATCGCGTTTTAAGTTAAGTGTCCAACACTACGCCGTGGTGAATATAGGGTCCAACGATATACCGTTGTGAATTTAGTGTCCAACTCTATGTCTTTGTGAATTTAGTGTCCAACGCCATCTCCTTGTAAATTATGTGTCCAAAGCTATTTCCTTATGAATTTAGTGTCCAACGCCATGTCGTTGTGAATTTAATGTCCAACGCCATCTCGTTGTAAATAAGGCACCCGACGTTATTTCCTTGTGAATTTAGTGTCCAACGCCATCTCGTTGTAAATTACGACTTCAACTCTATCTCGTTATGAATTTAGTGTCTAACGCCACCTCGTTCTAAATTAGGTGTCCAACGATATTTGGTTTTAAATAAGATAGCCAACGCTTACTCGTTGTGATTTTAGTGTCCAACGCCAGCTCGTTCTTAATTAGGTGAACAACTTTATTTCGTTGTGAATTTAGTGTGCAACGCCATCTCGATGAAATTAGGTATTCAACTCTATCTCGTTGTGAATTAAGTGTCCAACGCTATCTGGTTGTTAATTTAGTGTACAATGTTATCTTGTTGTAAATTTAGAGTTCACCGCTATCTCCTGTGAATTTATTGACCAACTCTATCTCGCTTTGAAGTAAGTGTCCGACGCCATCTCGTTTCGAATTTCATGTGCAACGCCATCTTGTTGTAAATTTATTGTCCAACACAATCTAATTGTAAATTAGGAGACTAACGCTATTTCGTTATCAATTTAGTGTCTAATTTCATTTTCTTGTAAGTTCAAGACATGACACAATTCATGCCGCGTCTAAGTTAGTATCTGCTGTCCAATGGAACAATGCTAAAAATCAATGCACGGGTGCCTGTCTGGTTGATTTGGAGAAGGCTTTTGACACCGTATGGTTAGAAGGTCTTTATCTGAAGTTTACCAGATGGGGCATAAGTAAACCACTGTTATATATGCTTTACGACATGCTTAATGGTAGAAAGTTTGTTGTCAAGAGTGGCAATGTAACATCTACCACAACGTTTGATATTAAAAACGGTCTGCAACAGGGAGCGGTGAACTCGCCGATTCTCTTTAGTATTTACACCAGCGATCTCATTGGGAGTCTACCTCATGCAATTGCGTATGCCGATGATTTAGTTGCGTACAGAACAGGTCCAAAAGTTGAAGTCATCAGAATTCTCTTGCAACGTGATTTCGATAAAATTCAAAAGTACTGTAATGATTGGAAACTGAAAATTAACTTCCAGAAATGTGAAACTATCCTGTTTAGAACCCCTTTGTCTGGGGCCTCTAGGGATACGAAAAAGAACTGGCGCAAGCTAGTGATCGCTGGGCCACATGGACATCCACTGGCGAGTAAAAATGTAGTAAAGTACCTTGGCATATGGTTGGATCAGTATCTATATTTCAATCGACATGTAGAGGCTGCTCTGGCCAGGGCTAGGGGAGCTTTTGCCCTGACAAGACGGTTGTTTTATGGCAGCCGCCTTGATAGCAGGGTGAAATTGATTTGCTACATGGCCCTTATCAGGCCGATGATTGCCTACGGATGCCCTGTGTGGTTCAACGTTGCACCATCTCTAATGGAAAAGATTCGGGTGTTCGAGAGACAGTGTCTTCGCACTTGTCTTGGTCTTTATAGAATACCAGAGTCGGAGTACAAACATCATTATTCCAACGAGGTCCTATACAACGGGGCCAATACAAACAGGATAGATAACTTTTTAATTAAGCTCATTCGCGGACACATTGCAAGGCCGATGACCTCAACTAATGGACAAATCTTCGGGGCTTACTACCCCCAAGATGAATATTTTGAAAGCACACGTTCGAGTGGTTTTATCCCGCCCGAGGCTTTCCTATACCTTGATAGTCGAGGGCTGATTCAGGATAGATCGGCGATTCCGTTGATCTACCACGTCGGCCGCAGAACAGTCGATAGGCGGCTCCTCTACGACCGAGACATAGTCGCTGGGAGCGAAGCAGAGCGCCTCCGTTTCAGTAGGGCTGTGCCCGACCGGGATCGGAAGGAAGCCTTAGATCAGGTCCACCAATTTTGGTGGCTCAGTTAAAAAACCGATATTTCAGTCGGCAAAAACGAAATATCGCCTATGGCCGACTTCATTTATCTTTGGTATCCTTAAGCTAAGTAGGGCAGTTGCGGCGGCACCAAAAAAAAAAAAAAAAAAGCTTCCTGTGGCTGTTCTAGAGTTAAGTATTTTAGGTTTATTTTAAGTTATTTTAAGTTTATTTTTAGTTTATTTTTAGTTTAGTTTTAAGTTAGTTCTTAAGTAGTTTAAGATAGATTAAGAAACTGATAAGATACCCAGTTTTTTTCATTTTCTGGGTGAAAAATAAAACCCCCTTATATATAAGATAAACTTAAGCTATTTTTAGGCCGAAAGGCAATTAAAATTAAGTTAGAGAATAATTTAGAGCGCCCACATAGGGCCAGTAAGTTAATCAAGTTGATAGTTTTAGCTAGTTTTTAGATTTTTGTCTAGCATTTAAGTAGATATAAGTAAAAGAAAAAAATAAAAATCAATTAAAAGTAAAAGTAAAGTAATCTCTTTCTAAATAAAGTGCCCATCGCGTTCTCTCTGTGAATTAAGTGTCCATATCCAACGCTATCTAGCCGTGAGTTTAGTGTTCAAGGCTACCTGGTTGTGAATGAAGTATTCAAAGCGGCCATCGCGTGGTAAATTAAGTGTCCAACACTACGCCGTTGTGAATTTAGGGTCCAACGAAATCCTTTTGTGAATTTAGTGTCCAACTTTAGTTTCCAACGTCAACTCGTTGCAAATTAGGTGTATAACGCTTTCGCGTTTTGAATTTAGTTTTCAACACTATCTTTTAATAAATTTAGTGTTTTACGCTATTTCGTTATGAATTTAAAGTCCAACGCCATCTGGTTTTTAATTAAGTGTTCAAAGCGGCCATCGCGTTGGAAATTAAGTGTCCAACACTACGCCGTTGTGAATATAGGGTCCAACGATATACCGTAGTGAATTTAGTGTCCAACGCCATCTCCTTGTAAATTATGTGTCCAAAGCTATTTCCTTATGAATTTAGTGTCCAACGCCATGTCGTTGTGAATTTAATGTCCAACGCCATCTCGTTGTAAATAAGGCACCCAACGTTATTTCCTTGTGAATTTAGTGTCCAACGCCATCTCGTTGTAAATTACGACTTCAACTCTATCTCGTTATGAATTTAGTGTCTAACGCCACCTCGTTCTAAATTAGGTGTCCAACGTAATTTCGTTGTAAACTTATTGTGCAACGCCATCTCGTTGTAAACTAGGTGTCCAGCGATATATGGTTTTAAATAAGATAGCCAACGCTTACTCGTTGTGAATTTAGTGTCCAACGCCATCTCGTTCTAAATTAGGTGAACAACTTTATTTCGTTGTGAATTTTGTGTGCAACGCCATCTTGTTATAAATTAGCTGTTCAACTCTATCTTGTTGTGAATTAAGTGTTCAACGCTACCTGGTTGTGAATTTAGTCTCTAGCGATATCTCTATAAAAATTTAGTGTCCAACGACATCTCGTTGTAAATTAGGTCGCCAACGCTAAATGGTTTTAATTAAGGTGTCCAACGCTATCTCGTTGTGAATTTAGTGTCCAACGACATCTCGTTCTAAATTAGGTTTCCTTATTTTATCGGTTCTTTTATAAAAAATGTTCACTCGAGGTAGCCAGCTGCATTCCTCCCCTTAAAAGTTTCGCCCGTAATACTCGTCTTGCTAGGAATGCCCATCAGTTCACCCTTGAGCCCAATTTCGGACGTACCGTGAAATATAGAGATTCTTTTTTTAGCCGTACAACACGACTTTGGAATGGTTTACCCGGCGAGATTTTCCCTTGCCATTTCAACATGCAAACATTCAAAACCAATGTTAATCGACACCTCCTATCTCTCCCCTCCCTATCTTCCTAATGCCCGCGCAGTGTGTTACATTAAAAGGGAAACAAATAGTCCCTTGTGCGCGCGTTAATTATAAAAAAAAAAAAAAAAAAAACATTATTTCTTTGTAAATTTAGTGTCCGCTGGCATCTCGTTGTAAATTAGTTTTTCAACTCTATCTTTATGTGAATTAAGTGTCCAACGCTAACTGGTTGTTAATTTAGTTTCCAACGTTATCTCGTTGTTAATTTAGGGTTCACCGCTAATTCTTGTGAATTTATTGCCCAACTCTATTTCGTTTTGGAGCACGTGTTCGACGCCATCTCGTTGTAAATTATGTGTCCAACGACATCTCGTTCGAAAATAGGTATACAATGTTATTTCGTAGTGAATTTAGTGTCCAACGCCATCATGTTTTAAATTTAGTGTCCAACGTGATCAATTTATTGTCTAAAGCTATTTTCTTCTAAATTAGGTGTCCAAAGTCATCTCCTTGTAAATTAAGTGCCTATAGCGTTCTCTTTGTGAATTTAGTGTTCATATCCAACGCTATCTAGTTGTGAATTTAGTGTCCAAGGCTACCTGGCTGTTAATGAAGTGTGCAAAGTGGCCATCGCGTTTTAAATTAAGTGTCCAACACTACGCCGTTGTGAATTTAGGGTCCAACGAAATCCTTCTGTGAATTTAGTGTCCAACTCTATCTTGTTGTGAATTTAGTGTCCAACGTCAACTCGTTGCAAATTAGGTGTCTAACGCTATCGCGTTTTGAATTTAGTTTTCAACACTATCTTTTAATGAATTTAGTGTTTTACGCTATTTCGTTATGAATTTAAAGTCCAACGCCATCTGGTTTTGAATTAAGTGTTCAAAGCATCACCGGCATCTCATTGTAAACTAGTTTTTCAACTCTATCTCGTTATGAATTTAGTGTCCAACGCCATGTCGTTGTGAATTTAGTGTCCAACGCTGCCTGGTTGTGAATTAAGTGTCCAACGCCATCTCGTTCTAAATTAGGTGCACAACGCTTATTTCATTGTGAATCAATTAAAGTGTCCAACGGCATCTCGTTCTAAATTAGGTGTACAATGTTATTTCGTGGTCAATTTAGTGTCCAACGCCATCTCGTTGTAAATTAAGTGTCTAACGCTATCACATTGTGATTTTAGTTTTCAACACTATCGTTTAGTGAATTTCGTTTTTCACGCTATTTCGTTATGAATTTAGATTCCAACGCTGCATGGTTGTGAATTTAGTGTGAAAAGCGGCCATGGCGTTGTAAATTAAGTGCATAACACTACGCCGTTGTGAATTTCGGGTCCAACAATATCCCGTTGTAAATTTAGTGTACAATGTTATTTCGTTGTGAATTTAGTGTCAACGCCATCTCGTTCTAAATTAGGTGCACAACGTTATTTCATTGTGAATCAATTAAAGTGTCCAACGGTATCTCGTTCTAAATTAGGTGTACAATGTTATTTCGTGGTCAATTTAGTGTCCAACGCCATCTCGTTGTAAATTAAGTGTCTAACGCTATCACATTGTGATTTTAGTTTTCAACACTATCGTTTAGCAATTTCGTTTTTCGCGCTATTTCGTTATGAATTTAGATTCCAACGCTGCCTGGTTGTGAATTTAGTGGTAAAAGCGGCCATGGCTTTGTAAATTAAGTGTATAACACTACGCGGTTGTGAATTTAGGGTCCAACGATATCCCGTTGTAAATTTAGTGTACAATGTTATTTCGTTGTGGATTTAGTGTCCACCGGCATCTTTGTGAATGTAGTGCCCAACGCAATCTCTTTGTAAATTAAGTGTCCATCGCGTTCTCTTTGTGAATTTAGTGTTCATATCCAACGCTATCTAGTTGTGAATTTAGTGTCCAAGGCTACCTGGCTGTTAATGAAGTCTTCAAAGCGGCCATCGCGTTGTAAATTAAGTGTCCAACACTACGCCATCTCGTTGTAAATTAGGTGTTCAACGCTATATGGTTTAAAATCAGGTTTTTAACGACATCTCGTTTTAACTAGGTGTTCAACGATGTATGGTTTTAAATTAGATGAACAACGCTTACTCGTTTTGAATTTAGTGTCCAACGCCATCTCGTTCTAAATTAGGTGTACAACTTTATTTCATTGTGAATCAATTAAAGTGTCCAACGGCATCTCGTTCTAAATTAGGTGTACAATGTTATTTCGTGGTCAATTTAGTGTCCAACGCCATCTCGTTGTAAATTAAGTGTCTAACGCTATCACATTGTGATTTTAGTTTTCAACACTATCGTTTAGTGAATTTCGTTTTTCACGCTATTTCGTTATGAATTCAGATTCCAACGCTGCCTGGTTGTGAATTTAGTGTTAAAGGCGGCCATGGCGTTGTAAATTAAGTGTATAACACTACGCCGTTGTGAATTTAGGGTCCAACAATATCCCGTTGTAAATTTAGTGTACAATGTTATTTCGTTGTGAATTTAGTGTCCACCGGCATCTTTGTGAATGTAGTGCCCAACGCAATCTCTTTCTAACTTAAGTGCCCATCGCGTTCTCTCTGTGAATTAAGTGTCCATATCCAACGCTATCTAGCCATGAGTTTAGTGTTCAAGGCTACCTGGTTGTGAATGAAGTATTCAAAGCGGCCATCGCGTTGTAAATTAAATGTCCAACACTACGCCGTTGTGAATTTAGGGTCCAACGAAATCCTTTTGTGAATTTAGTGTCCAACTCTATGTTGTTGTGAATTAAGTTTCCAACGTCAATTCGTTGCAAATTAGGTGTCTAACGCTATCGCGTTTTGAATTTAGTTTTCAACACTATCTTTTAATAAATTTAGTGTTTTACGCTATTTCGTTATGAATTTAAAGTCCAACGCCATCTGGTTTTGAATTAAGTGTTCAAAGCGGCCATCGCGTTTTAAGTTAAGTGTCCAACACTACGCCGTGGTGAATATAGGGTCCAACGATATACCGTTGTGAATTTAGTGTCCAACTCTATGTCTTTGTGAATTTAGTGTCCAACGCCATCTCCTTGTAAATTATGTGTCCAAAGCTATTTCCTTATGAATTTAGTGTCCAACGCCATGTCGTTGTGAATTTAATGTCCAACGCCATCTCGTTGTAAATAAGGCACCCAACGTTATTTCCTTGTGAATTTAGTGTCCAACGCCATCTCGTTGTAAATTACGACTTCAACTCTATCTCGTTATGAATTTAGTGTCTAACGCCACCTCGTTCTAAATTAGGTGTCCAACGTTATTTCGTTATAAACTTAGTGTGCAACGCCATCTCGTTGTAAACTAGGTGTCCAACGATATTTGGTTTTAAATAAGATAGCCAACGCTTACTCGTTGTGAATTTAGTGTCCAACGCCAGCTCGTTCTTAATTAGGTGAACAACTTTATTTCGTTGTGAATTTAGTGTGCAACGCCATCTCGATGAAATTAGGTATTCAACTCTTTCTCGTTGTGAATTAAGTGTCCAACGCTATTTGGTTGTTAATTTAGTGTGCAATGTTATCTTGTTGTAAATTTAGAGTTCACCGCTATCTCCTGTGAATTTATTGACCAACTCTATCTCGCTTTGAAGTAAGTGTCCGACGCCATCTCGTTGCGAATTTCATGTGCAACGCCATCTTGTTGTAAATTTATTGTCCAACACAATCTAATTGTAAATTAGGAGACTAACGCTATTTCGTTATCAATTTAGTGTCTAATTTCATTTTCTTGTAAGTTCAAGACATGACACAATTCATGCCGCGTCTAAGTTAGTATCTGCTGTCCAATGGAACAATGCTAAAAATCAATGCACGGGTGCCTGTCTGGTTGATTTGGAGAAGGCTTTTGACACCGTATGGTTAGAAGGTCTTTATCTGAAGTTTACCAGATGGGGCATAAGTAAACAACTGTTATATATGCTTTACGACATGCTTAATGGTAGAAAGTTTGTTGTCAAGAGTGGCAATGTAACATCTACCACAACGTTTGATATTAAAAACGGTCTGCAACAGGGAGCGGTGAACTCGCCGATTCTCTTTAGTATTTACACCAGCGATCTCATTGGGAGTCTACCTCATGCAATTGCGTATGCCGATGATTTAGTTGCGTACAGAACAGGTCCAAAAGTTGAAGTCATCAGAATTCTCTTGCAACGTGATTTCGATAAAATTCAAAAGTACTGTAATGATTGGAAGCTGAAAATTAACTTCCAGAAATGTGAAACTATCCTGTTTAGAACCCCTTTGTCTGGGGCCTCTAGGGATACGAGAAAGAACTGGCGCAAGCTAGTGATCGCTGGGCCACATGGACATCCACTGGCGAGTAAAAATGTAGTCAAGTACCTTGGCATATGGTTGGATCAGTATCTATATTTCAATCGACATGTAGAGGCTGCTCTGGCCAGGGCTAGGGGAGCTTTTGCCCTGACAAGACGGTTGTTTTACGGCAGCCGCCTTGATAGCAGGGTGAAAGTGATTTGCTACATGGCCCTTATCAGGCCGATGATTGCCTACGGATGCCCTGTGTGGTTCAACGTTGCACCATCTCTAATGGAAAAGATTCGGGTGTTCGAGAGACAGTGTCTTCGCACTTGTCTTGGTCTTTATAGAACACCAGAGTCGGAGTACAAACATCATTATTCCAACGAGGTCCTATAACACGGGGCCAATACAAACAGGATAGATAACTTTTTAATTAAGCTCATTCGCGGACACATTGCAAGGCCGATGACCTCAACTAATGGACAAATCTTCGGGGCTTACTACCCCCAAGATGAATATTTTGAAAGCACACGTTCGAGTGGTTTTATCCCGCCCGAGGCTTTCCTATACCTTGATAGTCGAGGGCTGATTCAGGATAGATCGGCGATTCCGTTGATCTACCAAGTCGGCCGCAGAACAGTCGATAGGCGGCTCCTCTACGACCGAGACATAGTCGCTGGGAGCGAAGCAGAGCGCCTCCGTTTCAGTAGGGCTGTGCCCGACCGGGATCGGAAGGAAGCCTTAGATCAGGTCCACCAATTTTGGTGGCTCAGTTAAAAAACCGATATTTCAGTCGGCAAAAACGAAATATCGCCTATGGCCGACTTCATTTATCTTTGGTATCCTTAAGCTAAGTAGGGCAGTTGCGGCGGCATCAAAAAAAAAAAAAAAAAAAAAAAAGCTTCCTGTGGCTGTTCTAGAGTTAAGTATTTTAGGTTTATTTTAAGTTATTTTAAGTTTATTTTTAGTTTATTTTTAGTTTAGTTTTAAGTTAGTTCTTAAGTAGTTTAAGATAGATTAAGAAACTGATAAGATACCCAGTTTTTTTCATTTTCTGGGTGAAAAATAAAACCCCCTTATATATAAGATAAACTTTAGCTATTTTTAGGCCGAAAGGCAATTAAAATTAAGTTAGAGAATAATTTAGAGCGCCCGCATAGGGCCAGTAAGTTAATCAAGTTGATAGTTTTAGCTAGTTTTAAGATTTTTGTCTAGCATTTAAGTAGATATAAGTAAAAGAAAAAAATAAAAATCAATTAAAAGTAAAAGTAAAGTAATCTCTTTCTAAATAAAGTGCCCATCGCGTTCTCTCTGTGAATTAAGTGTCCATATCCAACGCTATCTAGCCGTGAGTTTAGTGTTCAAGGCTACCTGGTTGTGAATGAAGTATTCAAAGCGGCCATCGCGTGGTAAATTAAGTGTCCAACACTACGCCGTTGTGAATTTAGGGTCCAACAAAATCCTTTTGTGAATTTAGTGTCCAACTTTTTGTTGTTGTGAGTTAAGTTTCCAACGTCAACTCGTTGCAAATTAGGTGTATAACGCTATCGCGTTTTGAATTTAGTTTTCAACACTATCTTTTAATAAATTTAGTGTTTTACGCTATTTCGTTATGAATTTAAAGTCCAACGCCATCTGGTTTTGAATTAAGTGTTCAAAGCGGCCATCGCGTTGGAAATTAAGTGTCCAACACTACGCCGTTGTGAATATAGGGTCCAACGATATACCGTTGTGAATTTAGTGTCCAACGCCATCTCCTTGTAAATTATGTGCCCAAAGCTATTTCCTTATGAATTTAGTGTCCAACGCCATGTCGTTGTGAATTTAATGTCCAACGCCATCTCGTTGTAAATAAGGCGCCCAACGTTATTTCCTTGTGAATTTAGTGTCCAACGCCATCTCGTTGTAAATTACGTCTTCAACTCTATCTCGTTATGAATTTAATGTCCAACGCCACCTCGTTCTAATTTAGGTGTCCAACGTTATTTCGTTATAAACTTAGTGTGCAACGCCATCTCGTTGTAAACTAGGTGTCCAACGATATATGGTTTTAAATAAGATAGCCAACGCTTACTCGTTGTGAATTTAGTGTCCAACGCCATCTCGTTCTAAATTAGGTGAATAACTTTATTTCGTTGTGAATTTAGTGTGCAACACCATCTCGATGTAAATTAAGTATTCAACTCTATCTCGTTGTAAATTAAGTGTCCAACACTATCTGGTTGTTAATTTAGTGTACAATGTTATCTTGTTGTTAATTTAGAGTTCACCGCTATCTCCTGTGAATTTATTGACCAACTCTATCTAGCTTTGAAGTAAGTGTCCGACGCCATCTCGTTGTGAATTTCATGTGCAACGCCATCTTGTTGTAAATTTATTGTCTAACACAATCTAATTGTAAATTAGGAGACCAACGCTATTTCGTTATCAATTTAGTGTCTAATTTCATTTTCTTGTAAGTTCGGTGTCCAACGCCATCTGATTTTGACATTATTATATACTTACTTATACATACTAAACATATTGCTTGAAGGTTACAATCATTCACATGTACATAAGAAAATATAAAGCTTTGATCATTGCACAGTCCCGTTAACAGAATAGCATTATAGAAAACAAAAATCTAGTTGCTAGGAGACAAGCAAACAGATTTTAAATGCATTTGACAAAACAATACATAGGGTAGTCAATATAATGTTTGGCAATATTTAACGAAATTGAATTTACATAAGAACAATTATTTAATGCAAAGACATTAATTTAGTCAAATATTAAATGATATTGAAAATTCATGCGCAAATGCAAATTAAAGAAGAAAACATAATTTTGAATCTCAAACATCCCGGCGCCCCTGAAAGGTTTTAAGGACAGTGGTAAGATGGCCAATTTCTCGTTCTAAATTAAGTGTACAACTTTATTTCGTTGTGAATTTAGTGTCCAATGCTGTCTCATTTTAAATTAAGTGTCCAACGTTATTTCGTTGTGAATTTAGTGTGCAACGCCATCTCGTTGTAAATAAGGTGTTCAACTCTATCTTGTTGTGAATTAAGTGTTCAACGCTACCTGGTTGTGAATTTAGTCTCTAGCGATATCTCTATAAAAATTTAGTGTCCAACGACATCTCGTTGTAAATTAGCTGTCCAACACTAAATGGTTTTAATTAAGGTGTCCAACGCTATCTCGTTGTGAATTTAGTGTCCAACGACATCTCGTTCTAAATTAGGTGTACAACGTTATTTCGTTGTTAATTTAGTGTGCGCCGGCATCTCGTTGTAAATTAGTTGTTCAACTCTATCTTGTTGTGAATTAAGTGTCCAACGCTAACTGGTTGTTAATTTAGTGTCCAACGTTATCTCGTTGTAAATTTAGAGTCCACCGCTAATTCTTGTGAATTTATTGCCCAACTCTATTTCGTTTTGGAGCACGTGTCGGAAGCCATCTCGTTCTATATTAGGTATACAATGTTATTTCGTAGTGAATTTAGTGTCCAACGCCATCATGTTTTAAATTTAGTGTCCAACACAATCTAGTTGTAGTTTAGGTGTCCAACGCTATCTCGTGATCAATTTATTGTCTAAAGCCATTTTCTTGTAAATTAGGTGTCCAACGTCATCTCCTTGTAAATTTAGTGCCTAATGTTCATATCCAACGCTATCTAGTTGTGAATTTAGTGTCCAAGGCTACCTGGCTGTTAATGAAGTCTTCAAAGCGGCCATCGCGTTGTAAATTAAGTGTCCAACACTACGCCATCTCGTTGTAAATTAGGTGTTCAACGCTATATGGTTTAAAATCAGGTTTTTAACGACATCTCGTTTTAACTAGGTGTTCAACGATGTATGGTTTTAAATTAGATGAACAACGCTTACTCGTTTTGAATTTAGTGTCCAACGCCATCTCGTTCTAAATTAGGTGTACAACTTTATTTCATTATGAATTAATTAAAGTGTCCAACGGCATCTCGTTCTAAATTAGGTGTACAATATTATTTCGTGGTCAATTTAGTGTCCAACGCCATCTCGTTGTAAATTAAGTGTCTAACGCTATCACATTGTGATTTTAGTTTTCAACACTATCGTTTAGTGAATTTCGTTTTTCACGCTATTTCGTTATGAATTTAAATTCCAACGCTGCCTGGTTGTGAATTTAGTGTTAAAAGCGGCCATGGCGTTGTAAATTAAGTGTATAACACTACACCGTTGTGAATTTAGGGTCCAACAATATCCCGTTGTAAATTTAGTGTACAATGTTATTTCGTTGTGAATTTAGTGTCCACCGGCATCTTTGTGAATGTATTGCCCAACGCAATCTCTTTCTAAATTAAGTGCCCATCGCGTTCTCTCTGTGAATTAAGTGTCCATATCCAACGCTATCTAGCCGTGAGTTTAGTGTTCAAGGCTACCTGGTTGTGAATGAAGTATTCAAAGCGGCCATCGCGTTGTAAATTAAGTGTCGAACACTACGCCGTGGTGAATTTAGGGTCCAACGAAATCCTTTTGTGAATTTAGTGTCCAACTCTACGTCAATTCGTTGCAAATTAGGTGTCTAACGCTATCGCGTTTTGAATTTAGTTTTCAACACTATCTTTTAATAAATTTAGTGTTTTACGCTATTTCGTTATGAATTTAAAGTCCAACGCCATCTGGTTTTGAATTAAGTGTTCAAAGCGGCCATCGCGTTTTAAGTTAAGTGTCCAACACTACGCCGTGGTGAATATAGGGTCCAACGATATACCGTTGTGAATTTAGTGTCCAACTCTATGTCTTTGTGAATTTAGTGTCCAACGCCATCTCCTTGTAAATTATGTGTCCAAAGCTATTTCCTTATGAATTTAGTGTCCAACGCCATGTCGTTGTGAATTTAATGTCCAACGCCATCTCGTTGTAAATAAGGCACCCAACGTTATTTCCTTGTGAATTTAGTGTCCAACGCCATCTCGTTGTAAATTACGACTTCAACTCTATCTCGTTATGAATTTAGTGTCTAACGCCATCTCGTTGTAAATAAGGCACCCAAGTAAGTATTTTAGGTTTATTTTAAGTTATTTTAAGTTTATTTTTAGTTTATTTTTAGTTTAGTTTTAAGTTAGTTCTTAAGTAGTTTAAGATAGATTAAGAAACTGATAAGATACCCAGTTTTTTTCATTTTCTGGGTGAAAAATAAAACCCCCTTATATGTAAGATAAACTTAAGCTATTTTTAGGCCGAAAGGCAATTAAAATTAAGTTAGAGAATAATTTAGAGCGCCCGCATAGGGCCAGTAAGTTAATCAAGTTGATAGTTTTAGCTAGTTTTAAGATTTTTGTCTAGCATTTAAGTAGATATAAGTAAAAGAAAAAAATAAAAATCAATTAAAAGTAAAAGTAAAGTAATCTCTTTCTAAATTAAGTGCTGGATCAGTTTCTATATTTCAACCGACATGTAGAGGCTGCTCTAGCCAGGGCTAGGGGAGCTTTTGCTCTGACAAGACGGTTGTTTTATAGCAGCCGCCTTGACAGCAGAGTGAAAATGATTTGCTACATGGCCCTCATTAGGCCGATGATTGCCTATGGATGCCCTGTGTGGTTCAACGTTGCACCATCTCTAATGGAAAAGATTCGGGTGTTCGAGAGACAGTGTCTTCGCACTTGTCTAGGACTTTACAGAACACCAGAGTCGGAGTACAAACACTATTATTCCAACGAGGTCCTATACAACGGGGCCAATACAAGCAGGATGGATAACTTTTTAATTAAGCTCATTCGCGGACACATTGCAAGAGCGATGGCCTCAACTAATGGACAAATCTTCGGGGCTTACTACCACCAAGATGAATATTTTGAAAGTACACGTTCGAGTGGTTTTATCCCGCCCGAGGCTTTCCTATACTTAGATAGTCGAGGGTTAATTCAGGATAGATCGGCGATCCCGTTGATCTACCACGTCGGCCGCAGAACAGTCGATAGGCGGCTCCTTTATGACCGAGACATAGTCGCTAGAAGCGAAACAGAGCGCCTCCGATTCAGTAGGGCAGTGCCCGATTTGGATCGGAAGGAAGTTATTAATCAGGTCCACCAGTTTTGGTGGCTTAATTAAACCAGATAATTTTAGTCGACTATCGCCTATGGCTGGCTTGCATATGTTTTAAGTATCTATAAGATAGAATAGGGCAGTTGTGGCGGCACCAAAAAAAAAAAAAAAAAAAAAAAGGCTGCTGTGGCTGTTCCAGATTTAAGTATTTTAGGTTTATTTTAAGTTATTTTAAGTTATTCAAAGTTAATTTTAAGTACTTTAAGATAGGTTAAGAAAAAAAACCGATACAGTTTACCCAGTTTTTTTATTTTTCTGGGTGAAAAATAAAACCCGCTAGTTATAATTTATATATAAGTTAGTTTAAAGCCGAAAGGCAATTAAAATTAAGATATTGATTAATTTAGAGTGCCCGCATTGGGCCAGTAAGTTAATCAAGTTTATAGTGTTAACTAGTTTTTAAGATTTTTTGTCTAGACTTAATTAGTTATAAGATTTAATGCAATAAAAAATCATTAAAAAAAAAAAAAAAAAAAAAAAAATAAACTTAAGCTATTTTTAGGCCGAAAGGCAATTAAAATTAAGTTAGAGAATAATTTAGAGCGCCCGCATAGGGCCAGTAAGTTAATCAAGTTGATAGTTTTAGCTAGTTTTAAGATTTTTGTCTAGCATTTAAGTAGATATAAGTAAAAGAAAAAAATAAAAATCAATTAAAAGTAAAAGTAAAGTAATCTCTTTCTAAATAAAGTGCCCATCGCGTTCTCTCTGTGAATTAAGTGTCCATATCCAACGCTATCTAGCCGTGAGTTTAGTGTTCAAGGCTACCTGGTTGTGAATGAAGTATTCAAAGCGGCCATCGCGTGGTAAATTAAGTGTCCAACACTACGCCGTTGTGAATTTAGGGTCCAACAAAATCCTTTTGTGAATTTAGTGTCCAACTTTTTGTTGTTGTGAGTTAAGTTTCCAACGTCAACTCGTTGCAAATTAGGTGTATAACGCTATCGCGTTTTGAATTTAGTTTTCAACACTATCTTTTAATAAATTTAGTGTTTTACGCTATTTCGTTATGAATTTAAAGTCCAACGCCATCTGGTTTTGAATTAAGTGTTCAAAGCGGCCATCGCGTTGGAAATTAAGTGTCCAACACTACGCCGTTGTGAATATAGGGTCCAACGATATACCGTTGTGAATTTAGTGTCCAACGCCATCTCCTTGTAAATTATGTGCCCAAAGCTATTTCCTTATGAATTTAGTGTCCAACGCCATGTCGTTGTGAATTTAATGTCCAACGCCATCTCGTTGTAAATAAGGCGCCCAACGTTATTTCCTTGTGAATTTAGTGTCCAACGCCATCTCGTTGTAAATTACGTCTTCAACTCTATCTCGTTATGAATTTAATGTCCAACGCCACCTCGTTCTAAATTAGGTGTCCAACGTTATTTCGTTATAAACTTAGTGTGCAACGCCATCTCGTTGTAAACTAGGTGTCCAACGATATATGGTTTTAAATAAGATAGCCAACGCTTACTCGTTGTGAATTTAGTGTCCAACGCCATCTCGTTCTAAATTAGGTGAATAACTTTATTTCGTTGTGAATTTAGTGTGCAACACCATCTCGATGTAAATTAAGTATTCAACTCTATCTCGTTGTAAATTAAGTATCCAACACTATCTGGTTGTTAATTTAGTGTACAATGTTATCTTGTTGTTAATTTAGAGTTCACCGCTATCTCCTGTGAATTTATTGACCAACTCTATCTCGCTTTGAAGTAAGTGTCCGACGCCATCTCGTTGTGAATTTCATGTGCAACGCCATCTTGTTGTAAATTTATTGTCCAACACAATCTAATTGTAAATTAGGAGACCAACGCTATTTCGTTATCAATTTAGTGTCTAATTTCATTTTCTTGTAAGTTCGGTGTCCAACGCCATCTGATTTTGACATTATTATATACTTACTTATACATACTAAACATATTGCTTCAAGGTTACAATCATTCACATGTACATAAGAAAATATAAAGCTTTGATCATTGCACAGTCCCGTTAACAGAATAGCATTATAGAAAACAAAAATCTAGTTACTAGGAGACAAGCAAACAGATTTTAAATGCATTTGACAAAACAATACATAGGGTAGTCAATATAATGTTTGGCAATATTTAACGAAATTGAATTTACATAAGAACAATTATTTAATGCAAAGACATTAATTTAGTCAAATATTAAATGATATTGAAAATTCATGCGCAAATGCAAATTAAAGAAGAAAACATAATTTTGAATCTCAAACATCCCGGCGCCCCTGAAAGGTTTTAAGGACAGTGGTAAGATGGCCAATTTCTCGTTCTAAATTAAGTGTACAACTTTATTTCGTTGTGAATTTAGTGTCCAATGCTGTCTCATTGTAAATTAAGTGTCCAACGTTATTTCGTTGTGAATTTAGTGTGCAACGCCATCTCGTTGTAAATAAGGTGTTCAACTCTATCTTGTTGTGAATTAAGTGTTCAACGCTACCTGGTTGTGAATTTAGTCTCTAGCGATATCTCTATAAAAATTTAGTGTCCAACGACATCTCGTTGTAAATTAGCTGTCCAACACTAAATGGTTTTAATTAAGGTGTCCAACGCTATCTCGTTGTGAATTTAGTGTCCAACGACATCTCGTTCTAAATTAGGTGTACAACGTTATTTCGTTGTTAATTTAGTGTGCGCCGGCATCTCGTTGTAAATAAGTTGTTCAACTCTATCTTGTTGTGAATTAAGTGTCCAACGCTAACTGGTTGTTAATTTAGTGTCCAACGTTATCTCGTTGTAAATTTAGAGTCCACCGCTAATTCTTGTGAATTTATTGCCCAACTCTATTTCGTTTTGGAGCACGTGTCGGAAGCCATCTCGTTCTATATTAGGTATACAATGTTATTTCGTAGTGAATTTAGTGTCCAACGCCATCATGTTTTAAATTTAGTGTCCAACACAATCTAGTTGTAGTTTAGGTGTCCAACGCTATCTCGTGATCAATTTATTGTCTAAAGCCATTTTCTTGTAAATTAGGTGTCCAACGTCATCTCCTTGTAAATTTAGTGCCTAATGTTCATATCCAACGCTATCTAGTTGTGAATTTAGTGTCCAAGGCTACCTGGCTGTTAATGAAGTCTTCAAAGCGGCCATCGCGTTGTAAATTAAGTGTCCAACACTACGCCATCTCGTTGTAAATTAGGTGTTCAACGCTATATGGTTTAAAATCAGGTTTTTAACGACATCTCGTTTTAACTAGGTGTTCAACGATGTATGGTTTTAAATTAAATGAACAACGCTTACTCGTTTTGAATTTAGTGTCCAACGCCATCTCGTTCTAAATTAAGTGTACAACTTTATTTCATTATGAATCAATTAAAGTGTCCAACGGCATCTCGTTCTAAATTAGGTGTACAATATTATTTCGTGGTCAATTTAGTGTCCAACGCCATCTCGTTGTAAATTAAGTGTCTAACGCTATCACATTGTGATTTTAGTTTTCAACACTATCGTTTAGTGAATTTCGTTTTTCACGCTATTTCGTTATGAATTTAAATTCCAACGCTGCCTGGTTGTGAATTTAGTGTTAAAAGCGGCCATGGCGTTGTAAATTAAGTGTATAACACTACGCCGTTGTGAATTTAGGGTCCAACAATATCCCGTTGTAAATTTAGTGTACAATGTTATTTCGTTGTGAATTTAGTGTCCACCGGCATCTTTGTGAATGTAGTGCCCAACGCAATCTCTTTCTAAATTATGTGCCCATCGCGTTCTCTCTGTGAATTAAGTGTCCATATCCAACGTTATCTAGCCGTGAGTTTAGTGTTCAAGGCTACCTGGTTGTGAATGAAGTATTCAAAGCGGCCATCGCGTTGTAAATTAAGTGTCCAACACTACGCCGTTGTGAATTTAGGGTCCAACGAAATCCTTTTGTGAATTTAGTGTCCAACTCTATGTTGTTGTGAATTAAGTTTCCAACGTCAATTCGTTGCAAATTAGGTGTCTAACGCTATCGCGTTTTGAATTTAGTTTTCAACACTATCTTTTAATAAATTTAGTGTTTTACGCTATTTCGTTATGAATTTAAAGTCCAACGCCATCTGGTTTTGAATTAAGTGTTCAAAGTGGCCATCGCGGTTTAAGTTAAGTGTCCAACACTACGCCGCTGTGAATATAGGGTCCAACGATATACCGTTGTGAATTTAGTGTCCAACTCTATGTCTTTGTGAATTTAGTGTCCAACGCCATCTCCTTGTAAATTATGTGTCCAAAGCTATTTCCTTATGAATTTAGTGTCCAACGCCATGTCGTTGTGAATTTAATGTCTAACGCCATCTCGTTGTAAATAAGGCACCCAACGTTATTTCCTTGTGAATTTAGTGTCCAACGCCATCTCGTTGTAAATTACGTCTTCAACTCTATCTCGTTATGAATTTAGTGTCTAACGCCACTTCGTTCTAAATTAGGTTTCCAACGTTATTTCGTTATAAACTTAGTGTGCAACGCCATCTCGTTGTAAACTAGGTGTCCAACGATATTTGGTTTTAAATAAGATAGCCAACGCTTACTCGTTGTGAATTTATTGTCCAACGCCAGCTCGTTCTTAATTAGGTGAACAACTTTATTTCGTTGTGAATTTAAAGTCCAACGCCATCTCGATGAAATTAGGTATTCAACTCTATCTCGTTGTGAATTAAGTGTCCAACGCTATCTGGTTGTTAATTTAGTGTACAATGTTATCTTGTTGTAAATTTAGAGTTCACCGCTATCTCCTGTGAATTTATTGACCAACTCTATCTCGCTTTGAAGTAAGTGTCCGACGCCATCTCGTTGTGAATTTCATGTGCAACGCCATCTTGTTGTAAATTTATTGTCCAACACAATCTAATTGTAAATTAGGAGACTAACGCTATTTCGTTATCAATTTAGTGTCTAATTTCATTTTCTTGTAAGTTCGGTGTCCAACGCCATCTGATTTTACTTATACATACTAAACATATTGCTTGAAGGTTACAATCATTCACATGTACATAAGAAAATATACAGCTTTAATCATTACACAGTCCCGTTAACAGATTAACATTATAGAAAAAAAAAATCTAGTTACTAGGAGGCAAGCAAACAGATTTTAAATGCATTTGACAAAACAATACATAGGGTAGTCAATATAATGTTTGGCAATATTTAACGAAATTGAATTTACATAAGAACAATTATTTAATGCAAAGACATTAACTTAGTCAAATATTAAATGATATTGAAAATTCATGCGCAAATACAAATTAAAGAAAAAAACATAATTTTGAATCTCAAACATCCCGGCGCCCCTGAAAGGTTTTCAGGAGAGTGGTAAGATGGCCAATTTCTCGTTCTAAATTAGGTGTACAACTTTATTTCGTTGTGAATTTAGTGTCCAACGTTATATCGTTGTACATTTAGTGTCCACCGTCATCTCGTTGTAAATTAGGAGTTCAACCCTATCTTGTTGTGAATTAAGTGTCCAAGGCTACCTAATCGTGAATGAAGTGTTCAAAGCGACCATCGCTTTCTAAATTAAGTGTCCAACACTACGCCGTTGTGAATTTAGGGTCCAACGATATCCCGTTGTGGATTTAGTGTCCAACTCTATCTCGTTGTGAATTAAGTAAACTACGTGTCTAACGATAAATGGTTTTAAATTAGATGTTCAAAGCTAACTCGTTGTGAATTTAGTGTCTAACGCCATCTCGTTCTTAATTAGGTGTACAACTTTATTTCGTTGTGAATTTAAAGTCCAACGCCATCTCGTTGTAAATTAGGTGTTCAACTCTATCTCGTTATGAATTTAGTGTCCAACGCCATGTCGTTGTGAATTTACTGCCCAACGCTGCCTGGTTGTGAATTTAGTGTTGAAAGCGGCCATGGCGTTGTAAATTAAGTGTCCAACACTACGCCATTGTGAATTTAGGGTCAACCGATATCCCTTTGTGAATTTAGTATTTAAGTGTCCAACGCAATCTCGTTGTAAATTAAGAGTCCAAAGCTTTTTCCTTATGAATTTAGTGTCTAACGTTATGTCGTTGTGAATTTAGTGTCCAACGCCATCTCGTTGTAAATTAGGTGTTCAACTCTATCTCGTTGTGCATTTAGTGTCCAACGCCATGTCGTTGTGAATTTAGTGTCCAACGCTGCCTGGTTGTGAATTTAGTGTCCAACGTCATCTCGTTCTAAATTAGGTGCACAACGTTATTTCGTTGTGAATTTAGTGTGCAACGCCATCTCGTTGTAAATTAGGTGTTCAACTCTATCTTGTTGTGAATTAAGTGTTCAACGCTACCTGGTTGTGAATTTAGTCTGTAGCGATATCTCTATAAAAATTTAGTGTCCAACGACATCTCGTTGTAAATTAGCTGTCCAACGCTAAATGGTTTTAATTAAGGTGTCCAACGCTATCTCGTTGTGAATTTAGTGTCCAACGACATCTCGTTCTAAATTAGGTGTACAACGTTATTTCGTTGTAAATTTAGTGTGCGTCAGCATCTCGTTGTAAATTAGTTGTTCAACTCTATCTTGTTGTGAATTAAGTGTCCAACGCTAACTGGTTGTTAATTTATTGTCCAAGGTTATCTCGTTGTAAATTTAGAGTCCACCGCTAATTCTTGTGAATTTATTGCCCAACTCTATTTCGTTTTGGAGCACGTGTCCGAAGCCATCTCGTTGTAAATTATGTGTCCAACAACATCTCGTTCTATATTAGGTATACAATGTTATTTCGTAGTGAATTTAGTGTCCAACGCCATCATGTTTTAAATTTAGTGTCCAACACAATCTAGTCGTAGTTTAGGTGTCCAACGCTATCTCGTGATCAATTTATTGCCATTTTTTTGTAAATTAGGTGTCCAACGTCATCTCCTTGTAAATTTAGTGCCTATCGCGTTCTCTTTGTGAATTTAGTGTTCATATACAACGCTATCTAGTTGTGAATTTAGTGTCCAAGGCAACCTGGCTGTTAATGAAGTCTTCAAAGCGGCCATCGCGTTGTAAATTAAGTGTCCAACACTACGCCATCTCGTTGTAAATTAGGTGTTCAACGCTATATGGTTTAAAATCTGGTTTTTAACGACATCTCGTTTTAACTAGGTGTTCAACGATTTATGGTTTTAAATTAAATGCCCAACGCTTACTCGTTTTGAATTTAGTGTCCAACACCATCTCGTTTTAAATTAGGTGTACAACTTAATTTCGTGTTTAACGCTGTCTCGTTGTGAATTGAGTGTCCAACGGTTTTTCGTTGTAAATTTAGAGTTCACCGCTATCTCCTGTGAATTTATTGCCCAACTCTATCTCGCTTTGAAGTAAGTGTCCGACGCCATCTCGTTGTGAATTTCATGTGCAACGCCATCTTGTTGTAAATTTATTGTCCAACACAATTTTATTGTAAATTAGGAGACCAACGCTATTTCGTTATCAATTTAGTGTCTAATTTCATTTTCTTGTAAGTTCGGTGTCCAACGCCATCTGATTTTGACATTATTATATACTTACTAAACATATTGCTTGAAGGTTACAATCATTCACATGTACATAAGAAATTATACAGCTTTGATCATTACACAGTCCCGTTAACAGATTAACATTATAGAAAAGAAAAAATCTAGTTACTAGGAGACAAGCAAACAGATTTTAAATTCATTTGACAAAACAATACATAGGGTAATCAATATAATGTTTGGCAATGTTTAACGAAATTGAAGTTACATAAGAACAATTATTTAATGCAAAGACATTAATTTAGTCAAATATTAAATGATATTGAAAATTCATGCGCAAATGCAAATTAAAGAAAAAAACATAATTTTGAATCTCAAACATCCCGGTGC
Organism: Platycheirus rosarum; assembly: GCA_963971375.1. NCBI lineage: Eukaryota > Metazoa > Arthropoda > Insecta > Diptera > Syrphidae > Platycheirus > Platycheirus rosarum. The sequence continues at coordinate 64,894,758 of OZ020507.1, read as the reverse complement.
CCCTGAAAGGTTTTAAGGACAGTGGTAAGATGGCCAATTTCGACACAGGACGAGTAAATGTGCCAGTCATTGCCTTTACAGTGGCCACTCGAACAAGTTGATAAGCACCTGCTGTTACAGCTTCGACTCGGCCAACTAGCTATTTTGTGGGAGGTAAACTCGGTTCTTTGATGACTACAACATCTCCTCGCTTCAAATTAATTTGTTGTCGTTGGCATTTAGGTCGCTCTTGAAGAGTCGTCAAATATTCGGTATGCCACCGTTTTCAAAAACCTTGTACCATGGCTTGTAGATAATTTCAGTGCGAACGATGGTTCACCTATGAGAAAATGAGATGGTGGTAAGGGATTTAAATCGGTATCTGAAAGGCAATATAATGGTCGGGAATTTAAAATAGCTTCAATTTGAAGCTATTCAAAGGTTAATATAGAGGAACCGATAACCCGACGAAGGTAAAGCTTAACAGACTTAAAACTCGCTTCACACAACCCACTAAAATGAGGTGCGGAGGGAGGAAAAAAGTTCCAGGCGATTCAATCCTTTGCAAGCGACGAAACTTTTGTTTCATTGTGTGTTTGAGACAAGACTAACTTGTGCATTTCTGAGAGACAACGCTTAGCTTCCTGGAAATTAGTCCCGTTGTCACTATATATATTTCTGCATAGTCCACGTCTTGAAAAAAATCATCGCAGGGTAGCAAGAAACGCATCAGTAGTGAGATCACTCACTACTTCCAAGTGCATCGCCTTGGTCGAAAAACAAACGAATATTTCCATGTTAGCCTTGAGGAGCTTTGGCTTTCGACCCCGAGAAAGCTTGATCGTTAGCGACCCGGCTTGGTCAAAATCGATGAAGTGGAAGGTCTCCCATCAGTTGCTTACATGTGAATTTCCGTGGCATGAAACAGGGTTTTCAAATGTGTATCATCTTGCGGACAATATTTCGGCTGCCCATTATCCAATATTGTTGCCGAACAAATGTAAATGTTTCTGAAACTCCAGCATGTGCAAACCTCAAGTGAACATCCTGCACTATAAGGAAGGCAACCTTGTTAGATTTTGGAAGTATTATAGGATGTTTTATGCTATATGAAATAGCAGCATGTCTTATGCGACCTCCGACACGTTGAAGTCCAGTGCTGTCCAAAAATGCTGAATATCTTTGTATGAAAAAAGATTTGAGTTTCTCATACACGCAATTAGGAAGAAAATTGTTCACAAAAAACAAAAGAGACTATTAATTTGTAAAATAATGTTTTATTCTAGTGGAAGGCTAAATGAAGACTCCGACTAACAAAAAAGAATCCAAAAAAACTAAAGCACAGCAAAGAGAGTAAAAATCAGATCATAATGCCGTTAGCTGTGCTGCGATTGAAAAATACAGTTTGCTATGATCTATGTATGGTGAATTAAGTGTTGCCACCGTGTATGATAAGAAAAATGTTGCCATCTTGTTATCCATATGTAGTTTTCTCGTACATTTACTGCTCGGCTGGGTCGGTAGACTCAGGACAAGTGCCTAATAGTCTGCACACCTTCTGTGATGGTCGAGTTGTAAGCTTCAGATTTCCGCCAGTGCCATCGTTATCCAAACGATATTCGACAGTGACGTTACGAACCAAACCAAGTCGCCATTTGCATGGTGGTAGATTCTCGTGACGAAGAACCACGACATCGCCAACTCGAAGGTTCTCAGATGGTCGCTGCCACTTCGATCGCTGTTGTATCGAGGCCAAGTATTCGTCATGCCAACGTTGCCAGAATGATTGATGCTTTTCTCGAAGAAGTTTCCAATGTTTGAGTCGGCCCATAGGGATTTCAATTGCCGATGGTTCAGGTAAAGCCACAATAGAACGACCGATCAAAAAATCAGCTGGAGAGAGTGCCAAACGGCCATCGACTCCATCGTATACCGCCACCAATGGTTGCGAATTCATGCACGCCTCAATTCGCACTAGCAAGGTATGCAATTGATCAAAGTAGAGCGTCGGGCTGCCAACAACACGTAATAAATGTTTTTTCGCCGACTTCACCGCGGCTTCCCACAGACCGCCTTGCGGTGCTGCTGCTGAGAAGAAGTGCCATTGAGTCTTCTGGTTTGCTAACTGCTGTTGGGTGTATTCACTGCGCCACTCAGCCCAGTCTCCCAATAGGATTTTGTTCGCCTTCTTGAATTGCGTGCCATTATCGCTATAAAGATGATTACAAGGGCCACGACGACCAGTAAATCGCAAAAATACATTGATGAAAGCTCTGGCCGATAAATCTTTCGCCAGCTCAATGTGTACGGCCTTAGTAGCCATGCAAATGAAAATAACCACATATGTTTTCTTTGTAGTACGTGTGCGCTGTGATCCGATTCGAATGTTGATTGGTCCACAATAATCGACGCCTGATGATGAAAACGGTGGGGAAGCCACGACCCTGGCGGTTGGTAAGGATGCCATTTGTTGCTTAGCCATCTGTTGAGAATGTCGTCTACATGTGACACACTCATGTATGCATTCGTCGTCGTGATAGGGTGCTTGATTTTGCCATGATGATTGGATGTTGCTTTTCCATAGGAAGTTCAGCGTGCCTTAGTCGACCACCAACTCGCAATATACCATTTGAGTCAATGTAAGGTGCCAAAGATGCCAATTTACTAGTTGTTGGAACTTGCCTTACAGTTTGTAACATTTGAATTTGATTTAGAAAATACCTGGATTGTTCTGCTCAAATGTGCCATTTCAAAGCCACAGCCATTTCCTCGCTATCCACTAGTGTGTGATGCCAATATTGGCGTCGGATTGGGTTGGCACGCAGCACATACGCCGTGGTTCGGATCAGCCTTCCAATGGTTGAGAAGCGTTCGACCAAGTCGATTTCGATTGTTTCGTTAGCACAGTGATATCTTGTCTGAATTATATGGAGCGGGACAAGATGCACAACGTTAGCCTGAATTGGTTTAGATTCCAATGCCATAGCTTCTTCCTCCGCTTCCGAAGGGATAGGGATCTCCCCTGCCATGTGGTCGCGCATAAGTTCAATTGGGCCATGCCACCATAATGCGTGATTTACCAGTGCTTCGGCAGAAATACCTCGACTCGCACAGTCAGCGGGATTCAGATGCGTCCGTACATGTCGCCAGTCAGAAAAATTTGTGTGTTGTTGAATGTAGCCAATTCTATGCGCAACATATGGTTTGAGCATCGCCGGTGATTTACGTAGCCAACAAAGAACGATAGTTGAGTCACTCCACAGTGAACAGGGTGCATGCGCCAAGTCCAATGCGTGTTTTACATGGCCAATAGTTTCGGCTAATAGTCGTGCAGCACAAAGCTCCAAGCGGGGTATCGTGGTGATCGAATTGCCTTGGTTGTCCGCTCGAGATGGTGCGACACGAGTTTTCGCAGTAACCAGTGCTGATGTGAAGTCACCATTTGGATTCGTCGTACAAACGTATACGACCGCCGCATAGGCCTTAACGCTGGCATCGCAAAAACAATGCAAATGTGTAGTTACCAATGCCTTCATTTGCAAACAACGTGGAATTCGGAGCTGTTGAAGTCGATGTATACTGTTACGAAAAGCCAACCACTCTTGAAGTATTTCCAACGCCAATACGCCATAGATTTTGGATGAATATTTTTGATACGATGATAACAGGTGCCAGCATGTTTGTAGGATCATATAACCGTGCAATGTAACCTACCACTTGTCGCTTGGTTGTAGATGTAGTTTTACCATCGCCAATGTCAATGCGGTAGAAGAGTTCATCCGTCGATGGATTCCAATTTAAGCCCAAAACTGTCACCTCGAAAGTGCTTATTCTGACTTCACTTGCTGAGCATGGATTGTCGGTGATTTGAGCCAATGCAATCTTGTCGTTGGATTGCCATTTGCATAGTTGAAAGCAGCCTTGTCGCAGTATCTTATCGACGTCATTTGCCAATTGTATTGCCTCTTGCATAGTTTCTGCACTTGCCAAATAATCATCGACATAAAAATCTCGCAAAATGCTCTAGAGAGCGGTTGCATCTCGAAAGCCGTCCGCCAGGATATGACAATTGTCTCGAGCGCATTGTTGCATTGCCCTAATAGCATTGTAAGGACCAGAAGCCATGCCATATGTTACAGTGGTTAATTGATATGTGCGAATCGGCTCACCAGTTGATTCTCGCCACAGGATCTACTGCCAACGTTGATGACGCTCATCCATATGAACTTGGCGAAACATTTTCTTGACGTCTGCCGAGAGTGCCACAGCAAAACGCCGAAAACGGAAGATGATTGTAACAAGCAACTCTTGTATGAGAGGTCCAGCCAATTGGGTCTCATTGAGGGAAACGCCATTTGATGTTTTCGCTGATGCATTGAAAACAACGCGAAATTTGGACAGCACAGCATGATGTGGTATTAAATAGCATTGTGAAGGTTCATATGACACATATGAAACATCGTTCATGTGGCCCAAAGTGATGTAGTCCTGCATGAAAGTCACGTATTTTTCTTTGAGCACTGGATTAACAGCCAATCTACGTTCTAATTGATAAAACTGTCGCAATGCCAGGGGATGAGAGTTGCCAAGAGCCGGAGCATCAGGCCGGAATGGAATTTGTACGATGTACCGGCCATTGGGGGCACGGCGGTGCGTAGCCAGGAATAAATTCTCACAAGCCTCGTTCTCGCTATAAGCTGTCGGTGTGTCAGCGTCCACCTCGAATATTCGTGCCATTGCCAAGTCTAGGCGTTCATCATCCTCTCCTACTCTGCCATGAATGGTGTACAAAGAGCTAATGCCTGATGTCAAAGAAGTGTTGATTGTTACCTTGCCAAATACCACCCATCCCAATGTGGTTAATTGTGCAAAAGGTTCACCTGCTGAGCCACGTACTATGCCTTCGCGGATGATTTCACCCCATACGTCAGCTCCAATAAGCCCATCAATTCGACCCGTTCGACCAAATGAAGGATCTGCCAAAGCCAGGGCACGTAAATGCTGCCAGCAAGATGGTGCAATATCAGCAATTGGAGTCGGTGTAGTGATGGAAGTAAGTAAATAGAACTCTACATCAATGCCAAATGTATTGTCGCTCGAAGCCATATGGATTGAAGCACAGCCACGTGTGTATGTCACAACTGAACCAATACCTTCGACTGGGATTGTAGCAGGTTTTCTGCAGATAGATAACTGATTAAAAAAGCTGTATTTCATGAAACTAACCTGACTGCCCGGATCGCAAATGATCCGGCACCGATGTGTAGAGCCATAGCCATCCTTAATGTGAACAATTGCAGTCGCCAACAAAACCAATTGTTCACCTATTACCAAAAATGATTTGGCCATTTGTGGTAGTCATGCTGTATAGTTTCGAGGTGGTTGCATTGATGCTGCTGTAGGCGTTGGAGCAGCCGTCATTGCCTTAGACCTAGCGATTGTCGTATTTGTTGGGCCGGAAGGGCCATTGCGACACAGCAACGTATGATGTCTGCCTTGCAACTTCGACAGTTACCACCTGCACAAGACTTGTTTGCGTGTCCAGGCCGCAAGCAATTGAAGCAAAGATCGGATCCACGCAATTTGTTGAATCGTTCAACCACAGGTAAAACCAACAGCTTAGGACAATTACTTATACGATGTATGTTGGAGTCGCAAAATTTGCAATTGCCAGGTATGGTTGCAGCCAAATTAGTTTTCACTAAACGCAATATGTTATTAGAAGGTTTAGGATTCTTCCTTACACCAGGTTGATTGTGGATGTCGACTGTATTCCATCGCAGTACTTCCGATGCCAAACTGTGATCGCGCTTCTCCACGAACGCCAACAACTCCTCGAGCTTAGGAATTTCGTTAGTCGTTCTGCTCATACCCCAAGCCTGCTGGGTCGTTGTCGGAATTTTCGATGCCACAATAGGAACAGCTAGTGCGTCCCAAGATTCCACTGGTAATTTCATCACGGTCAACGCACGGAATGATTCCCTCACAGTGTCTACCACGGAGAGCAAGGATGAAGTAGATTCGACTGTCTGTTGCTTGATGCCAATAAATCTGGAGACATGAATCTCCGCCAATTGCCGTGGGCTGTCATACCGATTCTTCAGCGCCTTCCACACTTCGCCATAGCCACCAGTGTATGTGCCACCAACCAAAGCCACCGCATCACCTTGAACTGCCTCACGTAATTTGCCAAGCTTGTACGCCTCAGGGAAGTCCTGTGAATGTACAAGTGTCTCGAACGTATCCTTGAATGCAAGCCATCGCATTTCGGAACTTACAATGAATCCAGTTTTAAAGCCAATATAGACGAGCGTTCCCCAGATGCCATTTCCTGATTTTCGGGTGCTTGTTCTGCTTTTGCAGTAGAAAGCATGCGGTGTAGCTTTACCATTGCAGTGTTGCGATGTATCTCCATTTCATCCCATAGACTCGCATGTGCTTCAATTTCGCCTGGCTTTGCGGCCTCTATTAATGCATCGTGAGCAGCCACAAACCGATCGAAATGCCATTGTAAGGTTTTGATTTCTTGTTCAAAACCAAATTTATCGCCAGAGAATTCATCCTTAGCAATATTCGTAGCAATCCGCCTGATTGCAATAACTGCGGGTGAAAGCCGGTTCAAATCAGCCATGTATAGAGCCAAAATAGTCGAGTCCGATGAATCCGACTCGTCCTCAGACATCCACTATGGAACAGGAAAAACGGCAAAGGAACAGCAAAGATGCAAAGAAATGCCAACTGTACCAACAAGACGTCCAATTGCTTCCGTCTTATGCCAAGCCAAAAAAGTATCTGTATTAATTTTGTGAATAAAATTTCTCACAGGAGGCACGAAAAATGTATGAAAAAAGATTTGAGTTTCTCATACACGCAATTAGGAAGACAATTATTCGCAAAAAACAAAAGAGACTATTAATTTGTAAAATAATGTTTTATTCTAGTGGAAGGCTAAATGAAGACTCCGACTAACAAAAAAGAATCCAAAAAAAACTAAAGCACAACAAAGAGAGTAAAAATCAAATCATAATGCCGTTAGCTGTGCTGCGATTGAAAAATACAGTTTGCTATGATCTATGTATGGTGAATTAAGTGTTGCCACTGTGTATGGTAAGAAAAATGTTGCCATCTTGTTATCCATATGTAGTTTTCTCGTACAATCTTGGAAGTGATGAGTTTGACGATAAGGATTTCTTGATAAGTAGATCGTTGATATCCTTGACGTAGGAAATACACTGTACATACTTGAGGATATCAATTTTAGCAGAGTGTATTTCGTTGAATTTTAAACCGCCCATGCGAAATTCTGAGTCTTCACTTTTAATTCGACTGTTTGAAATAAACCGATAACAACACGCCAAGACGAAATTTTATCAATAAGGTTTTGAATAATGTCCGAATCACGCGACGATACCATGCCGATTTTTGGTGTCCGCCGAGTTTCAAGTTTAACTTCATCGTTATCATCTAATACAATTTTATTGGACCAGGTGACATAGGCCAATGTTCTTGAGGTTCTCATAGCCAAAATGGACCGGTCCACCATAGACTATGGTTCACGAGCTGCGAAGGGACAATACCCCGTGAGGCACAATACCGCGTGAGGCACAATCAACTGGATTGCACTCGGAAGCAATATGTTTCCAAGACTGACTTGGAACCGTCTCCAAGATAGCTGATGTGCGGTTTGCCACGAACGTAGCCCAGCGACGGGGTTGAAGATAGCCAATGAAGCAATATTTCAGAGTCACACCACGCAGAGATTTTTGTTTTTGAGTCTATATTTAATCGAAACGAGAAAACACCACTTGATGGGTTCCAAAGTATCCCTAAGATTTTGATGAGTTAGGACGAGCTTTCAGATTTCACAAACGAGTATTCGCAATCATCTGCAGCAAAAGTAGCGAGGAGAGCCCAACAATTAGAGCTCCATTTTCTGAGTTGTATGTTGGCCAGCGATAAAAGTTTAATAAGTTCAGGCTGCATTTTCAATAGATGGTCAATAGTGTTGGCGCCAGTCATAATGTCATCAACGTAGACATCATTTGAGAGGATTCGAGTTGCCATGGGGTATTTCATCTTATAATCATCCGCCAGTTCCTTCAGAGCTCGAACAGCCAAAAAAGAGGCAGATGCAGTACCATAAGTTACTGTCTTAAGACGATAGTACTTAATAGCTTCGTTAGGAGAAGTTCGCCAGAGAATACGCTAATAGTCAGTTTCGTGTTCACGAATCAAAATTGACGACAGCTCCTTAAGGAGCCAAGGCCTAGTGACTTATACTCTCAACCATTCCTGTGTGTGTGTTGTTAATCTGCAAGGATGGAAGAGACCTACAGTTTACTGCCGATTCTGAACGGCTTCATGAGATGACAAATTTTACTCTTGGAGGTTTTGTCAGTTCTTCGCAAGAGGCAGTACCCCAGAAAAAAAGGTGGCTCTGAGCTGGATTTGAACCCAGGTTTTTTTGCTTAGCAGTCCGACAAACTAACCACTAAGCCACGGGGCACTACATTTTGATTATATCAGCCGTAAAAACAAATCGATGCTGGCGAAAGCGAAGACAAACACCAATAAGGTCTCGTTGGATTGGAGGTCCAATGTACAAACTACTATTAAAAGACTGCCCGAGTGAGTCACTTACGGAGCCATCAAAAACGACCCGAAGTTTTGTTGATGAGCTCCAGAAGACCCAACTTCATTTTCAGGAATAAGTTCCATATGTTTAAGGCTCAAATATTCTTCCATATACTGCCCGTAAAGTTGCCTCAATTTAGGTTTTCTTTGAAGCCGACGCTCCATGGAGTTCAAAAATGGCAGCACCCAGAGTATTTCCAAAGGTAGGCAAGGGAGTTTTTAATAAAAGGGGAACAATGTATCTTCCACCTTCAGAGCGAAACACAGATTCTCGAAAAAGTGCTTCAGCAGGATCATTATTGACTTGGTCCGTTATTGAAGGAACTTCGTCAAGTTCCCAGAAAGGTTGCAGAAGAAAATCTACATCAACAGCTGAGTGTAGATTACATAACCCGACACTAGACAAATGGCTATTAATGAATTATCCTGTGATGACCCACCCAAAAGACGTGTTTTGCGCCAACGGCTTACCTTCTGGACCGCAAATTTGTTCTACTTTCAGAATTGACCAAACTCTATCGGCTCCTAACAACTTAACTACTGAACTCAAAACATTAAATTGAGGGTCCGCAAGATTCAATGGTTGAATGTACGACAACGACGAAGTGTCAAAGGAATACGCCGGCAAGTTCGTTGTCAGTTTACCCAAAATGTGTGCTTCACAACGCAGGTGTATATCATTAAAACGAGAGACCAAACAAACAGAGAGACTTCCGTTAGTATAATCAGCTTCCTTTGATAAGAGCCCTATGATTGGAATTTGAGACTGTTTTTTTTCGAAGTCCTAGACGTTGTGCTAGAGCCTCTGTTATACCTAAATGATGACTGTGAACCCGTATCTAACAAAACACGGCAATCGATGAGATTACTTTGACAATCCTGAATATTTGCTAGGACTGTAGGCAAAATGGTTTGCTTCCGGAGATTTAGATCCAGAGAATTGTTCGATGACACCGGTGTAGTAGAACTATAGCCCGGGTTAATCGTAGAAGACGTAGGATGGTTTTGGCGACGACTGAGAAACACCAGAGTGATTGGAATGGACGAGCGATTGGTGACGAGATTTACAAATACGACATCGAGAGTGACGAAAGCATTTATAGGACGCATGCCCAGATCATAGGCAGTTTAAACACAATGAATTCTCCTTTGCAAATATTCGGCGTAGTTCAATGCTGAGTCCAATATATGAAGAACATTGCGACAAGCCATGATCACAATTGCACTTGGGACATTTTAAATTATTCTGTTCCCGTGACTCAGCCAAATGTCTTCGAATGGAACCCGGTTGTTTTTTACGCGACGTACCTAAAGACTTCAAAGGCTTACACGACTCAAAAGCATCACACCGCAATTCCAGTAAGTCAATTAATTCCTGGACAGAACAATCATCCCGAGATCCTACTTCTTTGGCCCATGTATGCCTCGTTTCATCGTCAAGCTTGTTTAAAAGCAGAAAAATAAGCCAAGGGTCGCGACTGGTTTTCTTTGCTGCCTCAAAACCACAAATAACTTCATCGGCACCGTCCGTTATCTTGCGTAAGATGCCAGAGTTTGATGAAGACATAGAAGGCAGCGAAATAAACGATTGAATTAGCGAATGCCCGAGCAAGTGAACACGGTTATAACGTTTTTCCCATGCTCCCAAATAATTAGCATCCGTGGGTGGTATATGAATGATGAGATCGGCAGCTTCATCCCTTAAAAACGATTTGAGAAAGTGCAACTTCTGCGTTTAAGTTAAATTGTCATTAGTGTCAACCGAGTCGAAAAACATGTCGCGGAAGGTAGGCCAATTTGTGTAGATATCAGAACGGAGCTATCGAAATTTTAGGAAGGCTAACATTTCTTGAAGATGAACCAAAAGCATTAACTTTATTAAGAAAGGCAGATTGCTGTGCTGCGAGTTGCTCAAATAATTATGTTTATTTTTGAGCACCCTGTTTTTCACGAAGCAACTTTGAAAGCTTAGCATACGCGCTACAATATTTGTCTTTGTACTCCCCGAACTCCTCTTCAAGCATCGTAACAGCCGCATCTTCTAAGCTCTCATAACACGAAGAATGATAGCAAGAAAACTCTTTCCAAGCTATTTCTAATTTAACTAACCGTATTTCTTACAACTCAGTATCTACGGTCGCATCTAACGTTTCACAAAAACTTGCCGCACGTGTAATGGTTGCCTTGGCATGAACACGCATCGCTGAGAACTCATTTTATATTACTTTATTAAATGTCTGAAAAAGGTTTAATCGAAAAATCAGGCGTTATGTCTCAAACGAATTCACTCACCAATTCTTTATTTAATTATTAAAAAATGTTCTATAACTTAAAGAACCCTGTGAAGAAATTATTTTGATTGTAGTTTAGCGATAACAATTTATATTTTTGAGTGAGCACAAGAAATAATTTTGTTCTTAAACACACTACATTTTTCGAATTTGCGCAGGTTCAATTAATTTCAATTCAATCCGGCTTAACAAAGGACCAATGATTTTGACTTTATTATTGCGGATTCCCAAACATGAAAATGATTAGTTTTTAATAAGAGCCATGATTTGTTGGAGACCAGGAAGATAAAGTCCAATCACCAATTCTCAATACAAAAAAAGATCCCACTCAGCATATAATGCAACGAACAAATTTATTGAAATAATTATAATTTACCAATAATGTCCAAGTGACTGATCTGCTTGTGACTGATCTGCTTGAGTGTCGAATAACGAATGAGGTACAAAATACTAAACATATTGCTTGAAGGTTGCAATCATTCACATGTACATAAGAAAATATACAGCTTTGATCATTACACAGTCCCGTTAACAGATTAACAGATTATAGCAAAGAAAAAATCTAGTAACTAGGAGACAAGCAAACAGATTTTAAATGCATTTGACAAAACAATAAGAAATACTGCATACGGTAGTCAATATAATGTTTGGCGATGTTTTACGAAATTGAATTTACATAAGAATAATTATTTAATACAAAGACATTAATTTCATCAAATATTAAATGATATTGAAAATTCATGCGCAAATGCAAATTAAAGAAAAAACATAACTTTGTTAGTGTTTCGTTATGAATTAAGATTCCAACACCATCTGGTTGTGAATTTAGTGTTTAAAGCGGCCATCTCGTTGTAAATAAATGTTCAACACTACGCCACGCCGTTGTAAATTTAGGGTCCAACGATATCCCGTTGTGAATTTAGTGTCCAACTCTATCTCGTTGTAAATTAAGTGTATAAAACTATTCCCTTATGAATTTAGTGTCCAATGCTATGTCGTTGTGAATTTAGTACCCAACGCCATCTCGTTGTAAATTAGGTGTTCAACTCTATTTCGTTATGAATTCAGTGTCCAACGTCATCTCGTTGTAAATTAGATGAATTTGTGAATTGTGGATTCAGTGTCCAGCGATATCTCTATAAAAATTAAGTGTCCAACGCATCTCGTTGTAAATTAGGTGTCCAACGCTAAATGGTTTTAAATAAGGTGTCCAAGGTGTCTCGTTGTGAATTTAGTGTCCAACAACAGTTCGTTATAAATTAGGTGTACAATGTTATTTCGTAGTGAATTTGGTATTCAACTCTATCTATTTGTGAATTATGTGTCCAACGCTGCATGGTTGCGAGTTAAGTGTCCAACGTTACCTCGTTGTAAGCTTAGAATTCACCGCTATCTCTTTTTAATTTAGTTTCCCACTCTATCTTACTGCGAATTTTGTGTTCAAGGCCATCTCGTTGTAAGTAATATGTCCTACGCTAAATGGTTTTAAATCAGGTTTTTAACGACACCTCGTTGTAAACTAGGTTTCCAACGATATATGGTTTTAAATAAGATATCCAACGCTAACTCGTTGTGAATTTAGTGTCCAACGCCATCTCGTTCTAAATTAGGTGTACAACTTTATTTCGTTGTGAATTAAGTGTCCAACGCTGTCTCGTTGTAAATGAAGTGTCCAACGTTATTTCGTTGTGAATTAAGGGTCCACCGGCATCTCCTTGTAAATAAGGTGTTCAACTCTATCGCGTTGTGGATTAAGTGTCCAACGCTATCTGGTTTTTAATTTAGTGTACAATGTTATCTCGTTGTAAATTTAGAGTTCACCGCTATTTCCTGTGAATTTATATCCCAACTCTATCTCGCTTTGAAGTAAGTGTCCGACGCCATCTCGTTGTGAATTTCATGTGCAACGCCATCTTGTTGTAAATTTATTGTCCAACACAATCTAATTGTAAATTAGGAGACCAACGCTATTTCGTTATCAATTTAGTGTCTAATTTCATTTTCTTGTAAGTTCGGTGTCCAACGCCATCTGATTTTGACATTATTATATACTTACTTATACATACTAAACATATTGCTTGAAGGTTACAATCATTCACATGTAAATAAGAAAATATACAGCTTTGATCATTACACAGTCCCGTTAACAATTAACATTATAGAAAAGAAAAAATCTAGTTACTAGGAGACAAGCAAACAGATTTTAAATGCATTTGACAAAACAATACATAGGGTAGTCAATATAATGTTAGGCAATGTTTAACGAAATTGAATTAACATAAGAACAATTATTTAATGCAAAGACATTAATTTAGTCAAATATTAAATGATATTGAAAATTCATGCGCAAATGCAAATTAAAGAAAAAAACATAATTTTGAATCTCAAACATCCCGGCGACCCTGAAAGGTTTTCAGGACAGTGGTAAGATGGCCAATTCTGACACAGGACGAGTAAATGTGCCAGTCATTGCCTTTACAGTGGCCACTCGAACAAGTTGATAAGCACCTGCTGTTACAGCTTCGACTCGGCCAAGTAGCTATTTTGTGGGGGGTAAACTCGGTTCTTTGATGACTACAGCATCTCCTCGCTTCAAATTAATTTGTTGTCGTTGGCATTTAGGTCGCTCTTGAAGAGTCGTCAAATATTCGGTATGCCACCGTTTCCGAAAACCTTGTAGATAATTTCAATGCGAACGATGGTTCACCTATGAGAAAATGAGATGGTGGTAAAGGATTTAAATCGGTATCTGAAAGGCAATCCTTTGCAAGCGACGAAACTTTTGTTTCATTGTGTGTTTGAGACAAGACTAACTTGTGCATTTCTGAGAGACAACGCTTAGCTTCCTGGAAATTAGTCCCGTTGTTTACTATATTTATTTCTGCATAGTCCACGTCTTGAAACAAATCATCGCAGGGCAGCAAGAAACGCATCAGTAGTGAGATCACTCACTACTTCCAAGTGCATCGCTTTGGTCGAAAAACAAACGAACATTTCCATGTTAGCCTTGAGGAGCTTTGGCTTTCGACCCTGAGAAAGCTTGATCGTTATCGCCCCGGCTTGGTCAAAATCGATGAAGTGGAAGGTCTCCCATCAGTTGCTTACATGTGAATTTCCGTTGAATGAAACAGGGTTTGCAAATGTGTATCATCTTGCGGACAATATTTCGGCTGCCCATTATCCAATATTGTTGCCGAACAAATGTAAATGTTTCTGAAACTCCAGCATGTGCAAACCTCAAGTGAACATCCTGCACTATAAGGAAGGAAACCTTGTTAGATTTTGGAAGTATTATAGGATGTTTTATGCTATATGAAACAGCAGCATGTTTTATGCGACCTCCGACACGTTGAAGTCCAGTGCTGTCCAAAAATGCTGAATATCTTAGAAGTGATGAGTTTGACGATAAGGATTTCTTGATAATCGTTGTTTTTTTTTTTTTTTTTTTTTTTATAATTAACGCGCGCACAAGGGACTATTTGTTTCCCTTTTAATGTAACACACTGCGCGGGCATTAGGAAGATAGGGAGGGGAGAGATAGGAGGTGCCGATTAACATTGGTTTTGAATGTTTGCAGATCAAAATGGCAAGGGAAAATCCCGCCGGCTAAACTATTCCAGATTCGTGTCGTTCGGCTAAAAAAAGAATCCCTATATTTCACGGTACGTCCGAAATTAGGCTCAAGGGAGAACTGATGAGCATTCCTTGCGAGACGAGTATTACGGGAGAAACTTTTAAGGGGAGGAATGCAACTGGCTACTTCGAGTGAACATTTTTTGTAAAAGAAACGATAAAATAAGGAAAGACATGAAACATTGCGTCGGTGTTCGAGTGGGGCAATTGTTTCAGCGGCAGTTCTATTACCTATCAATCTTAACGCTCGATTTTGTATTCTATCAAGCAGGTGAAGCGATGTTTGTGAAGCACCTGCCCACAGGTGGGAGTTATACTCGAGTTTAGGGCGTATAAACGCTTTATAAATTGTAGCCAGATCAGATGGGGAAAAATACTTCTTACACCGATACAGAAAACCTAAGCACTTAGCAGCATTCTTAGCGATTTCAAATATATGGTCGTTCCAACGGAGGTCGTCGTTGACACACATACCGAGTACTGAGAGCTTTTCGGTTTCTTCGATGTAAGTGCCATTCATGGACAATGGCATTAGGGGTATGTTAAGCTTTAACGACAGAAGACAGCATTGAGTTTTCGAAGCATTAAACTACACACGATTCCTATTACCCCATTTGACAATGATGTATAAATCGGAGTTTAATGAGCTTGACATACGGCACCGTTGCAATTGTACGTCCGAAGGCGAAGGACGTGAATTATCGAACGAATATGAAAAGCTGAGGGTAGAGTCGTCAGCAAAACAGTTAAGTGGATTAGAAGTAACAGACAGAAGATCATTTATTAAAATGAGGAAAAGAGTCGGAGATAGAACAGAGCCCTGGGGCACACCAGCATTTATTTTATGGGAATCAGACTTGAATCCGTCCAATACAACTTGTATTGAACGGTCCAGAAGATAGCTTCTAATCCAACGAACAAGAGTATTATCGATCCCAAAAGCACGCATTTTCGATAAGAGAGTTGATATCCTTGACGTAGGAAATACACTGTACATACTTGAGGATATCAATTTTAGCAGAGTGTATTTCGTTGAATTTTAAACCGCCCATGCGAAATTCTGAGTCTTCACTTTTAATTCGACTGTTTGAAATAAACCGATAACAACACGCCAAGACGAAATTTTATCAATAAGGTTTTGAATAATGTCCGAATCACGCGACGATACCATGCCGATTTTTGGTGTCCACCGAGTTTCAAGTTTAACTTCATCGTTATCATCTAATACAATTTTATTGGACCAGGTGACATAGGACAATGTTCTTTAGGTTCTCATAGCCGAGATGGACCGGTCCACCATAGACTATGGTTCACGAGCTGCGAAGGGACAATACCCCGTGAGGCACAATACCGCGTGAGGTATCAACTGGATTGCACTCGGAAGCAATATGTTTCCACGACTGACTTGGAACCGTCTCCAAGATAGCTGATGTGCGGTTTGCCACGAACGTAGCCCAGCGACGGGGTTGAAGATAGCCAATGAAGCAATATTTCAGAGTCACACCACGCAGAGATTTTTGTTTTTGAGTCTATATTTAATCGAAACGAGAAAACACCACTTGATGGGTTCCAAAGTATCCCTAAGATTTTGATGAGTGAGGACGAGCTTTCAGATTTCACAAACGAGTATTCGCAATCATCTGCAGCAAAAGTAGCGAGGAGAGCCCAACAATTAGAGCTCCATTTTCTGAGTTGTATTTTGGCCAGCGATAAAAGTTTAATAAGTTCAGACTGCATTTTCAATAGATGGTCAATAGTGTTGGCGCCAGTCATAATGTCATCAACGTAGACATCATTTGAGAGGATTCGAGCTGCCATGGGGTATTTCATCTTATAATCATCCGCCAGTTCCTTCAGAGCTCGAACAGCCAAAAAAGAGGCAGATGCAGTACCATAAGTTACTGTCTTAAGACGATAGTACTTAATAGCTTCGTTAGGAGAAGTTCGCCAGAGAATACGCTAATAGTCAGTTTCGTGTTCACGAATCAAAATTTGACGAAACATTTTGATTATAAATAAAAATAAATAAATTTATTGGCGCGACAGCTCCTTAAGGAGCCAAGGCCTAGTGACTTATACTCTCAACCATTCCTGTGTGTGTGTTGTTAATCTGCAAGGATGGAAGAGACCTACAGTTTACTTCCGATTCTGAACGGCTTCATGAGATGACAAATTTTACTCTTGGAGGTTTTGTCAGTTCTTCGCAAGAGGCAGTACCCCAGAAAAAAAGGTGGCTCTGAGCTGGATTTGAACCCAGGTTTTTTTGCTTAGCAGTCCGACAAACTAACCACTAAGCCACGGGGCACTACAATTTGATTATATCAGCCGTAAAAACAAATCGATGCTGGCGAAAGCGAAGACAAACACCAATAAGGTCCCGTTGGATTGGAAGTCCAATGTACAAACTACTATTAAGAGACTGCCCGAGTGAGTCACTTACGGAGCCATCAAAAACGACCCGAAGTTTTGTTGATGAGCTCCAGAAGACCCAACTTCATTTTCAGGAATAAGTTCCATATGTTTAAGGCTCAAATATTCTTCCATAAACTGCCCGTAAAGTTGCCTCAATTTAGGTTTTCTTTGAAACCGACGCTCCATGGAGTTCAAAAATGGCAGCACCCAGAGTATTTCCAAAGATAGGCAAGGGAGTTTTAATAAAAGGGGAACAATGTATCTTCCACCTTCAGAGCGAAACACAGATTCTCGAAAAAGTGCTTCAGCAGGATCATTATTGACTTGGTCCGTTATTGAAGGAACTTCGTCAAGTTCCCAGAAAGGTTGCAGAAGAAAATCTACATCAACAGCTGAATGTAGATTACATAACCCGACACTAGACAAATGGCTATCAATGAATTATCCTGTGATGACCCACCCAAAAGACGTGTTTTGCGCCAACGGCTTACCTTCTGGACCGCAAATTTGTTCTACTTTCAGAATTTACCAAACTCTATCGGCTCCTAACAACTTAACTACTGAACTCGAAACATTAAATTGAGGGTCCGCAAGATTCAATGGTTGAATGTACGACAACGACGAAGTGTCAAAGGAATACGCCGGCAAGTTCGTTGTCAGTTTACCCAAAATGTGTGCTTCACAACGCAGGTATATCATTAAAACGAGAGACCAAACAAACAGAGAGACTTCCGTTAGTATAACCAGCTTCCTTTGATAAGAGCCCTATGATTGGAATTTGAGAATGTTTTTTTCGAAGTCCTAGACGTTGTGCTAGAGCCTCTGTTATACCTAAATGATGACTGTGAACCCGTATCTAACAAAACACGGCAATCGATGAGATTACTTTTACAATCCTGAATATTTGCTAAGACTGTAGGCAAAATGGTTTGCTTCCGGAGATTTAGATCCAGAGAATTGTTCGATGACACCGGAGTAGTGGAACTATAGCCCGGGTTAATCGTAGAAGACTAAGGCTTTTGGTAGTCTGGTGGTAAATCGTAGGATGGTTTTGGCGACGACTGAGAAACACCAGAGTGATTGGAATGGACGAGCGATTGGTGACGAGATTTATAAATACGACATCGAGAGTGTCGAAAGCATTTATAGGACGCATGCCCAGATCATAGGCAGTTTAAACACAATGAATTCTCTTTTGCAAATATTCGGCGAAATTCAATGCTGAGTCCAATATATGAAGAACATTGCGACAAGCTATGATCACCCTTGCACTTGGGACATTTTAAATTATTCTGTTCCCGTGACTCAGCCAAATGTGTTCGAATGGAACCCGGTTGTTTTTTACGCGACGTACCTAAAGACTTCAAAGGCTTACACGACTCAAAAGCATCACACCGCAATTCCAGTAAGTCAATTAATTCCTGGACAGAACAATCATCCCGAGATCCTACTTCTTTGGCCCATGCATGCCTCGTTTCATCGTCAAGCTTGTTTAAAAGCAGAAAAATAAGCCAAGGGTCGCGACTGGTTTTCTTTGCTGCCTCAAAACCACAAATAACTTCATCGGCACCGTCCGTTATCTTGCGTAAGATGCCAGAGTTTGATGAAGACATAGAAGGCAGCGAAATAAACAATTAAATTAGCAAGAATGCCCGAGCAAGTGAACACGGTTATAACGTTTTTCCCATGCTCCCAAATAATTAGCATCCGTGTGTGGTATATAAATGATGAGATCGGCAGCTTCATCCCTTAAAAACGATTTGAGAAAATGCAACTTCTGCGTTTAAGTTAAATTGTCATTAGTGTCAACCGAGTCGAAAAACATGTCGCGGAAGGTAGGCCAATTTTTGTAGATATCAGAACGGAGCTATCGAAATTTTAGGAAGGCTAACATTTTTTGAAGATGAACCAAAAGCATTAACTTTATTTAGAAAGGCAGATTGCTGTGCTGCGAGTTGCTCAAATAATTATGTTTATTTTTGAGCACCCTGTTTTTCACGAAGCAACTTTTAAAGCTTAGCATACGCGCTACAATATTTGTCTTTGTACTCCCCGAACTCCTCTTCAAGCATCGTAACAGCCGCATCTTCTAAGCTCTCATAACACGAAGAATGATAGCAAGAAAACTCTTTCCAAACTATTTCTAATTTAACTAACCGTATTTCTTACAACTCAGTATCTACGGTCGCATCTAACGTTTCACAAAAACTTGCCGCACGTGTAATGGTTGCCTTGGCATGAACACGCATCTGCTGAGAACTCATTTTATATTACTTTATTAAATGTCTGAAAAAGGTTTAATCGAAAAATCAGGCGTTATGTCTCAAACGAATTCACTCACCAATTCTTTATTTAATTATTAAAAAATGTTCTATAACTTAAAGAACCCTGTGAAGAAATTATTTTGATTGTAGTTTAGCGATAACAATTTATATTTTTGAGTGAGCACAAGAAATAATTTTGTTCTTAAACACACTACATTTTTCGAATTTGCGCAGGTTCAATTAATTTCAATTCAATCCGGCTTAACAAAGGACCAATGATTTTGACTTTATTATTGCGGATTCCCAAACATGAAAATGATTAGTTTTTAATAAGAGCCATGATTTGTTGGAGACCAGGAAGATAAAGTCCAATCACCAATTCTCAATACAAAAAAAGATCCCACTCAGCATATAATGCAACGAACAAATTTATTGAAATAATTATAATTTACCAATAATGTCCAAGTGACTGATCTGCTTGTGAATGATCTGCTTGAGTGTCGAATAACGAATGAGGTACAAAATACTAAACATATTGCTTGAAGGTTGCAATCATTCACATGTACATAAGAAAATATACAGCTTTGATCATTACACAGTCCCGTTAACAGATTAACAGATTATAGCAAAGAAAAAATCTAGTAACTAGGAGACAAGCAAACAGATTTTAAATGCATTTGACAAAACAATAAGAAATACTGCATACGGTAGTCAATATAATGTTTGGCGATGTTTTACGAAATTGAATTTACATAAGAATAATTATTTAATACAAAGACATTAATTTCATCAAATATTAAATGATATTGAAAATTCATGCGCAAATGCAAATTAAAGAAAAAACATAACTTTGTTAGTGTTTCGTTATGAATTAAGATTCCAACACCATCTGGTTGTGAATTTAGTGTTTAAAGCGGCCATCTCGTTGTAAATAAATGTTCAACACTACGCCACGCCGTTGTAAATTTAGGGTCCAACGATATCCCGTTGTGAATTTAGTGTCCAACTCTATCTCGTTGTAAATTAAGTGTATAAAACTATTCCCTTATGAATTTAGTGTCCAATGCTATGTCGTTGTGAATTTAGTACCCAACGCCATCTCGTTGTAAATTAGGTGTTCAACTCTATTTCGTTATGAATTCAGTGTCCAACGTCATCTCGTTGTAAATTAGATGAATTTGTGAATTGTGGATTCAGTGTCCAGCGATATCTCTATAAAAATTAAGTGTCCAACGCATCTCGTTGTAAATTAGGTGTCCAACGCTAAATGGTTTTAAATAAGGTGTCCAAGGTGTCTCGTTGTGAATTTAGTGTCCAACAACAGCTCGTTATAAATTAGGTGTACAATGTTATTTCGTAGTGAATTTGGTATTCAACTCTATCTATTTGTGAATTATGTGTCCAACGCTGCATGGTTGCGAGTTAAGTGTCCAACGTTACCTCAATGTAAGCTTAGAATGCACCGCTATCTCTTTTTAATTTAGTTTCCCACTCTATCTCACTGCGAATTTTGTGTTCAAGGCCATCTCGTTGTAAGTAATATGTCCTACGCTAAATGGTTTTAAATCAGGTTTTTAACGACACCTCGTTGTAAACTAGGTTTCGAACGATATATGGTTTTAAATAAGATATCCAACGCTAACTCGTTGTAAATTTAGTGTCCAACGCCATCTCGTTCTAAATTAGGTGTACAACTTTATTTCGTTGTGAATTAAGTGTCCAACGCTGTCTCGTTGTAAATGAAGTGTCCAACGTTATTTCGTTGTGAATTAAGGGTCCACCGGCATCTCGTTGTAAATAAGGTGTTCAACTCTATCGCGTTGTGGAATAAGTGTCCAAGTGTTGTTAATTTAGTGTACAATGTTATCTCGTTGTAAATTTAGAGTTCACCGCTATCTCCTGTGAATTTATTGCCCAACTCTATCTCGCTTTGAAGTAAGTGTCCGACGCCATCTCGTTGTGAATTTCATGTGCAACGCCATCTTGTTGTAAATTTATTGTCCAACACAATCTAATTGTAAATTAGGAGACCAACGCTATTTCGTTATCAATTTAGTGTCTAATTTCATTTTCTTGTAAGTTCGGTGTCCAACGCCATCTGATTTTGACATTATTATATACTTACTTATACATACTAAACATATTGCTTGAAGGTTACAATCATTCACATGTAAATAAGAAAATATACAGCTTTGATCATTACACAGTCCCGTTAACAATTAACATTATAGAAAAGAAAAAATCTAGTTACTAGGAGACAAGCAAACAGATTTTAAATGCATTTGACAAAACAATACATAGGGTAGTCAATATAATGTTAGGCAATGTTTAACGAAATTGAATTAACATAAGAACAATTATTTAATGCAAAGACATTAATTTAGTCAAATATTAAATGATATTGAAAATGCATGCGCAAATGCAAATTAAAGAAAAAAACATAATTTTGAATCTCAAACATCCCGGCGACCCTGAAAGGTTTTCAGGACAGTGGTAAGATGGCCAATTCTGATACAGGACGAGTAAATGTGCCAGTCATTGCCTTTACAGTGGCCACTCGAACAAGTTGATAAGCACCTGCTGTTACAGCTTCGACTCGGCCAAGTAGCTATTTTGTGGAAGGTAAACTCGGTTCTTTGATGACTTCAGCATCTCCTCGCTTCAAATTAATTTGTTGTCGTTGGCATTTAGGTCGCTCTTGAAGAGTCGTCAAATATTCGGTATGCCACCGTTTCCAAAAACCTTGTACCATGGCTTGTAGATAATTTCAATGCGAACGATGGTTCACCTATGAGAAAATGAGATGGTGGTAAAGGATTTAAATCGGTATCTGAAAGGCAATATAATGGTCGGGAATTTAAAATAGCTTCAATTTGAAGCTATTCAAAGGTTAATATAAAGGAACTGATAACCCGACGAAGGTAAAGCTTAACAGACTTAAAACCCGCTTCACACAACCCACAAAAATGAGGTACGGAGGTAGGAAAAAAAATTCCATCCTTTGCAAGCGACGAAACTTTTGTTTCATTGTGTGTTTGAGACAAGACTAACTTGTGCATTTCTGAGAGACAACGCTTAGCTTCCTGGAAATTAGTCCCGTTGTTTACTATATTTATTTCTGCATAGTCCACGTCTTGAAACAAATCATCGCAGGGCAGCAAGAAACGCATCAGTAGTGAGATCACTCACTACTTCCAAGTGCATCGCTTTGGTCGAAAAACAAACGAACATTTCCATGTTAGCCTTGAGGAGCTTTGGCTTTCGACCCCGGGAAAGCTTGATCGTTATCGCCCCGGCTTGGTCAAAATCGATGAAGTGGAAGGTCTCCCATCAGTTGCTTACATGTGAATTTCCGTTGAATGAAACAGGGTTTGCAAATGTGTATCATCTTGCGGACAATATTTCGGCTGCCCATTATCCAATATTGTTGCCGAACAAATGTAAATGTTTCTGAAACTCCAGCATGTGCAAACCTCAAGTGAACATCCTGCACTATAAGGAAGGAAACCTTGTTAGATTTTGGAAGTATTATAGGATGTTTTATGCTATATGAAACAGCAGCATGTTTTATGCGACCTCCGACATGTTGAAGTCCAGTGCTGTCCAAAAATGCTGAATATCTTAGAAGTGATGAGTTTGACGATAAGGATTTCT
Source organism: Platycheirus rosarum (assembly GCA_963971375.1). NCBI lineage: Eukaryota > Metazoa > Arthropoda > Insecta > Diptera > Syrphidae > Platycheirus > Platycheirus rosarum. The sequence continues at coordinate 64,871,891 of OZ020507.1, read as the reverse complement.
TGATAAGTAGATCGTTGATATCCTTGACGTAGGAAATACACTGTACATACTTGAGGATATCAATTTTAGCAGAGTGTATTTCGTTGAATTTTAAACCGCCGATGCGAAATTCTGAGTCTTCACTTTTAATTCGACTGTTTGAAATAAACCGATAACAACACGCCAAGACGAAATTTTATCAATAAGGTTTTGAATAATGTCCGAATCACGCGACGATACCATGCCGATTTTTGGTGTCCGCCGAGTTTCAAGTTTAACTTCATCGTTATCATCTAATACAATTTTATTGGACCAGGTGACATAGGACAATGTTCTTTAGGTTCTCATAGCCGAGATGGACCGGTCCACCATAGACTATGGTTCACGAGCTGCGAAGGGACAATACCCCGTGAGGCACAATACCGCGTGAGGTATCAACTGGATTGCACTCGGAAGCAATATGTTTCCACGACTGACTTGGAACCGTCTCCAAGATAGCTGATGTGCGGTTTGCCACGAACGTAGCCCAGCGACGGGGTTGAAGATAGCCAATGAAGCAATATTTCAGAGTCACACCACGCAGAGATTTTTGTTTTTGAGTCTATATTTAATCGAAACGAGAAAACACCACTTGATGGGTTCCAAAGTATCCCTAAGATTTTGATGAGTGAGGACGAGCTTTCAGATTTCACAAACGAGTATTCGCAATCATCTGCAGCAAAAGTAGCGAGGAGAGCCCAACAATTAGAGCTCCATTTTCTGAGTTGTATTTTGGCCAGCGATAAAAGTTTAATAAGTTCAGACTGCATTTTCAATAGATGGTCAATAGTGTTGGCGCCAGTCATAATGTCATCAACGTAGACATCATTTGAGAGGATTCGAGCTGCCATGGGGTATTTCATCTTATAATCATCCGCCAGTTCCTTCAGAGCTCGAACAGCCAAAAAAGAGGCAGATGCAGTACCATAAGTTACTGTCTTAAGACGATAGTACTTAATAGCTTCGTTAGGAGAAGTTCGCCAGAGAATACGCTAATAGTCAGTTTCGTGTTCACGAATCAAAATTTGACGAAACATTTTGATTATAAATAAAAATAAATAAATTTATTGGCGCGACAGCTCCTTAAGGAGCCAAGGCCTAGTGACTTATACTCTCAACCATTCCTGTGTGTGTGTTGTTAATCTGCAAGGATGGAAGAGACCTACAGTTTACTTCCGATTCTGAACGGCTTCATGAGATGACAAATTTTACTCTTGGAGGTTTTGTCAGTTCTTCGCAAGAGGCAGTACCCCAGAAAAAAAGGTGGCTCTGAGCTGGATTTGAACCCAGGTTTTTTGCTTAGCAGTCCGACAAACTAACCACTAAGCCACGGGGCACTACAATTTGATTATATCAGCCGTAAAAACAAATCGATGCTGGCGAAAGCGAAGACAAACACCAATAAGGTCCCGTTGGATTGGAAGTCCAATGTACAAACTACTATTAAGAGACTGCCCGAGTGAGTCACTTACGGAGCCATCAAAAACGACCCGAAGTTTTGTTGATGAGCTCCAGAAGACCCAACTTCATTTTCAGGAATAAGTTCCATATGTTTAAGGCTCAAATATTCTTCCATAAACTGCCCGTAAAGTTGCCTCAATTTAGGTTTTCTTTGAAACCGACGCTCCATGGAGTTCAAAAATGGCAGCACCCAGAGTATTTCCAAAGATAGGCAAGGGAGTTTTAATAAAAGGGGAACAATGTATCTTCCACCTTCAGAGCGAAACACAGATTCTCGAAAAAGTGCTTCAGCAGGATCATTATTGACTTGGTCCGTTATTGAAGGAACTTCGTCAAGTTCCCAGAAAGGTTGCAGAAGAAAATCTACATCAACAGCTGAGTGTAGATTACATAACCCGACACTAGACAAATGGCTATCAATGAATTATCCTGTGATGACCCACCCAAAAGACGTGTTTTGCGCCAACGGCTTACCTTCTGGACCGCAAATTTGTTCTACTTTCAGAATTTACCAAACTCTATCGGCTCCTAACAACTTAACTACTGAACTCGAAACATTAAATTGAGGGTCCGCAAGATTCAATGGTTGAATGTACGACAACGACGAAGTGTCAAAGGAATACGCCGGCAAGTTCGTTGTCAGTTTACCCAAAATGTGTGCTTCACAACGCAGGTATATCATTAAAACGAGAGACCAAACAAACAGAGAGACTTCCGTTAGTATAACCAGCTTCCTTTGATAAGAGCCCTATGATTGGAATTTGAGAATGTTTTTTTCGAAGTCCTAGACGTTGTGCTAGAGCCTCTGTTATACCTAAATGATGACTGTGAACCCGTATCTAACAAAACACGGCAATCGATGAGATTACTTTTACAATCCTGAATATTTGCTAAGACTGTAGGCAAAATGGTTTGCTTCCGGAGATTTAGATCCAGAGAATTGTTCGATGACACCGGTGTAGTAGAACTATAGCCCGGGTTAATCGTAGAAGACGTAGGATGGTTTTGGCGACGACTGAGAAACACCAGAGTGATTGGAATGGACGAGCGATTGGTGACGAGATTTACAAATACGACATCGAGAGTGACGAAAGCATTTATAGGACGCATGCCCAGATCATAGGCAGTTTAAACACAATGAATTCTCCTTTGCAAATATTCGGCGTAGTTCAATGCTGAGTCCAATATATGAAGAACATTGCGACAAGCCATGATCACAATTGCACTTGGGACATTTTAAATTATTCTGTTCCCGTGACTCAGCCAAATGTCTTCGAATGGAACCCGGTTGTTTTTTACGCGACGTACCTAAAGACTTCAAAGGCTTACACGACTCAAAAGCATCACACCGCAATTCCAGTAAGTCAATTAATTCCTGGACAGAACAATCATCCCGAGATCCTACTTCTTTGGCCCATGCATGCCTCGTTTCATCGTCAAGCTTGTTTAAAAGCAGAAAAATAAGCCAAGGGTCGCGACTGGTTTTCTTTGCTGCCTCAAAACCACAAATAACTTCATCGGCACCGTCCGTTATCTTGCGTAAGATGCCAGAGTTTGATGAAGACATAGAAGGCAGCGAAATAAACGATTGAATTAGCGAATGCTGGAATGGGTGGTATATGAATGATGAGATCGGCAGCTTCATCCCTTAAAAACGATTTGAGAAAATGCAACTTCTGCGTTTAAGTTAAATTGTCATTAGTGTCAACCGAGTCGAAAAACATGTCGCGGAAGGTAGGCCAATTTTTGTAGATACCAGAACGGAGCTATCGAAATTTTAGGAAGGCTAACATTTTTTGAAGATGAACCAAAAGCATTAACTTTATTAAGAAATGCAGATTGCTGAGCTTGAGCACCTTGTTTTTCACGAAGCAACTTTGAAAGCTTAGCATACGCGCTATAATATTTGTCTTTGTACTCCCCGAACTCCTCTTCAAGCGTCGTAACAGCCGCATCTTCTAAGCTCTCATAATACGAAGAATGATAGCAAGAAAACTCTTTTCAAGTTGTTTCTAATTTAACTAACCGTATTTCTAACAACTCAGTATATACGGTCGCATCTAACGTTTCACAAAAACTTGCCGTACGTGTAATGGTTGCCTTGGCATGAACACGCATCTGCTGAGAACTCATTTTATATTACTTTATTAAATGTCCGAAAAAGGTTTAATCGAAAAATCAGGCGTTATGTCTCACACGAATTCACTCACCAATTCTTTATTTAATTATTAAAAAATGTTCTATAACTTAAAGAACCCTGTGAAGAAATTATTTGGATTGTAGTTTAGCGATAACAATTTATATTTTTGAGTGAGCACAAGAAATAATTTTGTTCTTAAACACACTACATTTTTCGAATTTGCGCAGGTTCAATTAATTTCAATTCAATCCGGCTTAACAAAGGACCAATGATTTTGACTTTATTATTGCGGATTCCCAAACATGAAAATGATTAGTTTTTAATAAGAGCCATGATTTGTTGGAGACCAGGAAGATAAAGTCCAATCACCAATTCTCAATACAAAAAAAGATCCCACTCAGCATATAATGCAACGAACAAATTTATTGAAATAATTATAATTTACCAATAATGTCCAAGTGACTGATCTGCTTGTGAATGATCTGCTTGAGTGTCGAATAACGAATGAGGTACAAAATACTAAACATATTGCTTGAAGGTTGCAATCATTCACATGTACATAAGAAAATATACAGCTTTGATCATTACACAGTCCCGTTAACAGATTAACAGATTATAGCAAAGAAAAAATCTAGTAACTAGGAGACAAGCAAACAGATTTTAAATGCATTTGACAAAACAATAAGAAATACTGCATACGGTAGTCAATATAATGTTTGGCGATGTTTTACGAAATTGAATTTACATAAGAATAATTATTTAATACAAAGACATTAATTTCATCAAATATTAAATGATATTGAAAATTCATGCGCAAATGCAAATTAAAGAAAAAACATAACTTTGTTAGTGTTTCGTTATGAATTAAGATTCCAACACCATCTGGTTGTGAATTTAGTGTTTAAAGCGGCCATCTCGTTGTAAATAAATGTTCAACACTACGCCACGCCGTTGTAAATTTAGGGTCCAACGATATCCCGTTGTGAATTTAGTGTCCAACTCTATCTCGTTGTAAATTAAGTGTATAAAACTATTCCCTTATGAATTTAGTGTCCAATGCTATGTCGTTGTGAATTTAGTACCCAACGCCATCTCGTTGTAAATTAGGTGTTCAACTCTATTTCGTTATGAATTCAGTGTCCAACGTCATCTCGTTGTAAATTAGATGAATTTGTGAATTGTGGATTCAGTGTCCAGCGATATCTCTATAAAAATTAAGTGTCCAACGCATCTCGTTGTAAATTAGGTGTCCAACGCTAAATGGTTTTAAATAAGGTGTCCAAGGTGTCTCGTTGTGAATTTAGTGTCCAACAACAGCTCGTTATAAATTAGGTGTACAATGTTATTTCGTAGTGAATTTGGTATTCAACTCTATCTATTTGTGAATTATGTGTCCAACGCTGCATGGTTGCGAGTTAAGTGTCCAACGTTACCTCAATGTAAGCTTAGAATGCACCGCTATCTCTTTTTAATTTAGTTTCCCACTCTATCTCACTGCGAATTTTGTGTTCAAGGCCATCTCGTTGTAAGTAATATGTCCTACGCTAAATGGTTTTAAATCAGGTTTTTAACGACACCTCGTTGTAAACTAGGTTTCGAACGATATATGGTTTTAAATAAGATATCCAACGCTAACTCGTTGTAAATTTAGTGTCCAACGCCATCTCGTTCTAAATTAGGTGTACAACTTTATTTCGTTGTGAATTAAGTGTCCAACGCTGTCTCGTTGTAAATGAAGTGTCCAACGTTATTTCGTTGTGAATTAAGGGTCCACCGGCATCTCGTTGTAAATAAGGTGTTCAACTCTATCGCGTTGTGGAATAAGTGTCCAAGTGTTGTTAATTTAGTGTACAATGTTATCTCGTTGTAAATTTAGAGTTCACCGCTATCTCCTGTGAATTTATTGCCCAACTCTATCTCGCTTTGAAGTAAGTGTCCGACGCCATCTCGTTGTGAATTTCATGTGCAACGCCATCTTGTTGTAAATTTATTGTCCAACACAATCTAATTGTAAATTAGGAGACCAACGCTATTTCGTTATCAATTTAGTGTCTAATTTCATTTTCTTGTAAGTTCGGTGTCCAACGCCATCTGATTTTGACATTATTATATACTTACTTATACATACTAAACATATTGCTTGAAGGTTACAATCATTCACATGTAAATAAGAAAATATACAGCTTTGATCATTACACAGTCCCGTTAACAATTAACATTATAGAAAAGAAAAAATCTAGTTACTAGGAGACAAGCAAACAGATTTTAAATGCATTTGACAAAACAATACATAGGGTAGTCAATATAATGTTAGGCAATGTTTAACGAAATTGAATTAACATAAGAACAATTATTTAATGCAAAGACATTAATTTAGTCAAATATTAAATGATATTGAAAATGCATGCGCAAATGCAAATTAAAGAAAAAAACATAATTTTGAATCTCAAACATCCCGGCGACCCTGAAAGGTTTTCAGGACAGTGGTAAGATGGCCAATTCTGATACAGGACGAGTAAATGTGCCAGTCATTGCCTTTACAGTGGCCACTCGAACAAGTTGATAAGCACCTGCTGTTACAGCTTCGACTCGGCCAAGTAGCTATTTTGTGGAAGGTAAACTCGGTTCTTTGATGACTTCAGCATCTCCTCGCTTCAAATTAATTTGTTGTCGTTGGCATTTAGGTCGCTCTTGAAGAGTCGTCAAATATTCGGTATGCCACCGTTTCCAAAAACCTTGTACCATGGCTTGTAGATAATTTCAATGCGAACGATGGTTCACCTATGAGAAAATGAGATGGTGGTAAAGGATTTAAATCGGTATCTGAAAGGCAATATAATGGTCGGGAATTTAAAATAGCTTCAATTTGAAGCTATTCAAAGGTTAATATAAAGGAACTGATAACCCGACGAAGGTAAAGCTTAACAGACTTAAAACCCGCTTCACACAACCCACAAAAATGAGGTACGGAGGTAGGAAAAAAAATTCCATCCTTTGCAAGCGACGAAACTTTTGTTTCATTGTGTGTTTGAGACAAGACTAACTTGTGCATTTCTGAGAGACAACGCTTAGCTTCCTGGAAATTAGTCCCGTTGTTTACTATATTTATTTCTGCATAGTCCACGTCTTGAAACAAATCATCGCAGGGCAGCAAGAAACGCATCAGTAGTGAGATCACTCACTACTTCCAAGTGCATCGCTTTGGTCGAAAAACAAACGAACATTTCCATGTTAGCCTTGAGGAGCTTTGGCTTTCGACCCCGGGAAAGCTTGATCGTTATCGCCCCGGCTTGGTCAAAATCGATGAAGTGGAAGGTCTCCCATCAGTTGCTTACATGTGAATTTCCGTTGAATGAAACAGGGTTTGCAAATGTGTATCATCTTGCGGACAATATTTCGGCTGCCCATTATCCAATATTGTTGCCGAACAAATGTAAATGTTTCTGAAACTCCAGCATGTGCAAACCTCAAGTGAACATCCTGCACTATAAGGAAGGAAACCTTGTTAGATTTTGGAAGTATTATAGGATGTTTTATGCTATATGAAACAGCAGCATGTTTTATGCGACCTCCGACATGTTGAAGTCCAGTGCTGTCCAAAAATGCTGAATATCTTAGAAGTGATGAGTTTGACGATAAGGATTTCTTGATAAGTAGATCGTTGATATCCTTGACGTAGGAAATACACTGTACATACTTGAGGATATCAATTTTAGCAGAGTGTATTTCGTTGAATTTTAAACCGCCGATGCGAAATTCTGAGTCTTCACTTTTAATTCGACTGTTTGAAATAAACCGATAACAACACGCCAAGACGAAATTTTATCAATAAGGTTTTGAATAATGTCCGAATCACGCGACGATACCATGCCGATTTTTGGTGTCCGCCGAGTTTCAAGTTTAACTTCATCGTTATCATCTAATACAATTTTATTGGACCAGGTGACATAGGACAATGTTCTTTAGGTTCTCATAGCCGAGATGGACCGGTCCACCATAGACTATGGTTCACGAGCTGCGAAGGGACAATACCCCGTGAGGCACAATACCGCGTGAGGTATCAACTGGATTGCACTCGGAAGCAATATGTTTCCACGACTGACTTGGAACCGTCTCCAAGATAGCTGATGTGCGGTTTGCCACGAACGTAGCCCAGCGACGGGGTTGAAGATAGCCAATGAAGCAATATTTCAGAGTCACACCACGCAGAGATTTTTGTTTTTGAGTCTATATTTAATCGAAACGAGAAAACACCACTTGATGGGTTCCAAAGTATCCCTAAGATTTTGATGAGTGAGGACGAGCTTTCAGATTTCACAAACGAGTATTCGCAATCATCTGCAGCAAAAGTAGCGAGGAGAGCCCAACAATTAGAGCTCCATTTTCTGAGTTGTATTTTGGCCAGCGATAAAAGTTTAATAAGTTCAGACTGCATTTTCAATAGATGGTCAATAGTGTTGGCGCCAGTCATAATGTCATCAACGTAGACATCATTTGAGAGGATTCGAGCTGCCATGGGGTATTTCATCTTATAATCATCCGCCAGTTCCTTCAGAGCTCGAACAGCCAAAAAAGAGGCAGATGCAGTACCATAAGTTACTGTCTTAAGACGATAGTACTTAATAGCTTCGTTAGGAGAAGTTCGCCAGAGAATACGCTAATAGTCAGTTTCGTGTTCACGAATCAAAATTTGACGAAACATTTTGATTATAAATAAAAATAAATAAATTTATTGGCGCGACAGCTCCTTAAGGAGCCAAGGCCTAGTGACTTATACTCTCAACCATTCCTGTGTGTGTGTTGTTAATCTGCAAGGATGGAAGAGACCTACAGTTTACTTCCGATTCTGAACGGCTTCATGAGATGACAAATTTTACTCTTGGAGGTTTTGTCAGTTCTTCGCAAGAGGCAGTACCCCAGAAAAAAAGGTGGCTCTGAGCTGGATTTGAACCCAGGTTTTTTTGCTTAGCAGTCCGACAAACTAACCACTAAGCCACGGGGCACTACAATTTGATTATATCAGCCGTAAAAACAAATCGATGCTGGCGAAAGCGAAGACAAACACCAATAAGGTCCCGTTGGATTGGAAGTCCAATGTACAAACTACTATTAAGAGACTGCCCGAGTGAGTCACTTACGGAGCCATCAAAAACGACCCGAAGTTTTGTTGATGAGCTCCAGAAGACCCAACTTCATTTTCAGGAATAAGTTCCATATGTTTAAGGCTCAAATATTCTTCCATAAACTGCCCGTAAAGTTGCCTCAATTTAGGTTTTCTTTGAAACCGACGCTCCATGGAGTTCAAAAATGGCAGCACCCAGAGTATTTCCAAAGATAGGCAAGGGAGTTTTAATAAAAGGGGAACAATGTATCTTCCACCTTCAGAGCGAAACACAGATTCTCGAAAAAGTGCTTCAGCAGGATCATTATTGACTTGGTCCGTTATTGAAGGAACTTCGTCAAGTTCCCAGAAAGGTTGCAGAAGAAAATCTACATCAACAGCTGAGTGTAGATTACATAACCCGACACTAGACAAATGGCTATCAATGAATTATCCTGTGATGACCCACCCAAAAGACGTGTTTTGCGCCAACGGCTTACCTTCTGGACCGCAAATTTGTTCTACTTTCAGAATTTACCAAACTCTATCGGCTCCTAACAACTTAACTACTGAACTCGAAACATTAAATTGAGGGTCCGCAAGATTCAATGGTTGAATGTACGACAACGACGAAGTGTCAAAGGAATACGCCGGCAAGTTCGTTGTCAGTTTACCCAAAATGTGTGCTTCACAACGCAGGTATATCATTAAAACGAGAGACCAAACAAACAGAGAGACTTCCGTTAGTATAACCAGCTTCCTTTGATAAGAGCCCTATGATTGGAATTTGAGAATGTTTTTTTCGAAGTCCTAGACGTTGTGCTAGAGCCTCTGTTATACCTAAATGATGACTGTGAACCCGTATCTAACAAAACACGGCAATCGATGAGATTACTTTTACAATCCTGAATATTTGCTAAGACTGTAGGCAAAATGGTTTGCTTCCGGAGATTTAGATCCAGAGAATTGTTCGATGACACCGGTGTAGTAGAACTATAGCCCGGGTTAATCGTAGAAGACGTAGGATGGTTTTGGCGACGACTGAGAAACACCAGAGTGATTGGAATGGACGAGCGATTGGTGACGAGATTTACAAATACGACATCGAGAGTGACGAAAGCATTTATAGGACGCATGCCCAGATCATAGGCAGTTTAAACACAATGAATTCTCCTTTGCAAATATTCGGCGTAGTTCAATGCTGAGTCCAATATATGAAGAACATTGCGACAAGCCATGATCACAATTGCACTTGGGACATTTTAAATTATTCTGTTCCCGTGACTCAGCCAAATGTCTTCGAATGGAACCCGGTTGTTTTTTACGCGACGTACCTAAAGACTTCAAAGGCTTACACGACTCAAAAGCATCACACCGCAATTCCAGTAAGTCAATTAATTCCTGGACAGAACAATCATCCCGAGATCCTACTTCTTTGGCCCATGCATGCCTCGTTTCATCGTCAAGCTTGTTTAAAAGCAGAAAAATAAGCCAAGGGTCGCGACTGGTTTTCTTTGCTGCCTCAAAACCACAAATAACTTCATCGGCACCGTCCGTTATCTTGCGTAAGATGCCAGAGTTTGATGAAGACATAGAAGGCAGCGAAATAAACGATTGAATTAGCGAATGCTGGAATGGGTGGTATATGAATGATGAGATCGGCAGCTTCATCCCTTAAAAACGATTTGAGAAAATGCAACTTCTGCGTTTAAGTTAAATTGTCATTAGTGTCAACCGAGTCGAAAAACATGTCGCGGAAGGTAGGCCAATTTTTGTAGATACCAGAACGGAGCTATCGAAATTTTAGGAAGGCTAACATTTTTTGAAGATGAACCAAAAGCATTAACTTTATTAAGAAATGCAGATTGCTGAGCTTGAGCACCTTGTTTTTCACGAAGCAACTTTGAAAGCTTAGCATACGCGCTATAATATTTGTCTTTGTACTCCCCGAACTCCTCTTCAAGCGTCGTAACAGCCGCATCTTCTAAGCTCTCATAATACGAAGAATGATAGCAAGAAAACTCTTTTCAAGTTGTTTCTAATTTAACTAACCGTATTTCTAACAACTCAGTATATACGGTCGCATCTAACGTTTCACAAAAACTTGCCGTACGTGTAATGGTTGCCTTGGCATGAACACGCATCTGCTGAGAACTCATTTTATATTACTTTATTAAATGTCCGAAAAAGGTTTAATCGAAAAATCAGGCGTTATGTCTCACACGAATTCACTCACCAATTCTTTATTTAATTATTAAAAAATGTTCTATAACTTAAAGAACCCTGTGAAGAAATTATTTGGATTGTAGTTTAGCGATAACAATTTATATTTTTGAGTGAGCACACGAAATAATTTTGTTCTTAAACACACTACATTTTTCGAATTTGCGCAGGTTCAATTAATTTCAATTCAATCCGGCTTAACAAAGGACCAATGATTTTGACTTTATTATTGCGGATTCCCAAACATGAAAATGATTAGTTTTTAATAAGAGCCATGATTTGTTGGAGACCAGGAAGATAAAGTCCAATCACCAATTCTCAATACAAAAAAAGATCCCACTCAGCATATAATGCAACGAACAAATTTATTGAATTAATTATAATTTACCAATAATGTCCAAGTGACTGATCTGCTTGTGACTGATCTGCTTGAGTGTCGAATAACGAATGAGGTACAAAATACTAAACATATTGCTTGAAGGTTGCAATCATTCACATGTACATAAGAAAATATACAGCTTTGATCATTACACAGTCCCGTTAACAGATTAACAGATTATAGCAAAGAAAAAATCTAGAAACTAGGAGACAAGCAAACAGATTTTAAATGCATTTGACAAAACAATAAGAAATACTGCATACGGTAGTCAATATAATGTTTGGCGATGTTTTACGAAATTGAATTTACATAAGAATAATTATTTAATACAAAGACATTAATTTCATCAAATATTAAATGATATTGAAAATTCATGCGCAAATGCAAATTAAAGAAAAAACATAACTTTGTTAGTGTTTCGTTATGAATTAAGATTCCAACACCATCTGGTTGTGAATTTAGTGTTTAAAGCGGCCATCTCGTTGTAAATAAATGTTCAACACTACGCCACGCCGTTGTAAATTTAGGGTCCAACGATATCCCGTTGTGAATTTAGTGTCCAACTCTATCTCGTTGTAAATTAAGTGTATAAAACTATTCCCTTATAAATTTAGTGTCCAATGCTATGTCGTTGTGAATTTAGTACCCAACGCCATCTCGTTGTAAATTAGGTGTTCAACTCTATTTTGTTATGAATTCAGTGTCCAACGTCATCTCGTTGTAAATTAAATGAATTTGTGAATTGTGGATTCAGTGTCCAGCGATATCTCTATAAAAATTAAGTGTCCAACGCATCTCGTTGTAAATTAGGTGTACAACGCTAAATGATTTTAAATAAGGTGTCCAAGATGTCTCGTTGTGAATTTAGTGTCCAACAACAGCTCGTTATAAATTAGGTGTACAATGTTATTTCGTAGTGAATTTGGTATCCACCGCCATCTCGTTGTAAATTAGGTGTTCAACTCTATCTATTTGTGAATTATGTGTCCAACGCTGCATGGTTGGGAGTTAAGTGTCCAACGTTACCTCAATGTAAGCTTAGAATTCACCGCTATCTCTTTTTAATTTAGTTTCCCACTCTATCTCACTGCGAATTTTGTGTTCAAGGCCATCTCGTTGTAAGTAATATGTCCTACGCTAAATGGTTTTAAATCAGGTTTTTAACGACACCTCGTTGTAAACTAGGTGTCCAACGATATATGGTTTTAAATAAGATATCCAACGCTAACTCTGTGAATTTAGTGTCCAACGCCATCTCGTTCTAAATTAGGTGTACAACTTTATTTCGTTGTGAATTAAGTGTCCAACGCTGTCTCGTTGTAAATTAAGTGTCCACTAAAATGAGGTGCGGTGGGAGGAAAAAAGTTCCAGGCAATTCCATTCCATTCCATTTCTGAGTTGTATTTTGGCCAGCGATAAAAGTTTAATAAGTTCAGACTGCATTTTCAATAGATGGTCAATAGTGTTGGCGCCAGTCATAATGTCATCAACGTAGACATCATTTGAGAGGTTTCGAGCTGCCATGGGGTATTTCATCTTATAATCATCCGCCAGTTCCTTCAGAGCTCGAACAGCCAAAAAAGAGGCTGATGCAGTACCATAAGTTACTGTCTTAAGACGATAGTACTTAATAGCTTCGTTAGGAGAAGTTCGCCAGACAATACGCTAATAGTCAGTTTCGTGTTCACGAATCAAAATTTGACGAAACATTTTGATTATAAATAAAAATAAATAAATTTATTGGCGCGACAGCTCCTTAAGGAGCCAAGGCCTAGTGACTTATACTCTCAACCATTCCTGTGTGTGTGTTGTTAATATGCAAGGATGGAAGAGACCTACAGTTTACTGCCGAGTCTGAACGGCTTCATGAGATGCACTTTTTCGAGACAAATTTTACTCTTGGAGGTTTTGTCAGTTCCTCGCAAGAGGCAGTACCCCAGAAAAAAGGTGGCTATGAGCTGGATTTAAACCCAGGTTTTTTTGCTTAGCAGTCCGACACCCTAACCACTTGTGAAGGGATCGCACCAGCGATCACTTAATTAATTGCCTCAAACCTCAAAACAATTAATAGAACATTCAACCTGCTTCGATGTTTAATATCCATATTCCCATCGCATTACATTTCATGATCAGCTATAGCAAAGCCAAAGCACAAACAATAAAACATTCATATTTCCGGTGGCACACTCAGTGCATTGTGCATATAGCTATAAATAAATGCTCATATAGTTCAACTGGCACCTTCGGTGCACGAGCTATATAATATGACACCAAATATACAACACTTTCAGTGGTTGAAGAAAAACAAACATAATTAAGGGTCGCTGACTTATGGTAGTAAAATATGCATCATAAGCAAGCTAGCCCAAAACACTTGAAGTGCATGGCTATTATGCTGATGCTGCATTTTATGGGAATTCTTATTGAATATCGAAGTATTGTTGAATACCAATACAGGCATTATTTTATTGACAAATTTTTTATAAAAAGAGAAGAATAAAATTAAAACAGTCACTTCTTATTCTACATTCAAAGATTGTGTTTCACTTAATTAAGCAACTAGCTGGAGTCAAACCAATTTTTGATGTAAATATAGTAATATAGACGCCCTAAAGAGCTAATCGCTTTTGGGTCAAGGTTTACTAGGCTACTCGCCGGACCACGCCTAAATTGCTAAGGAGTAAAAGTCATAATACATATATATTCCAAGCGATATCCAGCTACAGACTTTGCACAATAAGCCACGGGGCACTACATTTTGATTATATCAGCCGTAAAAACAAATCGATGCTGGCGAAAGCGAAGACAAACACCAAAAAGGTCCCCTTGGATTGGAGGTCCAATGTATAAACTACTATTAAGAGACTACCCGAGTGAGTCACTTACGGAGCCGTCAAAAACGACCCGAAGTTTTGTTGATGAGCTCCAGAAGACCCAACTTCATTTTCAGGAATAAGTTCCATATGTTTAAGGCTCAAATATTCTTCCATAAACTGCCCGTAAAGTCGCCTCAATTTAGGTTTTCTTTGAAACCGACGCTCCATGGAGTTCAAAAATGGCAGCACCCAGAGTATTTCCAAAGGTAGGCAAGGGAGTTTTTAATAAAAGGGGAACAATGTAACTTCCACCTTCAGAGCGAAACACAGATTCTCGAAAAAGTGCTTCAGCAGGATCTTTATTGACTTGGTCTGTTATTGATGGAACTTCATCAAGTTCCCAGAAAGGTTGCAGAAGAAAATCTACATCAACAGCTGAGTTTAGGTTACATAACCCGACACTAGACAAATGGGTATCAATGAATTATCCTGTGATGACCCACCCAAAAGACGTGTTTTGCGCCAACGGCTTACCTTCTGGACCGCAAATTTGTTCTACTTTCAGAATTGACCAAACTCTATCGGCTCCTAACAACTTAACTACTGAACTCGAAACATTAAATATAGGGTCCGCAAGATTCAATGCTTGAATGTACGACAACGACGAAGTGTCAAAGGAATACGCCGGCAAGTTCGTTGTCAGTTTACCCAAAATGTGTGCTTCACAACGCAGGTGTATATCATTAAAACGAGAGACCAAACAAACAGAGAGACTTCCGTTAGTATAACCAGCTTCCTTTGATAAGAGCCCTATGATTAGAATTCGAGAATGTTTTCTTCGAGCCCTATGATTGGAATTCGAGAATGTTTTCTTCGAAGTCCTAGACGTTGTGCTAGAGCCTCTGTTTAACCTAAATGATGACTGTGAACCCGTATCTAACAAAACAAGGCAATCGATGAGATGACCTTGACAATCCTGAATAGTTGCTAAGACTGTAGGCAAAATGGTTTGCTTCCGGAGATTTAGATCCAGAGAATTGTTCGATGACACCGGTGTAGTGGAACTACAGCCCGGGTTAATCGTAGAAGACGAAGGCTTTTGGTAGTCTGGTGGTAAATCGTAGGATGGTTTTGGCGACGACTGAGGAACACCAGAGTGATTGGAATGGACGAGCGATTGGTGACGAGATTTACAAATACGACATCGAGAGTGACGAAAGCATTTATAGGACGCATGCCCAGATCATAGGCAGTTGAAACACAAAGAATTCTCCTTTGCAAATATTAGGCGAAATTCAATGCTGAGTCCAATATATGAAGAACATTGCGACAAGCTATGATCACCCTTGCACTTGGGACATTTTAAATTATTCTGTTCCCGTGACTCAGCCAAATGTGTTCGAATGGAACCCGGTTGTTTTTTACGTGACGTACCTAAAGACTTGATAGGCTTACACGACTCAAAAGCATCACACCGCAATTCAAGTAAGTCAATTAATTCCTGGACAGAACAATCATCCCGAGATCCTACTTCTTTGGCCCATGCATGCCTCGTTTCATCGTCAAGCTTGTTTAAAAGCAGAAAAATAAGCCAAGGGTCGCGACTGGTTTTCTTTGCTGCCTCAAAACCACAAATAACTTCATCGGCACCGTCCGTTATCTTGCGTAAGATGCCAGAGTTTGATGAAGACATAGAAGGCAGCGAAATAAACGATTGAATTAGCGAATGCTGGAATGGGTGGTATATGAATGATGAGATCGGCAGCTTCATCCCTTAAAAACGATTTGAGAAAATGCAACTTCTGCGTTTAAGTTAAATTGTCATTAGTGTCAACCGAGTCGAAAAACATGTCGCGGAAGGTAGGCCAATTTTTGTAGATACCAGAACGGAGCTATCGAAATTTTAGGAAGGCTAACATTTTTTGAAGATGAACCAAAAGCATTAACTTTATTAAGAAATGCAGATTGCTGAGCTTGAGCACCTTGTTTTTCACGAAGCAACTTTGAAAGCTTAGCATACGCGCTATAATATTTGTCTTTGTACTCCCCGAACTCCTCTTCAAGCGTCGTAACAGCCGCATCTTCTAAGCTCTCATAATACGAAGAATGATAGCAAGAAAACTCTTTTCAAGTTGTTTCTAATTTAACTAACCGTATTTCTAACAACTCAGTATATACGGTCGCATCTAACGTTTCACAAAAACTTGCCGTACGTGTAATGGTTGCCTTGGCATGAACACGCATCTGCTGAGAACTCATTTTATATTACTTTATTAAATGTCCGAAAAAGGTTTAATCGAAAAATCAGGCGTTATGTCTCACACGAATTCACTCACCAATTCTTTATTTAATTATTAAAAAATGTTCTATAACTTAAAGAACCCTGTGAAGAAATTATTTGGATTGTAGTTTAGCGATAACAATTTATATTTTTGAGTGAGCACACGAAATAATTTTGTTCTTAAACACACTACATTTTTCGAATTTGCGCAGGTTCAATTAATTTCAATTCAATCCGGCTTAACAAAGGACCAATGATTTTGACTTTATTATTGCGGATTCCCAAACATGAAAATGATTAGTTTTTAATAAGAGCCATGATTTGTTGGAGACCAGGAAGATAAAGTCCAATTACCAATTCTCAATACAAAAAAAAGATCCCACTCAGCATATAATGCAACGAACAAATTTATTGAATTAATTATAATTTACCAATAATGTCCAAGTGATTGATCTGCTTGTGACTGATCTGCTTGAGTGTCAA
The DNA here is from genome assembly GCA_963971375.1 of Platycheirus rosarum. Taxonomy (NCBI): domain Eukaryota; kingdom Metazoa; phylum Arthropoda; class Insecta; order Diptera; family Syrphidae; genus Platycheirus; species Platycheirus rosarum. The sequence continues at coordinate 64,854,989 of OZ020507.1, read as the reverse complement.
ATAACGAATGAGGTACAAAATACTAGACATATTGCTTGAAGGTTGCAATCATTCACATGTACATAAGAAAATATACAGCTTTGATCATTACACAGTCCCGTTAACAGATTAACAGATTATAGCAAAGACAAAATCTAGTAACTAGGAGTCAAGCAAACAGATTTTAAATGCATTTGACAAAACAATAAGAAATACTGCATAGGGTAGTCAGTATAATGTTGGCGTTGTTTTACGAAATTGAATTTACATAAGAATAATTATTTAATACAAAGACATTAATTTCATCAAATATTAAATGATATTGAAAATTCATGCGCAAATGCAAATTAAAGAAAAAAACATAACTTTGTTAGTGTTTCGTTATGAATTAAGATTCCAACACCATCTGGTTGTGAATTTAGTGTTTAAAGCGGCCATCTCGTTGTAAATAAATGTTCAACACTACGCCACGCCGTTGTAAATTTAGGGTCCAACGATATCCCGTTGTGAATTTAGTGTCCAACTCTATCTCGTTGTAAATTAAGTGTCCAAACCTGTTTCCTTATGAATTTAGTGTCCAATGCTATGTCGTTGTGAATTTAGTGCCCAACGCCATCTCGTTGTAAATTAGGTGTTCAACTCTATTTCGTTATGAATTTAGTGTCCAACGCCATCTCGTTGTAAATTAGATGAATTGTGAATTCAGTGTCCAGCGATATCTCTATAAAAATTAAGTGTCCAACGCATCTCGTTGTAAATTGGGTGTTCAACTCTATCTATTTGTGAATTATGTGTCCAACGCTGCATGGCTGCGAGTTAAGTGTCCAACGTTACCTTGTTGTAAGCTTAGAATTCACCGCTATCTCTTTTTAATTTAGTTTCCCACTCTATGTCACTGCGAATTTTGTGTTCAACGCCATATCGTTGTAAGTAATATGTCCTACGCTAAATGGTTTTAAATCAGGTTTTTAACGACATCTCGTTGTAAACTAGGTGTCAAACGATATATGGTTTTAAATAAGATATCCAACGCTAACTCGTTGTGAATTTCGCCATCTCGTTCTAAATTAGGTGTACAACTTTATTTCGTTGTGAATTAAGTGTCCAACACTGTCTCGTTGTAAATTAAGTGTCCAACGTTATTATATTAATATCTAGTTTTGATTTTAGTGTCCAAGGCTACCTGGTTGTGAATGAAGTGTTCATGTCCATTTGGTTATAAATCAGGTGTCCAACGCCATCTCCAACGCTACCTGGCTGAGAATTTAGTGTCTAACGACATCTCATTGTAAATTAGGTATCCAACACTTTATGGTTTTAAATAAGGTGTCCCAAATCTATATCGCTGTGAATAAAGTTTCCAAAGCCATCTAGTTCTAAATAAGGTGTGCAACGTTATTTCGTTGTAAATTAAGTGTCCACGGCCATCTCGTTGTAAATTAAGTGTCTAATGCTATCACGTTGGGAATTTAGTGTCCAATACTATCGTTTAGTGAATTTAGTGTCCAACGCCATCTGGTTGTGAATATAGTGTTCAAAGCGGCCATCGCGTTGTAAAATAAGTGTCCAACGTCATGTCGTTGTGAATTTAGTTTCCAGTGCCATCTGGTTGTAAATAAGGTGTCCAACGTTATTTCATTGTGAGTTTAGTGTCCAACGCCATTTCGTTGTAAATTAGGTGTTCAACTATATTTCACTGTGAATTTTTTGTCCAACGCTGCCTGGTTCTGAATTTAGTTTCCAACGTTATTTCGTTATAAACTTAGAACTAAACGCTATCTCTTGTGAATTTAGTGTCTAACTCTATCTCGTTATGAATTTATTGGCCAACGCCATCTCGTTATAAATTAGGTGTCTAACGATATATGGTTGTTAATTTAGAGTCCAACGCTATCTCCAATGAATTTAGTGTCCAACTATATCTCACTGTGAATTTTGTGTTCAACGCCATCTCGTTGTAAATAAGGTGTCCAACGCTATATGGTTTCAAATTAGGGAACCAACGCTAACTCGTTGTAAATTTAGTGTACAACGCCATCTCGTTCTTAATTAGGTGTACAACTTTATTTCGTTGTGAATTTAGTGTCCAACGCCGTCTCGTTGTAAATTAAGTGTCCAACGTTATTTCGTTGTGAATTTAGTGTCCATCGGCATCTCGTTTAAAAGTTAGTGTTTAACTCCATCTCGTTGTCAATTTAGTGTCCAACGCTATCTGTTTTTTTAATTTAGTGTCCAACATTATCTCGTTGTAAATTTAGAGATCACCGCTATCTCTTGTGAATTTATTGCCCAACTCGTTCTCGTTTTGAAATAAGTGTCCGACGCTATCTCGTTGTGTATTTAGTGTGCAACGCCATTGTGTTATAAATGTTGTGTCCACCTCAATCTAGGCGTAAATTAGGTGTCCAACGCCATCTAGTTATCAATTTAGTGTCTAAAGCCATTTTCTTGTAAATTAAGTGTCAACGCTATCTGGATGAGAATTTAGTGTCCAACGACATCTCGTGTTAAATTAGGTGCCCACCTATATATGGTTTTATATAAGGTGTCCAACGCTATATCGTTGTAAAATTAGTGTCCAACGCCATCTCGTTGTAATTAAAGTGTCTAACGCTATCAAGATGTGAATTTAGTTTTAATTGTGATCCTAAGCACACTATATTTTTTGAATTTGCGCAGGTTCAATTAATTTCAATTCAATCCGGCTTAACGAAAGACCAATGATTTTGACTTTATTATTGCGGATTCCCGTACATGCAAATGATTAGTTTTTTATTCGAGCGTGATTTGTTGGCGACCAGGAAGATTAAGTCCAATCACCAACTCTCAATACAAAAAAAGATTCCCCTCACAATATAATGCAACGAACAAATTTATTGAATTAATTATAATTTACCAATAAGGTCCAAGTAACTGATTTGTTTGAGTGTCAAATAACGAATGAGGTACAACAAAATACTTAACATATTGCTTGAAGGTTACAATCATGTTCCTAAGAAAATATACAGCTTTGATCATTACACATTCCCGTTAACAGATTAACAGATTATAGAAAAGAAATAAATTGCACGACTGGATCGCACGTACTTGCTCTTATGTGCGGTCACATAATAAAATGCACGACTAGGGCTCATGAACTTGTTCTTATGCTAGATAATTACTTAGTGGCTTATGCATGTATATGTATGTATATAAAGGGTGTTTTTCTTAGACGTGTGGTTTTCAAGCAGAAATAAAATGCATATAGTTTAATGTTATGACCAAGAATCTAGCTTTATTATAAAGATAATGGTTTGCATTATGTTCTCAAAATTATTTCGGGGAAGTAGCTGGCTCGAATAAATTACAGCGCAGGCCCAATTTTGTGAAAATCGGGCTCGGTGGCCATTTCGTTTTGGGCCCATTCACCAAACGTATGACGCGCTCGCTTAATGGGCGTTTGGCTTCAATTCTTGAACGAGTTGGCCCGGATGGTATACCCCCGATTCTTCTGAAGAGGTGTTTTTCCACACTGGCAAAGCCACTGCGTAAGCTTTTCCATCGCTCCTACTCCTCTGGAATCTTTCCTAGAAGATGGAAAACAGCATTTGTCCAGCCTGTCCCTAAGAAAGGTGACCCATCCTCCCCCTCCTCCTACCGACCCATAGCACTGACATTCCTTCTTTCTAAGGTCATGGAAACACTGATTAACCGTCAGCTTAAGGAATATCTCGAAGATCGAAAGCTTCTCCATGACCGTCAGTATGGCTTCCGCAGCAACCGTTCCACTGGTGATCTGATGGCATATCTCTCCGAACAGTTGAACAAATCTTTACATCGCTTTGGTGAAAGTAAGATTATTGCTCTTGATATCTCCAAGGCATTTGATAGAGTTTGGCATGAAGCTCTCTTATCGAAAATGCGTGCTTTTGGGATCGATAATACTCTTGTTCGTTGGATTAGAAGCTATCTTCTGGACCGTTCAATACAAGTTGTATTGGACGGATTCAAGTCTGATTCCCATAAAATAAATGCTGGTGTGCCCCAGGGCTCTGTTCTGTCTCTGACTTTTTTCCTCATTTTTTTAAATTATCTTCTGTCTGTTACTTCTAATCCACTTAACTGTTTTGCTGACGACTCTGCCCTGAGCTTTTCACATTCGTTCGATAATTCACGTCCTTCGCCTTCGGACGTACAATTGCAACGGTGCCGTATGTCAAGCTCAATTAAACTCCGATTTATACAGCATTGTCAAATGGGGTAATAGGAATCGTGTGGAGTTTAATGCTTCGAAAACTCAATGCTGTCTTCTGTCGTTAAAGCTAAACATACCCCCAATGCCATTGTCCATGAATGGCACTTACATCGAAGAAACCGAAAAGTTCTCAGTACTTGGTATGTGTGTTAACGACGACCTCCATTGGAACGACCATATATTTGAAATCGCTAAGAATGCTGCTAAGTGCTTAGGTTTTCTGTATCGGTGTAACAAGTATTTTTCCCCATCTGATTTGGCTACAATTTATAAAGCGTTTATACGCCCAAAACTCTAGTATAACTCCCACCTCTGGGCAGATGCTTCACAAACATCGCTTCAGCTGCTTGATAGAATACAAAATAGAGCGTTAAAATTGATAGGAAATAGAACTGCCACTGAATCAATTGCCCCTCTCGAACACCGACGCAATGTTTCATGTCTTTCCTTATTTTATCTTTTCTTTTACAAAAAATGTTCACTCGAAGTAGCTAGTTGCATTCCCCCCTTAAAAGTTTCGCCCGTAATACTCGTCTCGCAAGGAATGCTCATCAGTTCACCCTTGAGCCCAATTTCGGACGTACCGTAAAATATAGGAATTCTTTTTTTAGCCAAACGACACGAATTTGCAATAGTTTACCCGGCGAGATTTTCCCTTGCCATTTTGATCTGCAAACATTCAAAACCAATGTTAATCGACACCTCCTATCTCTCCCCTCTCTATCTTCCGAATGCCCACGCAGTGTGTTGCATTAAAAGGGAAACAAGTAGTCCCTTGTGCGCGCGTTAATTATAAAAAAAAAATGGCGGATGGACTCATTTGGGTCTTCTTCGATACTCTGCTCCACCGAACCGAACCATTATTTTGGTAATAAATTTGCACAATTTGCAAACTTTGTTCAGGAGTAAGTCTATTAATATTCATTATGAAATCGAAAACCAAACTGAGCATAAATCAAGAAACAGCTGTCAAAAAGACCAACTCCGAAAAAAGTATTGCCAGATTACGTCTATTAACATAAAAAAATATATTTTTTTAGAAAATTCTTTATTTTTTTTAATTGATTTCAGAGTTTTCTTGGAAAAACTAAGTATGCAATAAAATTTGAAAACTAAATGTCTATCGAAGAAAAAAAAATTTGAAAATCGTTCGACCAGTTTTTTTAAAAAGTCGTTTTTTTGAAAAACTTTTCGAAAAAATATTTGATTTTTTTGTAGTATGTCACATTATACGGCAACCTGTAGTTTTAATCTGAAAAATTTATTTAAAAAAATTCAATACACCCATTTTCAAAATATTTCAAAAACTAAATTAAAAAAAAAATTTAAGAAATCGAAAAAAAAAGTTTTTGAAAATTTTGAAATGCGATATTAATTGAATTCTAAGTGTCTTCCTATGTGCAAAATTTTACTGAAATCGGGATAATAGTTTACGATAAAACTGCACTTGAAAAACCGGTTATATGAGAGGTACCGTTGTAGAACAAATTTCGAACAAGTTATTCTAACGGAAAGATGTATTATTATAAAAAATTAGTACCCTGAAAGTTTTATCAAAATCGTTAAAGCCGTTTTCGAGAAAATCAATTTTTTTGTTGAAAATTGTATGGCAGGTACCGTTATTTTTCGACCTAGAGCAAAAATGAAAAATAACCCCCGAGATACTACCTAATAAATATTTAATGCCAAGTTTGAAGCAAATCGGCCCATCCATTTAGGCTGTAGCGGCGCGAACAGACAGACATACAGACAGACAGACGGACGGAATTTCCGGACCCACTTTTTTCAACTTCTCTATTATCGTTATGTCATGTTTGATTGTTAGATTTTTTGTTGCACGAATCCATAACTTGCATTTTAGTACCTAAATCGCAAGTAAACATCTAGTTACTAGGAGCCAAGCAAACATATTTTAAATGCATTTGACAAAACAATAAGAAATACTACATACGGTAGTCAATATAATGTTTAGCAATGTTTAACGAAATTGAATTTACATAAGAATAATTATTTAATACAAAGACATTTATTTAATCAAATATTATATGATATTGAAAATTCATGCGCAAATGCAAATTAAAGAAAAAACATAACTTTGAATCTCAAACACCATCTCTTTGTGAATGTAGTGCCCAACGCGATCTCTTTGTGAATTTAGTGTCCAAATCCTATCTACATGTAAAATAAGAATGAAGTGTCCATTTTATTGTAAATTAGGTGTCCAACACCATCTGCAACGCTACCTGGTTGTGAATTTAGTGTCAAACCTTATCTCGTTGTAAATTTAGAGTTCACCGATATCTCTTGTGAATTTATTGCCCAACTCTATCTCGTTTTGAAGTTAATGAATTTCATGTGCAACGCCATCTCGTTGTAAACTTAGTTTCCAACATCATCTAGTTATAAATAAGGTGTACAATGCTATATCGTTATCAATTTAGTGTCTAAAGACATTTTCTTGTAAATTAGGTGTCCAACGCCATTTCTTTTTGAATTAAGTGCCTGAGACGATCTCTTTGTGAATTTAGTGTCCAAGTCCAACGTTTTATAGTTGTGAATTTAGTCACCAAGACACCTGGTTGTGGATGAAGTGTCCAAGTCCATTTCGTTGTAAATTAGGTTTCCAACGCCATCTCTAACGCTACCTGGTTGTGAATTTAGTGTCCAACATTATCTCGTTTTAAATTTAGAGTTCACTGCTAAAGCTTGTGAATTTTTTTGCCCAACTCTATATCGTTTTGAATTAAGTGTCCCGACGCCATCTCGTTGTGAATTAAGTGTGCAACACCATCTCGTTGTAAATTTAGTGTCGAAACAAATCTAGTCGTAAATTAGGTGTCCAACGCTATCTCGTTATCAATTAAGTGCCTAAAGCCATTTTCTTGTAAATAAGGTGTCCAACGGAATCTCTTTGTAAATTAAGTGCCCAACGCGATCACTTTGTGAATTTAGTGTCCATATCCAAGCTATCTAGTTGTGAATTTAGTGTCTAAGGCTACCTGGTTGTGATTAAAGTGTCCAAGTCCATTTCGTTATAAATAAGGTGTCCAACGCCTTGTCCAACGCTGGCTGAGAATTTATTTTCCAACGACATTTCGTTGTAAATTAGGTGTCCAACTCTATATGGTTTTAAATAAGGTGTCCAACGCTATCTCGTTGTGAATATAGTGTCCAACGCCATCTAGTTCTTAGGTAGGTGTACAACGTTATTTTATTGTAAATTTAGTGTCCACAGCCAACTCGTTGTTAATAAGGTGTCTAACGTTGTATCTTTTTAAATTAGGTGTCCAACGCTATTTCCTTATGAATTTAGTGTCCAACGCAATCTGGTTGTGAATGTAGTAACCAACGCGATCTCTTTGTGATTTTAGTGTCTAAATCCAACGCTATCCGCTTTCTGGATTTGAATATAGGAGTGCAAGGCTACCTTGTTGTGAATGAAGTGTCCATTTCGTTGTAAATATGGTGTCCAACGCCATCTCCAACGGTACCTGGTAGTGATTAAATTGTCCAACGTTATTTCGTTGTAAACTAAGGGTTCACCGCTATCTCTTGTGAATTTATTGCCTAACTCTATCTCGTTTTGAATTAAGCGTCCGACGCCATATCGTTGTGTATTTAGTGTGCAAGGCAACCTGGTTGTGGATGAAGTGTCTAAAGCCATTTTCTTGTAAATTAGGTGTCCAACGCCATCTCTTTGTAAATTTAGTGCTCATCGGGTTCTCTTTGTGATTTAAGTGTCTATATCCAACGCTATCTAGTTGTGAATTTAGTGTCCAAGGTTACCTGTTTGTGGATGAAGTGTCTAAGTCCATTTCGTTGTAAGTAATGTATCCAACGCCATCTCCAACGCTATCTGGCGGAGAATTTAGTTTACAAAGACATCTCGTTGTTAATCAGGTGTCCAACGCTATATCGTTGTAAAATTAATGTCCAACGCCATCTCGTTGTAATTTAAGTGTCTAACGTTATCACGATGTGAATTTAGTTTCCAACACTATCGTTTAGTGAATTAAGTGTTTCACGCTTATTCGTTATGAATTTTGTTATTTTCAATTTTTTTGAAAAAAATACCAATGAAACACATGTTTGGTTCATGTTTAATTTGTCCAAAATGCATATTCTTAATGTAGACAGTCTAAGCTTTCATTTGATACCCCATTTGATTGATTCGATGACGTAATGGTTCTTACGGCCGCCTCCCCTACTATAAGTTCATAAGCTTCATAATGACCCTCCCGGTCATCTTAGCTTGCCTAGCAATAGTTCGTTTATTAGTCTTTATCACCGCACAGTGGAACACATTCTTACATTGCTTAATTATAATTCACCTTTCGAACACCCACAAAGTAAAGCATATGAATCCAGCAATCATCATGCCACCTTACATTTAGCAGGACTGTCATGATCAGAATTGTACAAATTGTACATTTTAGAATATTACGCTCCAACAAAGCACCGAAAGGCGTGCCCTAAAGTAGATTAGACGTCGACAGTCGACATCTTAGAGCAATGTCCTAATGTTAGAAATGGAAGAGCCGCCGACATTAGAGCTTGCCACAGACAACCATCTAATGGAAGCTACCGTAAGACTTAGTACGGCTGCAATTCAGTGAATTTAGTGTTCAAAGCGGCCATCGCGTTATCAATTAAGTGTCCAGCACTACGCCGTTGTGAATTTAGGGTCAAACGATATCTCGTTGTGAATTTAGTGTCCAACTCTCTCTCGTTGTGAATTTACTGTCCAACGCCATTTCTTTGTAAATTAAGTGTCCAAAGCTATTTTCTTATGAATTTAGTTTAAAAGGCCATGTCGTTTTGAGTTAAGTGTCCAACGCCATCTCTTTGTAAATAAAGTTTACAACGTTATTTCGTTGTGAATTTAGTGCTAAGCGCCATCTCATTGTAAATTAGGTGTTCAACTCTATCTCGTTGTGAATTAAGTGTCCCACGTTATCTAATTGTAAACTTAGAGTTCACCGCTATCTCTTGTGAATTTAGTGTCCAACTCTACCTCACTGTGAATTTTGTGTTCAACGCCATCTCGTTGTAAGTAAGGTATCCAACGCTATTTTGTTGAAAATTTAGTGTACAATGCTATTTCGTTGTAAAATTAGTGTTTACGATAACTTCTTTCTGCATTAAGTGTCCATGTCCAACGATATCTAGTTTTGAATTTAGTGCCAAACAATATCTCTATGTGAATTTAGTTTCCAATGACATTTCGTTGGAAACTTGGTGTCCAACGCTAAATGGTTTTATATTAGGTGCCCAACGCTTACTCGTTGTGAATTTAGTGTCCTACGCCATTTTGTTCTAAATTAGGTTTTCATTGTAAATTAGGTGTCCAAAGCAATATGGTTTTAAATCAGGTTTTCAACGACATCTCATTATAAATTAGGTGTCCAACGCTATATGGTTTTAAATTAGATGTCTAACTCTAACTCGTTGTGAATTTAGTGTCCAACGCCTTCTCGTTGTAAATTAAGTATCCAACGTTATTTGGTTGTGAATTTAGTGTCTACCTGGTTGTGAATTTAGTATTTAAGATTATCTCGTTGTAAATTTAGAGTTCACCGCTATCTCTTGTTAATTTATTGCCCAACTCTATCTCGTTTTGAAGTAAATGAAATTCGTGTGCAACGCAATCTCGTTGTAAACTTAATGTCCAACACCATCTAGTTATATGTAAGATGTCCAACGCTATCTCGTTATCAATTTAGTGTCTAAAGCCATTTTCTTGTAAATTAGGTGTCCAACGCCATTTCCTTTTGAATTAAGTGCGTAACACGATTTCTTTGTCAATTAAGTGTCCAAGTTCAACGCTATATACTTGTGAATTTAGTCACCTAGACAACTTGGTTGTGGATGAAGTGCCCAAATCCATTTTGTTTGTTTTAAATTTAGAGTTCACTGCTATCTCTTGTGAATTTTTTGCCCAACTCTATATCGTTTTGAATTAAGTGTCCCAACACCATCTCGTTGTGAATTTAGTGTACAACACCATCTCGTTGTAAATTTAGAGTCTAACACAATCTAGTCGTAAATTAGGTGTCCAACGCCATCTCGTTATCAATTTAGTGTATAAAGCCATTTTTTTATAAAGTGGTTGTCCAACGCAATCTCTTTGTGAATTTAGTGACCAACGCAATTTCTTTGTGAATTAAGTGTCCATATCCAAGCTATCTAGTTTTGAATTAAGTGTCTAAGGCTACCTGGTTGTGAATGAAGTGTCCAAGTCCATTTCGTTATAAATTAGGTGTCCAACGCCATCTCCAACGGTACCTGGTAGTGATTAAAGTGTCCAACGTTATTTTGTAAATTAAGAGTTCACCGCTATCTCTTGTGAATATATTGCCTTACTCGATCTCGTTTTGAATTAAGCGTCCGACGCCATCTCGTTGTGAATTTTTTGTGCAACGCCATCATGTTATAAATTTTGTGTCCAACACAATCTAGTCGTAAATTAGGAGTCCAACGCTATCTCGTTATCAATTTAGTGTCTTAAGCCATTTTCTTGTAAATTAGGTTTCCAACGCAATCTCTTTGTGAATTTAGTGCCCAACGCGATCTCTTTAGTGTCCATATCCAAGCTATCTAGTTGTCAATTTAGTGTCTAAGGCTACATGGTTGTGAATAAAGTGTCCAAGTCCATTTCGTTATAAATTAGGTGTCCAACGCCTTCTCCAACGCTACCTGGCTGAGAATATAGTGTTCAACGACATCTCGTTGTAAATTAGGTGCCCTCCTCTATATGATTTTATATAAGGTGTCCAACGCTATCTCATTGTGTTTATAGTGTCTAACGCCATTTCGTTCTTAATAAGGTGAACAACGTTATTTCATTGTAAATTAAGTGTCCACCGCCAACTAGTTGTTAATTAGGTGTTCAACGTTATATCTTTTTGAATTAGTGTCCAACCCTATTTTGTTATGAATTTAGTGTCCAGCGAAATCTGGTTGTGAATTAAGTGTCCAACGCGTACTCTTGTAAATTAAGTGTCCAAATCCAACGCTATCTCGTTGTGAATTAAGTGTCCAACGTTTCCAGGTTGTGAATTTAGTGTCCAACATTATCTCGGTGTAAAATTAGAGTTCATCGCTATCGCTTGTTAATTTAGTGTCCAACTCTATCTCGTTGTGAATATAGTGTCCAACGCCATCTAGTGGTAAATTAAGTGTCTAACACTATCGTTTAGTGAATTTAGTGTCTGACGCTATTTCGTTATGAGTTTAGTGTCCAACGCGATCTGGTTGTGAGTTAAGTGTTCAAAGCGGCCACCGCGTTGTAAATTAAGTGTCCCACACTATGCCGAGGTAAATTAAGTGTCCAACTCTATCTCGTTGTGAATTTAGTGTCCAACCCATCTCATTGCAAATTAGGAGCCTAGCGCTATGAGGTTTTTGATAAGGCGTCCAACGCTAACTCGTTGTGAATTTAGTCTCCAACTACATCTCGTTCGAAATTAGGTGTACAATGTTATTTCGAAGTGAATTTAGTGTCCACCGCCATCTCGTTGTAAATTAGGTGTTCAACTCTATCTCGTTGTGAATTAAGTGTCCAACGCTTCCAGGTTGTGAATTTAGTGTCCAACATTATCTCGGTGTAAAATAAGAGTTCATCGCTATCTATTGTGAATTTAGTGTCCAACTCTATCTCGTTGTGAATTAAGTGTCCAACGCTTCCAGGTTGTGAATTTAGAGTTCACCGCTATCTCTTGTGACCTCGTTTGAATGAAGTGTCCCGACGCCATCTCGTTGTGAACTTAGTGTGCAACACCATCTCGTTATGAACTTAGTGTCCAACACAATCTAGTCGTAAATAAGGTGTTCAACGCTCTCTCGTAATCAACTTAGTGTCTAAAGCCATTTTCTTGTAAATAAGGTGTCCAACGCAATCTCTTTGTGAATTTAGTGTTCATGTCTAACGGGATATCTTTGTGAATTTAGTGTCCATATCCAATCCTATCTAGTTGTGTATTTAGTGTCCAAGGCTACTTGGTTGTGAATGAAGTGTCCAAGTCCATTTCGTTATAAATTAAGTGTCCAAGGCCAATTCCAAAGCTACCTGGCTGAGAAAACTCTACATGGTTTAGGTGTCCAACGCTATCTCGTTGTGAATGTAGTGTCCAACGCCATCTAGTTCTTAATTAGGTGTACCACGTTATTTCATTGTAAACTTAGTGTCCACGGCCATCTCGTTATAAATTAGGTGTCCAACGTTATATCTTTTTAAATTAGGTGCCCAGCGCAATATCTTGGTGAATTAAGTGTCCATATCCAACGCTATCTCGTTGTGAATTAAGTGTTCAAGGCTACCTGGTTTTTAATTAAGTGTCCAAGTCCATTTCATTGTAAATTAGGTGTCCAACGCCATCTTCAACGCTTCCTGATTGCGAATTTAGTGTCCAACGTTATCTCATTGTAAATTAGGTGTCCAACTCTGTATAGTTTTAAATAAGGTGTGCAACGCTATCTCGTTGTGAATAAAGGGTCCAACGCCATCTAGTTCTTAATTAAGTGAAAAACGTTACTTCGTTGTAAATTAAGTGTCCACGGCCATCTCGTGGTAAATTAGGTGTCCAACGTTATATCGTTTTAAATCAGGTGTCCAACGCTATATCGATGTAAATTTTGTGTCCAACGCCATCTTTTTGTGAATTTGGTGCCCAACGCGATCTTTTTGTGAATTTAGTTCCCAAATCCATCGCTATCTAGTTGTGAATTTAGTGCCCAATTCTACCTGGTTGTGAATTAAGTGTCCACAGTTATCTCGTAAATTTACAGTTCACCGCTATCTTTTGTGAATTTATTGCCCATTTCTATCTCGTTTTGAGTTAAGTGTCTGACGATATCTCGTTTCGAATTTAGTGTGCAACGCCATTATGTTGTAAATTTAGTGTCCAACACAATCTATTCGTAAAATAGGTGTCCAACGCTATCTCGTTATCAATTTAGTGTCTATCCATTTTCTTGGAAATTAGGTGTCTAACGCCGTCTCATTGTAAATTAAGTGCCCAACGCGATCTCTTTGTGAATTTAGTGTCGACATCCAGCGCTATCTCGTTGTGTATTTAGTGTCCAAGGCTTTCTGGTTGTGAATGAAGTGCTCAAAGCGGCCATCGCGTTGTAAATAAAGTGTCCAACACTACACCGTTGTGAATTGTGGATGTACCTTCTGTAGTGCCAACACAATTGGTACAGCAGCTCATCCTAAAAAACAGCAGCTGTATGAGAAGAAAAAGAAAGCAGATTCTCTTACCAAGAGATGTCTTTCTCACTTCCTTTCGAAAGATATAATTTTCCTGAATTTTTGATTGATTCGATGATTCGCTGTGTGACTTCGTACGACATCTTGGCGGAATTTGATATTATATTTTATTAAATAAAAATAAAGCAAAAGTAACAATTCTTGTTGTTCATTATTGGTGTGTAACACATGAACACTAAATTGGTGACCCTCGTCGTAAAACAACAAGCATTTCTACAAATGTCTAAATACGTACATCAGTCACGTTCGGCGTCATAGTACATACAAAAAAAAAGTACTGGACGCCACCTGCTGCAAGACATCGTTTTGTACAGTCGCGGTCTTCGTGCTTACCTCTATATTCAGCATGGCAGATCTTTATGCTCTCATAAAGAACAGAGGTATCATCAAACAGCAAATTACAAAAATTTGTAATTTTTTTCCGCCGAACGAACAGCCACCCAGGCTGAAGTCAAGAAGCTTAAACTCGAGAAACTATATCGAGAATTCGACGTCATTCAATCCGCCATTGAAGAAAATTACATTAAAGATACAGATCAGGAAGAGAGTATCAAGGCCATAGAAGAAGCAGACAGCGAAAGGGATCACATCGACAGCCAATACGAGAAAGCTACGTTCATCATCCAACAAATTCTGCAAAGGCAAGAGCAAGAGGACAGAGCACGTCACACCGAATTACTTGATGCCACTATGATGGACACCAGCGAGTTGGAGCAGCTCAGAGAGCAGATAAGACTATTGACCTTACAAAATCTAAACTCCACAGCACAAAACTCGTCCGCATCAGTCCAGCCATCTGTTCACCAGCCACGAGCAAATTTACGCCGTATTAAACTAACAAAATTTGACCCAAGCCAACCTCAAATGTGTTTAAGTCAAATTGAAATGATGTTGGAGTTGGAAGGGATCATGACTGAAGAGGAGAAATTCAAGCAAGTGTTCATTGGTCTGGAGGGTGATTGCCTGACAGCAGCTGAGGATTTAATTGGTGATTCTACGGTAACAGATAAATTTTCTGTGTTCAAGAAACGCATTCTGTCGAGGTTTGCAGAATCTGCCGAGTCCAAGTTAAGGCGGTTGTTGAAAGGCACAGACTCCAAAGAGAAAAAGCCATCAATAATTTTAGCTGAGATGAGACGCCTTGCAGGGGGAGAATGCGGCCCGAAAGTCGTGAGAGATTGTTTTATGCAGTTACTTCCAGAGTTAACAAGATATGTTCTGACAGTCTTTGAGAACTACTCTCTTGATGACCTCGCCACTGCAGCTGACAAAATGTATGATTCGGCTAACAATAATTATTCATCATCGTCATTGTCAGCCATTGAGCAGCAGTCAATCCAAGCAGTTTCTCAAGATGGCCATTTGAGCTACACAGAACTCTGTCGCACCGTCAAAGAACTTTCGGAGCAACTCCATGCACTTAAGGTAAATAGTCGACAGCGATCAAAATCCAAAAGCAAGTTCGAACAACGTGGACGTTCTCCCAGCAGAAACAAAAACGACAAATGGTTATGCTTTTATCACAAGAGATATGCTCAGAATGCCAGAAAGTGTGAAGGTCCCTGTTCTTTCAACAGTAACAACCAGGAAAACTAGCTGAGCTGTCGTCAGTACAGACGATTGGCGACAGCAACTTCAAAAACAACTTCAGCAAAGAACCCCGTCTGCACATTTTCGATAAGGGAGTAAACACCCGCTTCCTTATAGATTCTGGCTCAGTTGTTTCCGTAATACCAATCTATAAAATCAACTAACGTCTCATCAGCGCAGATCTCAAATTGTACGCAGCCAACAAATCCGAAATCCAAACTTTTGGCGATCATTTTCTAAAGCAGTATTGGCCTGCGGAGAGAGTTCAAATGGTCATTCATTCTAGCTGATGTTTAGACAGCAATAATCGGTGCAGATTTCCTCCAGCATTATCATCTCATCATTGATCTAACAAAAAAATGCCTCATTGATGCGACAACACGTCTCATGACGAATGGACAAGTAACAAATGTCAACCAGTTCGGAATATCAACCCTAAGTGCAGGGGCGGTGTTAAAGGACGAGTACTCAAACTTACTGAAAGAATTCATAGACGTCACGACCAGCTCACCACAACCACTAACAAAAATCGACCCTTCAGTATGTCACTATATCGAAACATCAGGCCCCCAGTTGCAAGTCGTTTCAGACGCCTTTCAGGAGATAAATTATCAGCCGCAAAATCAGAATTGGATTATCTCATCGAACAAGGTATCTGCCGACCCTCCAACAGTCCATGGGCCAGCCCGCTTCATATGGTGGCCAAGAAAAATGATGGTTGGCGAGCCTGCAGAAACTACAGACGACTAAATGCTCAAACAACACCGGATCGATACCCCATCGCACATGTTGATGATGTTGCAGAGAGACTCTATGGAAAAACCCACTTTTCCACGCTCGACCTTGTGCATGCATACCATCAGATTCCGATGGCTGAAGACGACATTAAAAAAACTGCGGTATGTACGCCATTCGGCCTCTTCGAATATCTGTTTATGCCTTTCGGCCAACGGAATGCGTCTCAAACATTCCAGAGATTCATGGATTCCATCTTCAGAGGTATGCATTTTGTATTTTGCTATATTGATGACATCATAATTATGTCTGAATCCGCCGAGCAACACAAGGAACATCTGCAAGCTACTTTCACAATCTAACGGAAACACCGCCTTACTATCAATGTCAACAAATGTCATTTTGGATTGCCTGAAGTCAAATTCCTTGGGTATTTAATCAACAATGAAGGTTGCAAACCACCACCAGAGCGTGTCGCTGCCATTATCAACTATGAGCTACCTGAAACCATTTCACAACTACGGAGATTCTTAGGTATCATCAACTACTGCAGGCGTTGCATTCCGCATGCAGCAGATCTTCAAGCACCACTCAACGAATTTCTAAAAGACTCCAAGAAAAACGATAAGCGCAACGTTCCCTGGACAGAGAAGACGAAACAAATGTTCGATAAATGCCGAAAAAGTCTTGGTGAAGCAGCACTGTTAGTTCACCAAGTTTCAACTGCACCTCTAGTCTTGACTACGGACGCTTCTGATGTGGCACTTGGAGCAGCCTTAGAACAGCAAACAGACAACGTCTGGAAACCACTTGGATTTTACTCCCGAAAGCTAACTCCAACTGAGATGAAATATAGCGCTTATGAACGAGAACTACTTGCTCATGAATGGCCATCAAATACTTCGAACATATTCTTGACAGTCGTCAATTCATTATAAAGTCCGAACACAAAACACTTGCAACGAATATAGGAAACAAATCTGATAGAGCATGCAAACGACAACTCAGACACCTGGACTACATATCAACTTTTCAGACCATCATAGTGCACATCAAAGGTGACGAAAATGTTCTAGCAGATACATTTTCACGTCTTGCACACTCACACATCAACGAGATTGCTATGCCAGTAGAGATTAATGCAACCACACTCTTCGAATCACAATCACAAGACATCGAACTCAAAAGTCTAATCGAAGGAAGAAACTCACTCAAACTGCAGGTAATCCATCTCGAACCCAACCAAACCCCAATCTATTGCGATGTATCAACAAGGTATGTAAGACCATATGTTCCAAAAGAACTCAGAAATTTGTTTTTTTGATTCTGTGCATGGTCTCTCACATCCAAGTGGTGCAACTGTTCAACAAATCAAGCAAAAATATGTTTGGCCATTTATGAAGAAAGATGTCATCAGCTGGGCTCGCAACTGTCTTCCATGCCAAACAGCAAAAATCCATCGACACAACAAACTGCAGCCTAATCACATTCACATGCCAGATATTCGCTTCGATCATGTTCATCTAGATTTGGTTGTCATGCCGCTTGTCCAAGGCTACAGATACTGTCTCATCATGATTGACCGTTTTTCTAGATGGCCAGAAGCCATTCCGCTAAAGGACATGACTGCTGACACTGTTGCTACCGCTTTCTGGACCCATTGGATTTCAAGATTTGGTTGTCCTAAGACCATAACCACTGACCAAGGGACACAATTCGAGTCAGCCTTTTTCAACGCCCTGACCAACTTGACTGGAACCAAACGTGCGCGAACAACATCCTATCATCCGCAAGCAAATGGAATGATTGAGCGTTGGCACAGATCATTTAAAGCAGCCTTGATGTGCCACTCAGAAACTCCGTGGACAGAGCTTCCTCCAACAGTACTCCTTGGACTTAGAACGTGCTACAAAGAATACTTGAAGGCGTCAGCAGCTAATTTCCTTTATGGAACATCCATCAGACTTCCAAACGAGTTTTTCACAAACGAAGACATGCCTGCAGATCCTCAAATCTTTGTGGAGAAATTTCGTGAACACATGCGAATGCTAAGACCTGTTCGATCAGCACATCACATTAAACAGAGCATATTTGTTCTCAAGGATCTGTACAAATGCTCACATGTTCTGCTCAGAACCGACGCAGTAAGAAAACTAATGAAGCCTCCTTACACTGGACCATTCGAGGTTATCGAAAGATTAACGGACCGTCTCTTCACCATTCGAATGAATAGTAAAGCTGTAAACGTGTCAGTGGATCGTCTCAAGCCAGCATTCATTGCCCTAGAAGAAAAACCAACACAAATCATTTCGCCGTCCAATGAAAGTTCATCCAACATAAGTACAAATGAAGAATCCAGCCAACATCATCAGTGTGATCTTCCAAGAGAGCAGGAATCCAGCCAGCAACATCACTCCGAGTTCCCCAGAATTCAAGAATCAAGTCGAAATCCGCAGCATCAACAATTCAGAGCAGCAGCCAAATCACCAGCAAATTATGCGAACAAGAAAAAAGTAACCTTTAAAAACAATAACAATCGTGACATTGTCACTGGTGGGGGAGTAGATGTGGCTGCACCTTCTGTAGTGCCAACACAATTGGTACAACAGCTCATCCAAAAAAAACAGCAGCTGTATGAGAAGAAAAAGAAAGCAGATTCTCTTACCAAGAGATGTCTTTCCCACTTCCTTTCGAAAGATATAATTTTCGTGAATTTTGATTAATTCGATGATTCGCTGTGTGACTTCGTACGACATCTTGGCGGAATTTGATATTATATTTTATTAAATAAAAATAAAGCAAAAGTAACAATTCTTGTTGTTCGTTATTGGTGTGTAACACATGAACACTAAAGAATTTAGGGTCCAACGCCATCTCGTTGTAAATTATGTGTTCAACGACATCTCCTTCTAAAATTAGGTGTAAAAGGCTATCACGTTGTGAATTTAGTTTTCAACAATATCGTTTAGTGAATTTAGTGTTTCACGCTATTTCGTTATGAATTTAGATTCCAACACCATTTGGTTGTGAATTTAGTATTTTAAGCGGCCACTGCGTTGTAAATTAATGTTCAACACAACGACGCGCTGTTGTGAATATAGGGTCCAACGATGTCCCGTTATGAACTTAGTGTCCAATTCTATCTCGTTGTGAATTTAGTGTCCAACGCCATCTCGTTGTAAATTAAGTGTGCAAAGCTATTTCCTTGTGAATTTAGTGGCCAATGCTATGTCGTTGTGAATTTAGTATCTAACGCCATCTCGTTGTAAATTAGGTGTCCAACACTAAATGGTTTTAAATAAGGTGTCCACGGTGTCTCGTTGTGAAAGTGTCCAACGACAACTCGTTATAAATTAGGTGTACAATGTTATTTCGTAGTGAATTTGGTGTCCACCGCCATCTCGTTGTAAGTTAGGTGTTCAACTCTATCTTGTTGTGAATTATGTGTCCAACGCTGGCTGGTTGCGAATTTAGTGTCCAACGTTACCTCGTTGTAAGCATAGAATTCACCGCTATCTGTTTTTAATTTAGTTTCCCACTCTATCTCACTGTGAATTTTGTGTTCAATGCCATTTCGTTGTAAGTAAGATGGTCAACGCTAAATGGTTTTCAATCAACTTTTTAACGACATCTCGTTGTAAACTAGGTGTCCACCGATTTATGGTTTTAAATTAGATATCCAACGCTAACTCGTTGTGAATTTAGTGTCCAACGCTGTCTAGTTCTAAATTAGGTGTACAACTTTATTTCATTGTTAATTAAGTGTCCAACGCTGTCTCGTTGTAAGTTAAGTGTCCAACGTTATTTCGTTGTGAATTAAGGGTCGACCGGCATCCCGTTGTAAAGAAGATGTTCAACTCTATCGCCTTGTGAATTAAGTGTCCAACGCTATCTGGTTTTTAATTTAAAGTCCATCGTTATTTCGTTATGATTTTAGTGTCTAAAGCCATTTTCTTTTAAATTAGGTGTCCAACGCAATCTCTTTGTGAATTTAGTGCCCAACGTGATCTCTTTGTGAATTTTGTGTCCATATCCAACGCTATCTAGGCTGAGAATTTAGTGTCCAACGACATCTCAATGTAAATTAGGTGTCCAACTCTATATGGTTTTAAATAAGGTGTCAAATGCTATATCGCTGTTAATACAGTTTCAAACGCCATATAGTTCTTAAATAGGTGTGCAAATTTATTTCGTTGTAAATTAAGTGCCCACGGCCATCTGGTTGTAAATTAGGTGTCCAAAGTTATATAGTTTTTAATCATGTGTCAAACGCTATATCGTTGTGAATTTGAATGTGGCCAATGCGATCTCGTTGTAAATTAAGTGTCTAACGCTATCACGTTGGGAATTTAGTGTAAAATACTATCGTTTTGTGAATTTAGTGTCTGACGCTATTTCGTTATGAATTTAGTGTGCAACGCGATCTGGTTGTGAGTTAAGTGTTCAAAGTGGCCATCGCGTTGTAAATTGAGTGTCCAACACTATGCCGTAGTGAATTAAGTGTCCAACTCTATCTTGTTGTGAATTTAGTGTCCAAGCCATCTCATTGTAAATTAGGAGCCCAACTCTATATGGTTTTAAATAAGGCGTCCAACGCTAAGTCGTTGTGAATCTAGTCTCCAACTACATCTCGTTCCAAATTATGTGTACAATGTTATTTCTTGTGAATTTAGTGTCCACCGCCATCTCATTGTTAATTAGGTGTTCAACTCTATCTGTTGTGAATTAAGTGTCCAACGCTTCCAGGTTGTAAATTTAGTGTCCAACATTATCTCGTTGTAAAATTAGATTTCACGGCTATCTCTTTTGAATTTAGTGTCTAACTCTATCTCGTTGTGAATTTAGTGTCCACGCCATCTCATTGTAAATTAGGTTTAACTCTATCTCGTTGTGAATTAAGTGTCTAACGCTTCCAGGTTGTGAATTTAGGGTTCACCGCTATCTCTTGTGATCTCGTTTTGACTTAAGTGTCCCGACGCCAACTCGTTGTGAACTTAGTGTGCAACACAATCTAGTCGTAAATAAGGTGTTCAACGTTATCTCGTAATCAACTTAGTGTCTAAAGCCATTTTCTTGTAAATTAGATGTCCAACGCAATCTCTTTGTGAATTTAGTGTTCATGTCCAACGGGATCTCTTTGTGAATTTAGTGTCCATATTCAACGCTATCTAGTTGTGAATTTAGGGTCCAAAGCTACTTGGTTGTGAATGAAGTGTCCAAGTCCATTTCATTATAAATTAAAGGTCAACGCCAACTCCAAAGCTACCTGGCTGAGAAAACTCTACTGGTTTTAAATAAGGTGTCCAACGCTATATCGTTGTGAATTTAGTGTCCAACGCCATATAGTTCTTAATTAGGTGTAGCACGTTATTTCATTGTAAATTTAGTGTCGACGGCCATCTCGTTGTAAATTAGGTGTCCAAAGTTATATCTTTTTAAATTAGGTGCCCAACTTGATCTCTTTGTGAATTAAGTGTCCATATCCAACGCTATCTCGTTGTGAATTTAGTGTTCAAGGCTATCTGGTTTTGAATTAAGTGTCCAAGTCCATTTCATTGTAAATTAGGTGTCCAACGCCATCTCCAACGCTACCTGATTGCGAATTTAGTGTCCAACGTTATCTCGTTGTAAATTAGGTGTCCAACTCTATATAGTTTTAAATAAGGTGTGCAACGCTATCTCGTTGTGAATAAAGTGTCCAACGCCATCTAGTTCTTAATTAAGTGAACAACGTTACTTCGTTGTATATTAAGTGTCCACGGCCATCTCGTTGTAAATTAGGTGTCCAACGTTATATCGTTTTAAATCAGGTGTCCAACGCTATATCGTTGTGAATTTTGGGTCCAACGCCATCTCTTTGTAAATTTAGTGCCCAACGCGATCTTTTTGTGAATTTAGTGTCCAAATCCATCGCTATCTAGTTGAGAATTTAGTGCCCAATTCTACCTGGTTGTGAATTTAGTGTCAAAAGTTATCCCGTAAATTTACACTTCACCGCTATCTTTTTGCCCAACTCTTTTTTTTTTTTTTTTATAATGTTTATTTATTCACCTACAAAATTACAGTTCATTGGATAAGCCTAAATAAACTTAAAAGCTATTACATATTTGTATATATTTTTTTAAGTAAATGACCTTTGTGGTTCTCATTACATATGATTTCTATTTTTTTTGTTCTTTTGAAAAATTTTTTTCTTTTAAATTTTATTTGTATATTAAATAGATTTAAAAATTTGTGTTTTGTTAGTTTTCTTCATATTAGGAAAATGTGAGAAAAACCTAAGTGAGGACAGTCGCAATTTTTCTTATGATTTTATATAAAACTAAAACTTACTTACTACCTTAACCTACCTTAAACTAAATAAAAGGCACGACTGGGTCGCACGTACTTGCTCCTGTGTGCTAATCATTTTTAGGTACAGGCGTCTTTTTGACAAAGATTTAATTTTAATGTTTTTTTTTTGACGTGCAACTTCTTTAGAATCGTTGTGGTTTGAAGCTCGAACGAACATGCGTCACGATAAAGGGATAAAAACATAAATATATAGGATTGTTAGCTTTTGCAGTTTTGTAGTGTATTATCTTTCCACTTGCTGCGTACTGTTTTGCTAATTTGCTAATAGAAAGATATAAAGGACTTTTTTCAGTTAAATTTTCATTTTGGTATGGAAAAATTTGAACAACTGGCATAAAGATTCGTCGGAATCAGCAGTATGGCAATAATGCTAGGTAAAGGGACCTTTATACGTCCCTATATGGGACCAATGGTTTTGTTTGTTTATAGGAAGGTGTAAACTTTTGTTTTCTCGATTGAAATTTTTGCATTCAGTAGTAATCGAATAGTTTTTTTTTATTTGTTAGTTGTTTTTGTGTGTTTATCAAAGGCTTCCTTATTTATTCTGTGCTTGTATGATGATGAAAAATACTTTAAAATACGTAAGTATGTATGTAATGTAGGTTGTCACTTTCTTTTATTTGACTAATGGCTAGGGCTTAGCCGAGCAATATGAAATAAAATGTTGGGGAAAAATCTTTATGAAAACAAAAAAACACTATTCATAACGTTTTTTGGAAAAAATGTTGTAAGCCATCTCATTTCTTTTGCTGTTTTCTATTTTATGAATTTTTCATTTCAAAATCGTTCGACCAGTTTTTTCAAAAAAATGTTTGTTTTTGAAAAACTTTTTGAGAACATATTTTAAATTTTTTTTAAGTATGTCAATTTTAAGAAATCTATAGTTTATACTAGGAGAAAAATTTAAAAAAAAATCTATAGATCCGTTTTCAAAATATTCAAAAAACAAAATATTTTTTTTAAAAATTTTGATAAGCAATATTATTTAAATCAAAAAACACTACATATTTTGAAAATTTCATCAAAATCCGTCAATTAGTTAACGAGAAAGTCTGATTTAAAAAAAAACGGTCATATGGTACCGTTATAAAACTTTTTCTGAAAAATCCATTAAAACTAGAAAATAGATTTTGCACAGAAAACATCATTCTGAAAGTTTTATCAAAATCGTAGGAGCCGTTTTCTAGAAAAATAAGTTTTTCAATAAAAGTTATATGGCAGGTAAAGTTAGTTTTGGAGCTAGAATGCCAATTCCAAAAACTATCGGGTAGAGCACTCTAAAAATACTATATACCAAGTTTGAATCAAATCGGCCCAACCGTTTAGGCTGTAGATATCGATACGGACAGACAGACAGACAGACAGACAGACAGACAGACAGACAGACGGACGGAATTTCCGGACCCACTTTTTTTGACTTCTCTATCATCGTAATATCATGTTTGATTGTTAGAATTTTTTTTTTTTTTTATGAATGCATAACTTGCCTTATAGTCCCTATAAATCGCAAGTAAAAATTCACGCCCCACCATGTAATCCACATTCCGCTGATTAACAGAAAAAAATTTCTTTAAGTCATCGTCAGATCATAGATCACATAGTGGGGCCTAGTTAAACTAAACCTAAGCGTTGGCTTCAGCCCAGTCAAGCCACCAGTATTTTCCTCGATTTAACCGACTAAAGTTATTTCTATCTCTTTCAGGTATGCTAATGCAGTATCTTAGATTAGTATTTCCATCCCCCGACTCAAAAGGCTCGTAAAGTAATCTTTTATCTGTTGCTCTTCTAGCAGCATGATATATTATCGGTACGTTCATTGCGTCAGATAGATAGCCATATCCATCCAGAAACAAGAATGTCTCTGGTGGGATATATCCAGTTTCCAATACATTTCTGAAATACCCAAGCTTCGGGTAAAATAAACCTGAAACAAGCTCATTCTCAATGACACCAGCCGATCGTGCAAAGTGATTACTCCCGAGGTCTAGGATAACATTGTCAATTCTAGATACACCGGATGCATCCAATAGATTTTTGTTTGATACCTAATGCCGAAAGTCGGTATGTGCACTTCTATACATTTGCATACATGCTCTAAGACATTTCCGCTCGAAAACACGAAGCTTTTCCATATAAGATGGGTTAATGTTCCACCATACTGGACTCGCATAATGTCAGAAATGATCTTCACATCGGATCTCAGATAGTTGGAATAAAAAAGGCTTTTGAGAGACATGAATGCTGCTCTTGCTTTCTCTAATTGAGCATTTATATGCTCATTATAGTACAAAAATTTGTCCAAATAAACACCTAAATACCTCACAACCGTTTTAGAATCGATGTGAATATCATTTGAACTCGTTATTCTTAGATTTTTCCAGTTGCGTCTCAAATCCGAATTGCCGCGTCTTATTGGGCTGCGGAACAGAATGGTTTCACACTTTCCATAATTTATTTTTAGCTTCCATTCCGAGCAGAATGCTTGAAATTTATTAAACTTGGCTTGCAGTTGAGTTTGAATGTCTTCGATTTTTGCGGGACTAGCATATAAAGTTGTATCGTCGGCAAATGCCAGCGAATCTTCAAGTTCCCTGAGTATTTCAGAAATATATATATTGAAAAGAGGCGGTGCAGTTACTGTGCCCTGTAGAAGGCCATTAGTAACATTAAAAACTTTAGCTGTCATGTATTCTCTATCTGTTACGAGAAATTTCTTCCCGTATATCATAGATATTATCATCTTTATGAGATGAGGTGGAAATTCGTATCGAATAAGTTTAAATGCTAATCCGTCGATCCAGACCGTGTCAAAGGCTTTTTCGATATCTACTAGACAGGCAGCTGTACACCTTTTGGCATTAAGATTCCAGTTAATGTCTGAAACTAATTTTGTGACAGCGTGCACTGCCGAGTGATTTCTTCTGAACCTGAATTGGTTCCGCGGTATGATTTCCTTTTTTTTACAGACGAATAAAATTGACTTGCTAATAACAATTTCAAAAATCTTCCCGATATTAGGCAGGAGACTTATGGGCCTATAATTTGAAGGATCAGAAGGATCCTTCTTTTTTTTGATTATTGGAAATACCTTTGATATTTTCCAGCAATTTGGGAAGTAAAAGTTATTAAGCAGATTGTTAAAGATAACACAGTATTGCCGTATGATTTCGATCGGTATATGCTTTAGTACAACATTCGGAATGTTATCCAAACCGCTTGATCTTTAATTATTTAGTTTCCTAAATATTTCGGTCAGTTCGTCAAGTGTTGTAAAGTAATTGTCGGTGTTTTCAACAGTTTGTTCGTCAGCTTTTAACCACTCAGAAAATCTCAGAAGAGTTGGAGTTTCGCTATTACCAAACCTCAACAGTTCATCACGTACTTTGTCAGTCTTTGTGCTAGGGAGTTCCCTGGCGTGTACCTCTTCAAAATGAGATCCAATAAGATTGAGCTTTTCTGCTCCAACATCTATAACATAATGGTTATTGATGATGGGGCAACTTATTTATTTTTGGAAACATGTTTCTGCTGTCTGATTTTATTATACTTTCAGCCCGTAGCTTCCAGTAATCATTGACACTATTCCGAAACTGCTGGTTTAACAGAGTTTTAACATTACTCAGGAGAGATTTCAATCTTTGTAGCTCTAAAGAGAGACGTCTTGAAACTGGCGCCGAATTCGATTTATCTGAGTGATCAAAAGCTTTTATGCGTTTGTAGGGTCCTAATGTCGCGGTTTAAAAAACAGTCTATGGTATTTTTTGACTTCATTTTCGGAATTGACGACTCCATTGCTTGTAATACCACTGTGTTGAGATTTCCGATATAGGAATCACACTCCTCGTTAGAAAGATTCCTATTACTAGGAATAGTCGAAGAGGAAGGGCAATTCCTATATTTTCTTGTGGCGCAACGTTTAAACCGGCTTCAATCAGTCTGTCTAAAATTTAATTAAGAGGCCTCGTGCCACGTTGCGAAGCTAATCGCTGAGTCGTCAACAAATGTCATCAGCATAACTATTGCATGATGATTGCTATCATACGGCAGCAATGAAATTTTATTACTGTGGACCGTTTCTATTTGCAATCGTGCGTCCGCGATGCAAAGATCAAGATATGAATTTCCACAGGGATAGCTTGGCGTAACTGGGCTGTATAATTTTATTCTGTATTCGACCTGGTTGTCCTCGATAAAGCGATTTAGGAACCTGCCTCTTCCATTCGCCACCGTGTCCAACCAGGTCGGGTTTTTCTCGTTTAAATCACCGGCTAAGATGAAATAGTTTTCTAAACTATCTAATCTTAGTTATTCGAAAAGTTTTTCAATCTCAACGTTAAATTGATTACCGGAGGCTGGCGGAGCATACGCCGATATTAAATACAGACAACCATTGTTTCTTAAAGGCAGAGTAATAATGGTTGTCTCTAGACAACTGAAGTTTCGAATATCACTGTGATTGAAGAGGGAGTAACGAAGGGGCTTACGAATGAGTTCAGCCGTACCACCACCTTGTACCGAATTTCGTATGTTAGTCCGTATGAGATTATAGTTTTGAAACTGTAAGTAGTGTCTATCATTTAGTTTGGTTTCGCTTAAAAAAAGCACGTCTGGTTTATGGTCTTCTGCAAACCGCAACAAATCGGCACGTCTTTTAATGGAAAGGATAGAGTTTACATTGAGGGCGGTTATTTTGAGTGATGCACCAGTACGGGGTCCAGCCATTCCAAGATGCAAATAGGTTCAGGAAGGCATTAACCTTCGCTGATAAATCTGCAACAGTCTTTGTGAGACTGTTGACTTGTGTTTGGAGATTATCAATGGCACTGTTAGTGTTAGCAGTGCTAGACCGGGTACCGGGACCAATAGGTTTGGCCGCAACATCCGGTCCAGCTCCGCCACCGAGCACCTCTGCCAAAGATAAACCTTCCCGAATATTGTTATTAATCGTGTTGATTTTCTGTGAAACGTTTTTTTGTTTATCTTCTTTCTGAGCCTTAAGTTTACCTGTAAGCCTTTTGTATTTTTCGCACCCCCTCGAGGCTGCTGGATGCCCATTTTTCTGGCATAAGACACAAAATAAATCTGCCCTACTAGCTTCCTTTTGCACTTGGCAACTACCAGGCTCATGTGTATTTTGGCACTTGACGCACCGATATAACATACTGCAATTGGAAGCAGCATGGCCAAATCTTTGGCAACGACGACATTGGAAAATGCCGTTTTTATATATTTTTTCAAAATAAACTATGTTCCTTTTTACGTGCTTTATGTTTCGAAGGTTTTGGACTTTACTGTACCGCTATAAAAGGTAGGGTTCTTTTGAGGCTTATTGAACGCGCCGTAGCATACCTGAATGCTTTAACAAATTTAAGTTCTTTTAATTCAAGGCTTTGAAGTTTTTCAAGGACTTCTTCTGGGCTTAAGCTTTCACTAAGGCCTTTAAGCAAAAATGTCTGCAACTTTTCTTCTTTATCGGTATAAGTAAAAAACTCCGATTTTGTGTCTTTTAAAATACTTTTAACTGTGTTGCTATCATTTTTGCTATTAAGAATTAATGACATTTTATTTTTATTTAATTGCTTAAAAATAAAATTATCACTACCTATTTTTTCTTCTAATAACTTACAAATGTTCCGACTGTCCTCTTTAAAGATTTGTATTGGTGGTGGTTTATTTTTTTGCACCACTGTAGTTGTATCATTTTCACTTTTTTGTGTTGTTGTTGCCTTTAGGTGTTTTAGGTGTCTTCTGCGTTGACGATGTTTGCAGTTTTTTTTCATTAGCTTTTTTCATCTCGTAATCAATTAGCATGCACAAGTAATTCACTGGTTAGAATTACTTGTGCATGCTAATTGATTATCTTCGGATTGAATCTCCATCGGTTGTGTGACGTTATCTGGTAATTGATTAAAGCTGTTGTTGTTACTTATTGTTTTTTTTCTTTATCATTCGCTTTTTTTGGTCGCTTCGTTTGTTTCCCTTCGGGAGAGATAAATGTATCGTCGCTATCGCTGCTATTGTTGCACTCAGCGAGTTGTTTTTTTAGATCTTCGCATTGTATATACATTGCCTATAGTACTATCATGAGACCAGAAAAAATCTTTTTCCCTAGAGCCGCTTGGAGTGCTAGTGTAGGACATTTTATTTGAGTGAGAGAGAATTAAGAGCATGGTTTTTAGTGTTATGCTTTGTGCTTAGTTTCCTGCGCATGTGCAATGTGACAATGTGAGGCAAGAAAAAACCGAAGGAGAACATGAAATAATTCAGTATCTTGTTTTGTTCATTGTATATATGTGTATAAACTGCTGACAGTTTTGAAGTTAATATATAATGGTTTCGCTTAGCTGAGGCTTAGTTTTTTGTAAGGATTTATACAAGATCCAACATTTTCATTGTTTACGTTTTTTTATATGGAATATGTAATATGAGAACTGGTTCTTACATAAGTATTTATACATGCGTACGTCATTGACCAGACTTTTGATTTGAGTTTTTTAGGATTTTCAGGTTTTGTACGAGCACTACCTTCATACATATTTGTCATATTTGTACATATATACATCATTGGCCAGACTTTTGATTCGAATTCTTTAGGATTTTTAATATTTTTTACTGTTATGAAGGTTGTCGTCTTCAAATAATGTACACATTCATTCTTGAAATTTAAACACAAACTTACTTCTTGCTGTATTTATACAAAGATACAAAGGCCCTTGCAATGGATGGATTTTTGTTTTGAATTTTACTTTCCATTCAGATAGGTACCAACATATACATATAGGTACATAGATATGTATGTGTAGGTATCTATCTGAATGAACTATGTGCAGAAATTCAATCAAAAATTGTTTGTAAATTGATTTATATTATTATTGATTGATTATATATTATTGATTTATAGTAACAAAGATCTTTTGTTTGTTTGAGGTTTATATAATAGGAACTAGTTGACCCACCCAGCTTAGCTCGCGGGAAAGAAATTTATAGTTAAACCAAAATATTTCTTTGTACTAATCTTCTATAGAATTGCTAAAAATACCACGGGTTTTTTACATTTGTAACACCTAATTGTTTAATTTTTACTTGCAATTATTATAGGTAGGTACTAAGTACAAGTTATGCATTCATGCAGAAAAAAAAATTTGAGATAACAATCAAATACCTATAACATTACGATGATAGAGACACATATTTGGCAAAATTCTGTCCGTCTACTAAACGGTTTGGCCAGTTGTCTTTAAATTTGGAATATAAGTTTATTTTGACATTCGACATAGGATTTTTTTAATTTCTTTTTTAGCTGATACTTGCGATATAACCGTCAAGTAAAAGCTTATTTTTGTCAAAAACAGCTCCAAGAATTTTGTATGTAAAAAATCAATGTGCATTCAATTATGGTTAAAAAAAATATGACGGTGGGCTAAAACTGGCACCACCCCTAGGAGTTTTTTTTTGGCATCGACTTTTCTGAGAACTGGTTAGGTAACCGATTACAACCAAAATTGATATTAAGGAAAATGTAAGTAGCCTAAATAATCTTACACTAAAATATATTTATATAGGTATATTTAAAAATAACGGCAACATTTAAAATAATGTGCTATACCTTTTTTAAAGCAAAACGTCTGTTCAATCATATTATTTTTTAAATAAAGAATTTCAGAAAAAAATACCTAAATATATAAGAGGCACGACTGGTTTGCACGTACTTGCTCGTGTGTGCTAATTTGTTTATTCAGGGGCAGGTGTAAGCTTTTGTTTTCTCGATTGAAATTTTTTCATTCAGTAGTAATCGATAGTTTTTTACTTGCGATTTATAGGGACTATAAGGCAAGTTATGCATTCGTAAAAAAAAATCTAACAATCAAACATGACATTACGATGATAGAGAAGTCAAAAAAGTGGGTACGGAAATTCCGTCCGTCTGTCTGTTTCTCTGTCTGTCTGTTCGTATCGATATCTACAGCCTAAACAGTTAGGCCGATTTGATTCAAACTTGGTACATAGTATTTTTAGAGTGCTCTACTCGACAGTTTTTGGAATTGGCATTCTAGCTTCAAAACTAACGGTACCTGCCATATAACTTTTAATGAAAAACTTATTTTTCTCGAAAACGGCTCCTACGATTTTGATAAAACTTTTAGAATGCAAAATCTATCTTTTAGTTTAAATGGATTTTTGAGAAAAAGTTTTATAACGGTACCTCCCATATGACCGGTTTTTTTCAAATTAGACTTTCTCGTTAACTAATCGACGGATTTTGATAACATTTTCAAAATATGTAGTTTTTTATGATTTAAATAATATTGCTTATTAAAATTTTCAAAAACATTTTTTTCTTAATTTTTAATTTTTTTTTTAAACTTATTTTGTTTTTTGAATATTTTGACAAAGATTTTTTTAATTTTTTCTCCTAGTATAAACTATAGATTTCTTTAAATTGAAATACTCAAAAAAAATGTATATATATGTTTTCGAAAGTTTTTTCAAAAAACTGGTCGAACGATTTTGAAATGAAAAATTTATAAAATAGAAAACAGCAATAGAAATAAGATGGCTTACAACATTTTTTCCAAAAAACATTATGAATAGTTTTTTTTTTTTATTTCATTAAACAAATAATATTTTCCCCCAAATTTTGTTTTATATTGCTCGGTTGAGCCCTAGCCACTAGTCTAATGAAAGCAAATTTCGTTATTTATATTATTATTTATTTATCGTTATTTATTTTAAAGCACTTTATGATCGTAACAGCATACAGCATACAGAATAAATAATAAGGACGCCTATGATAAACACAGAAACATGCAAAAACAACTAACAAATAATAATCGCTTAAGCCATTTAGACTGCAGCTCGTTATACATACCTACTGACAGACATACAGTCATTTTTTGTCGATCACTTTTTTAGACTTCTCTATGATCGTTATGTCATGTTTCATTGTTATCTAAATTTTTTTTTATATTCACAAATTCTAAACTTTACCTTATAGTCCCTATAATCGCAAGTAAAATTTGAAAAAACTGTGTAAAATGTCAAAATAACCTTAAGTTCTAAATTTGAAGTCGATTGGCTCATCGGTTTAGGCTATAGTCCAAAATACATCCGTACAGACAGACCTACAGACAGGCGGACAGAATTTTGCCAGCAACTCAAATATGTTTCTCTATCATCGTAATGTAATGTTTGATTATTATCACAATTTGTTTATGTTCACGAATCCTAAACTTGACTCATAGTCCCTATAATCACAAAGCTACTTGTGCATAAAATTCAACATCAACGATAACGAAGCCAATGAAATGAAAATTCAAAAAATAAAATCATTGTCGATCCTCTTCGTTGTTCACCGTCACCGAGAACAGGATATACACAATACACATACACATGTGCTTATTAAGTTTTCCTTTTTAGTATCTCCCTCACCCTCGCTCACACCATCTACCACACCGAAAACCGACCGATCGACCTGAATTTAGCTGAACATTTTATCAAAGATAATATAACAAGTATACCTACGTAAATACACACATTATGTAGGGATGTATGTAGGTACATACCTAAATATCTACCTACCCTCGAATGTTTTATATGAAAAAAATATAAAACTCAAAATAAACTTATCAACCAGCTTAAACATATACCCACCCCCCAGACACCATTCATTTACAAAAGTCGTTTTTCTTCTTTTTTGTCAATCCTTTTAACTAGCCATCTCGTCACCCTGCTTGGGTGAAGCAATCCAGTTGTGCAAAAAAAAACTATACTCGCATCATTGTATATATGTAAACTGCAAACTGCAAAGAGTAAAGTACATGTTCACAGAGTTTCTCTTAGAATTCTCTTTGTTCGACTCGTTCGCCTCTTTCAATTTACCAAGTTAATTTTCCCTAGAGCCGCTTGGAACTCCACCGTCCACCGGTCGTCATGATAGTAGTATAGCAGTCTATATACAATGGATCTTCGATCTCTTTTTCATAGCGTTTCAATGCTAATATCACCTTAACATACATTTCTTTAGTAATGACCGTCTCCTCCACCATGTTCCCTTCTCGCTGGGAAGCCATGGTTTGGTATTACTAATCTTTCACTTTTCTTTTCTGTTTTTCAGTAAGATAGTTTTATTTTTGCTTGCTTATTATAAAGTAAGAAAATGCATAGATTTGCATTTATTGAATTTAATTTATTTTTGTTCGAATTATGTTTATTTTTTTTGTTTTATTTTATTTTACGTGGCCGTAGCAAGTACGCAATCTCTTTGTGAATTTAGTGCCCAACGTGACCTCTTTGTGAATTTTGTGTCCATATCCAACGCTATCTAGTTTTGAGTTTAGTGTCCAATGCTACCTGGTTGTGAATGAAGTGACCACGTCTATTTCGTTATAAATTAGGTGTCCAACGCCTTCTCCAACGCTCCCTGGCTGAGAATTTAATCTCGAATGAAATCTCAACTTTATATGGTTTTAAATAAAGTGTCCAATGCTATATCGCTGTGAATAAAGTGTCCAACATCATCTAGTTCTTATTTAGGTATACAACGTTAATTCGTTGTAAGATTAGTGTCCACGGCCATTTCGTTTTAAATTAGGTGTCCAACGTTATATCGTTTTAAATTAGGTGTCCAACGCTGTATCGTTGTGAGTTTAGTGTCCAACGCCATCTCGTAGTAAATTAAGTGTCTAACGCTATGACGTTGTGAATTTAGTGTCGAACACTATCGTTTAGTGAATTTAGTGTCCCACGATATTTCGTTATGAATTTAGTGTCCAACGCGATCTGGTTGTGAGTTAGGTGCTCAAAGCGGTCATCGCGTTGTAAATTAAGTGTCCAACACTATGCCGTAGTGAATTAAGTTTCCAACTCTATCTCGTTGTGAATTAAGTGTCCAACGCTGCCTGGCTACGAATTTAGTGTCCAACGTTATCTCGTTGTAAACTTAGAGTTCACCGCTATCTCTTGTGAATTCAGTGTCCATATCCAACGCCATCTCGTTGTGAATTTAGTGTTCAAGGCTCTCTGGTTTTGAATTAAGTTTCCAAGTCCATTTCATTGTAAATTAGGTGTCCAACGCTACCTGATTGCGAATTTAGTGTCCAACGTTATCTCGTTGTAAATTAGGTGTCCAACTCTATATAGTTTTAAATATGGTGTACAACGCTATCTCGTTGTGAATAAGGTGTCCAACGCCATCAAGTTCTTAATTAAGTGAACAACGTTACTTCGTTGTAAATTAAGTGTCCACGGCCATCTCGTTGTAAATTAGGTGTCCAACGTTATATCTTTTTTAAATCAGGTGTCCAACGCTATATGGTTGTGAATTTTGTGTCCAACGCCATCTCTTTGTGAATATAGTGCCCAACGCGATCTTTTTGTAAATTTAGTGTCCAAATCCATCGCTATCTAGTTGTGAGTTTAGTGCCCGATTCTACCTGGTTGTGAATTTAGTGTCCATAGTTATCTCGTAAATTTACACTTCACCGCTATCTTTTGTGAATTCATTGCCCAACTCTATCTCGTTTTGAGTTAAGTGTCTGACGCCATCTCGTTTTGAATTTAGTGTGCAGTGCCATTATGTTCTAAATTTAGTGTCTAACACAATCTATTCGTAAAATAGGTGTCCAACGCTATCTCGTTATCAATTAAGTGTCTTTATCCATTTTCTTGGAAATAAGGTGTCCAACGCCATCTCATTGTAAATTAAGTGCCCAACGCAATCTCTTTATGAATTTAGTGTCCACATCCAGCGCTATCTCGTTGTGAATTTAGTGTCTAACGTCATCTCGTTGTAAATTAGGTGTCCAACGCTAAATGGTTTTAAATAAGGTGTCCAAGGTGTCTCGTTGTGAATTTAGTGTCCAACGACAACTCGTTATAAATTAGGTGTACAATGTTATTTCGTATTGAATTTGGTGTCCACCGCCATCTCGTTGTAAATTAGGTGTTCAACTCTATCTCGTTGTGAATTATGTGTCCAACGCTGCCTGTTTGCGAATTTAGTGTCCAACGTTACCTGGTTGTAAGCTTAGTATTCACCGCGATCTGCTTTTAATTTAGTTTCCCACTCTATCTCACTGTGAATTTTGTGTTCAATGACATTTCGTTTTAAGTAAGATGTCCAACTCTAAATGGTTTTAAATCAGGTTTTTTACGACATCTCGTTGTAAACTATATATGTATGGTTTTAAATTAGATGTCCAACGCTAACTCGTTGTGAATTTAGCGTCCAAGCCATCTCATTGTAAATTAGGAGCCTAACGCTATATGGTTTTAAATAAGGCGTCCAACGCTAAGTCGTTGTGAATTTAGTCTCCAACCACATCTCGTTCCAAATTAGGTGTACAATGTTATTTCTTGTGAATTTAGTGTCCACCGCCATCTCGTTGTTAATTAGGTGTTCAACTCTATCTGTTGTGAATTAAGTGTCCAACGCTTCCAGGTTGTGAATTTAGAGTTCGCTATCTCTTGTGATCTCGTTTTGACTTAAGTGTCCCGACGCCATCTCGTTGTGAACATAGTGTGCAACACAATCTAGTCGTTAATAAAGTGTTCAACGCTATCTCATAATTACCTTAGTGTCTAAAGCCATTTTCTTGTAAATTAGGTGTCCAACGCAATCTCTTTGTGAATTGAATGAAATTCACAAAGAGATTGCGTTGGGCACTTACAACGCAATCTCTTTGTGAATTTAGTGTCCATATCCAACGCTATCTTGTTGTGAAGGGTCCAAGTCTATTTCGTTATAAATTAAAGGTCAACGCCAACACCAAAGCTACCTGGCTGAGAAAACTCTACTGGTTTTAAATAAGGTGTCCAACGCATTATCGTTGTGAGTTTAGTGTCCAACGCCATATAGTTCTTAATAAGGTGTATCACGTTATTTCATTGTAAATTTAGTGTCCACGGCCATCTCGTTGTAAATTAGGTTTCCAACGTTATATCTTTTTAAATTAGGTGCCCAACGTGATCTCTTTGTGAATAAAGTGTCCATATCTAACGCTATCTCGTTGTGAATTTAGTGTTCAAGGCTACCTGGTTTTGAATTAAGTGTCCAAGTCCATTTCATTGTAAATAGGTGTCCAAAGCCATCTCCAACGCTACCTGATTACGAATTTAGTGTCCAACGTTATCTCGTTGTAAATTAGATGTCCAACTCTATATAGTTTTAAATAAGGTGTGCAACGCTATCTCGTTGTGAATAAAGTGTCCAACGCCATCTAGTTCTTAATAAAGTGAACAACGTTACTTCGTTGTAAATTAAGTGTCCACGGCCATCTCGTTGTAAATTAGGTGTCCAACGTTATATCGTTTTAAATCAAGTGTCCAACGCTGTATCGTTGTGTCGAACACTATCGTTTAGTGAATTTAGTGTCCCACAATATTTCGTTATGAATTTAGTGCCCAACGCGATCTGGTTGTGAGTTAGGTGCTCAAAGCGGTCATCGCGTTGTAAATTAAGTGTCCAACACTATGCCGTAGTGAATTAAGTTTCCAACTCTATCTCGTTGTGAATTAAGTGTCCAACGCTGCCTGGCTACGAATTTAGTGTCCAACGTTATCTCGTTGTAAACTTAGAGTTCACCGCTATCTCTTGTGAATTCAGTGTCCATATCCAACGCCATCTCGTTGTGAATTTAGTGTTCAGGGCTCTCTGGTTTTGAATTAAGTTTCCAAGTCCATTTCATTGTAAATTAGGTGTCCAACGCTACCTGATTGCGAATTTAGTTTCCAACGTTATCTCGTTGTAAATTAGGTGTCCAATTCTATATAGTTTTAAATATGGTGTGCAACGCTATCTCGTTGTGAATAAAATGTCCAACGCCATCTAGTTCTTAATTAAGTGAACAACGTAACTTTGTTGTAAATTAAGTGTCCACGGCCATCTCGTTGTAAATTAGGTGTCCAACGTTATATCGTTTTAAATCAGGTGTCCAACGCTATATCGTTGTGAATTTTGTGTCCAACGCCATCTCATTGTAAATTAATGTTCAACACTACGCCGGGCCGTTGTGAATATAGGGTCCACCGATATCCCGTTGTGAATTTAGTGTCCAATACTATCTCGTTGTGAATTTAGTGTCCAACGGCATCTCGTTGTAAATTAAGTGTCCAAAGATATTTCCTTATGAATTTAGTGTGCAATGCTATGTTGTTGTGAATTTAGTGTCTGACGTCATCTCGTTGTAAATTAGGTGTCCAACGCTAATTGATTTTAAATAAGGTGTCCAAGGTGTCTCGTTGTGAATTTGGTGTCCAACGACAACTCGTTATAAATTAGGTGTACAATGTTATTTCGTAGTGAATTTGGTGTCCACCGCCATCTCGTTGTAAATTAAGTGTTCAACTCTATCTCGTTGTGAATTATGTGTCCAACGCTGCCTGGTTGTGAATTTAGTGTCCAACGTTACCTCGTTGTTAGCTTAGAATTCACCGCGATCTGTTTTTAATTTAGTTTCCTACTCTATCTCACTGTGAATTTTGTGTTCAATGCCATTTCGTTGTAAGTAAGATGTCCAACGCTAAATCAGGTTTTTAACGACATCTCGTTGTAAACTTGGTGTCCAACGATGTATGGTTTTAAATAAGATGTCCAACGCTAACTCGTTGTGAATTTAGCGTCCAAGCCATCTCATTGTAAATTAGGAGCCCAACGCTATATGGTTATAAATAAGGCGTCCAACGCTGCCTGCTTTTGAATATAGTGTCCACCGCCATCTCGTTGTAAATTAGGTGTTCAACTCTATCTCGTTGTGAATTTAGTGTCCAGCGCTACCTGGTTGCGAATGAATTGTCCAACTCTATTTCGTTGTAAATAAGGTGTCCAACGCTACCTGATTGTGAATTTAGTGTCCAACGTTATCTCGTTGTAAATGAGGTGTCCAACTCTAAATAGTTTTAAATAAGGTTTTCAACGCTATCTTGCTGTGAATTTAGTGCCAAACGCGATCTCTTCGTGAATTTAGTGTCCATATCCAATGCTATCTAGTGGTGAATTTAGTGTCCAAGGCTACCTGGTTGTGAATTAAGTGTCCAAGTTCATTTCGTTTTAAATAAGTTGTCCAACGCTATCTCCAACGCTACCTGGCTTAGAATTTAGTGTCCACGACATCTCGTTGTAAATTAGGTGTCCAAGTCTCTCAGGCGCGAACCGACAACATTTAGTGCCCGTGTTGTGAAAATTCATTTGATGCTACAACATCAAGACATCACGCAAATAAAAAAAGAATAACCACCAACGAAAAAATACTCGCAGTAAGCATTCCTTGCAACTTTTCCTTTCCTTATCTCACTCACAGACGATTTTACTTGAACATTGCGTTAAATCCGAATGAACAAGTCTAATCGTTATCGAATAGATTAATTAATGCTCCCTAAATGACCAGGGCCGGATCAAATACATTTTATTGTCAATAATTGTTTTATTGTTTATAATTTGTATTTAGAAGATCAAATTGAGATTTAGTGGAAGTAGGAAAGGGGTCACTTTGGTCTGGGAATTCGGCGTAAGAAAGAGACAGCACTATGTTTGAGTGAGAGAGGTGATTAAGATAAGAATACTTATA
This sequence comes from Platycheirus rosarum, assembly GCA_963971375.1. Lineage (NCBI taxonomy): Eukaryota > Metazoa > Arthropoda > Insecta > Diptera > Syrphidae > Platycheirus > Platycheirus rosarum. The sequence goes on along the minus strand of OZ020507.1, from coordinate 64,817,263 downwards.
TTTTTAAATAGTTGTGGTTAACGTTTGCGGTTATAGTTTGAATATATATATATGTGTTTGTTGTTGTTGTGGTGCGTGGATAGATGATAAGAAAATGTTTAGGAGCGCGTGGTAAAGAGGTCGGCAACCTTTGAATGTTGTGTATGGCTTATCAGTAAAAAAAAAGAAAAAAATCTAATGTCCGCTGTCTATATTTTGTCTGTGGCGCGTGGATAGATGATAAGAAATGTTTTAAATGTACCGCATGATGTATAAGATTTTAGTAGTTTTGGGAATTTTTTGTGTGGTTAGGAGCGCATGGCAAAGAGGTCGGCACCGCACCGATGGTTGTGTATGGCTTATCAGTATTGATGTTTTGCGGTTAGGAGCGCGTGCCAGTGTGAGTTATAGAAATGTGTAATGGTGTTATCACAATATGTTTTTTATGATACATTGTAATTTGTGGTTTGTATTTTGTTTAATGGGTTTATATGCCTACATACATATAGTCTTCCATTCTTTTTTTTCTAGTAAGAATACTTAAAGAATGTAAAAAGAAAAAAATCTAATGTCCGCTGGAAACATATTTTTTCGGACGCGCAGCTGTTCTATATTTTGTCATAAGTAGAAACTGTGGTTTCATAAAAATATGTATGGGAATTTCACAGATTAGATACGCAAATGTTCTATATTTTGTCGTAAATAGAAATTGTGGTTTCATAAAAATATGTATGGGAATTTCACAGATTAAAGAAAATAATTCTGCGGATTAAAATACTTACAGAATGTAAAAAGAAAAAAAAAACAAATATCAATTGGAAACATATTGTTTTTTTTTTGTGGGAAGTACTTCCGTTCTATATTTTGTTCTAAGTGGTTTCATAAAAATATGTATGGGAATTTCACAGATTAGATACGCAAATGTTCTATATTTTGTCGTAAATAGAAATTGTGGTTTCATAAAAATATGTATGGGAATTTCACAGATTATAGAAAATAATTCTGCAGATTAAAATACTTAAAGAATGTAAAAAGAAAAAAAAACAAATATCCATTGGAAACATATTGTTTTTTTTTGTGGGAAGTACTTCCGTTCTATATTTAGTTCTAAGTGGTTTCATAAAAATATTGACTTTTATTTGTTTTTATCAGAATTATTGAGGTTTTGAAATAATTAAAAGAATGTAGCAATCAAATATCCGTTTGACTAAAAAAAATTTTGTTAGAGTTACATTTTATCAAAAAAAAAAAAAAAACACATAGAGATTAAGCTAAATGTCTATACTTTTTCGTAAGTATAAAATCAGGGTATACTCAACTATTGAATTCAGTCACTCTTGACAAAAGTAAAACAAGTGAAGTTACTTTCAAAAAAAAAAGAAATACCATGGAACACCAACATCCAAAAAAAATTGTGCAGGAGATGGAATACTGGATGAAGCAATATAGCTGCCAATGCTGGGAGTTCCAGCAGCTGCAGGATGCCGCCTGGGAGGAGATTGGTAGTGTGGACACTACCAACATTGATTGCCTTAGGGCAGTGGCCCATCTGCTTTATTCTCTACGAATAAAGGCTTACCAGCAACAATTTATATATTTGTAAACATAAAAACTTAAATAAAAAATAAAAAAAATATTTTCCAAAAAATATAAAAATAAAATGTCTTTCTTTTTCTTCTTTCACTCATTAAAAGATTTTGAAAAATGTATTTTACGACGCACGTTTTCGCTGGTGGCAGTGGCCTTAAAAATTTTAATTAAAAAATAAAAAAATATTAAAAAAATTGACATGTCTTTTTACTTAACGATTCTTTTCTCTCTTCACTCATATGGACCATCTTTTCTGAAAAAACTTTAACTCTTAAACATCATGATTTTGTTTCAGTTTTCCTGTGGGTGAGCGGAAAGAGTTTTTCCACGGAACGGGGTAGCGGTTGGATCAACTTTAAAGACTGTTCCGCCATTAAATTTAGCGACATTTGGGAGATGGTCAGTAGAATCTTCCAAAGTAATTCTACAGGTCTGAGCACTGATGAATTTTCCACCCGAAGAGCTGAAAAACGTCAATTTTTTCGACGATCACAGTTCTCTGCCGTACGGATATAAAAGAAAAAACCCAACCCGCCATCATCATCATCATCATCATCATAATAATCATTATAGTAATAAAAAGTCGCACTTTATGCAAATATTAAAATAAAAAAAATAATTTAAAATTTTAAGCAAAAGTTTTTTGTTTTATTTGAAAATATTAATTACAATTTTTTAGCTTCTTTAATGTATCTGCTAAAAAGATAAACATTCTGGAGTGCACATATTTTTCCATGATACCAACATTTCAAAGCTATATCTGGATAAATTCTTTTTAGTTCTTTTAAATTAGGACACTTATAGTTAAAATCTTCAAGGTTAATGACTTCAACATTTTCGTTATTAATAAGTTTTTGTAGCCAATGTTTCTTTTCTTTACCCTTGACGTAAACAACATTTTTAATTTTATTTCGAAGATATGACTTAACTTTGCAAAAATCTGTATCTCCTCCATCCCAGGTAAAACCATGATGATACTCACGCAACCAATGAGCTTGTCTTTTGAGGGGTGACGGAAGAAAGTTAGAGTGAAATGTGGAGTAAGTATGAAATGTTGGTGATATCCATTAAAAAGCACAGCCATTTCCTTTAAGATAAACTCATTGTTCATTCCTCTAAAACCTTGAAAGTCTACAAAACAGGTATCCATGTTTAGATCTGTTCTAAGCAAATGCACTTTTTCTACTGAAAAAATATAGATTATGACACCAATTTAAATAAGTTTGTTAACTTCTCCAGTCAATGGATTGTACTCGATTATGCGATCATGAAGTATTAAACAATACATAGTTGTTGAAGCAGGAATCGAAGTTAATGTTTTAAGTTCAATTTTTACATCCACAGGACCCGTTTTGATTGACTCATTTTGATGAGAACAATCAATAACCAGAATTGGGGCGATATCTTTAAACTCTTGTCGCGATAAAAGTGGATTTGATTGTTGTTGATAATACGATTGTTGAAATTTACTATACATTTCATAGAGAATAGCATATCGGTCCAGTTTATATTTAACATTTAAATCTTCGCGAGGGTAAGATTCGGAATTTAAATGTACTTTTACATTGCTCACATCACAATGATCAAATATGCTAGCATCTTTATTTCGTTGATTTTTTCTATCAGTTTGTAGAGCAATGATAATATATCTTGGTTTCTCAAGCTGACTTGAAGTTTTAACTGTCCATACATGATCAGTGGTGGTTGGTAGTGTTGGATATTCGTACATTTCCCAATTTCGAAAATGAATTTGAATTGGATTTGATTGTATTTGTTTCAATAATGTAAGTTTATACGAATCAGATAAGGTAATGTGTGGTACTCTCCACTGCAGTTTAAAAATCGAAAGCTTTAATTCTTCGTTGTCTTTAGAAAAATAAGCATTCTCATTAGATCGAGTACGAATTAAAATCAATTCATGTCTTGCATTTGTTATGATCTTTTTATAATCTTCAGCAAATCCTAACAGATATTTTAATTTTATACAAAAATTAAAAGTACCCGATGCAAGAGAAAAACTGCTACCCCCAGTCCATGATCCATTTTCCAAGCTCTTACTTTCATTTTCGTTTAAAGAAATATAATTTTTTAAGGCCGATGTTATTCCCACATTTTTATTGTTGTCAATATTTACTCCATTCAGTTCATATTGTATTTCTTCAAAAAGAAAAGCCATTGCATTATTAGTTAATTTTCCTGCTGAAACAGTTCCATCTGCTTTTGTTAGACTCCCTTCTATATAAATATAGCTTTCACTAGGTAATATACATAAGTCTTGTTGTTGTATGGGAATACGTATTTCATCACTCGGATTGAAGGACTGAAGAAATGGCGAGTAACAATGGTACTCAAACTTAGATATGCTATTATCAAAGATGGGTCCTTGAGTAATATTTAATATATCGTTCATATTGTAAATTTATTTTAATTTGAATCCCAGTGACAGAAGATATGCTTTATTTTCAGGTGATAACTTAGGTGTTGACAGTGTTGATGTTCGGGAAGAACTAGTTAAATGGTTACCTTTGATATCTGTTAAATAATTATTGTAGATTATCATTATTCTAATATTGGGGTAAAATGTAATCGAACAGTTATTCTTTCTCCTCTAAAATGTATTAAGTCTCCGTTCTGGTCCACTAGTTTTAATGTTATAGTACTTATTCGTTTGACATTCACAGGTAGATAGATGACATTTTTTGGAACTTCAATGATTTTATACCCTGACCCTGTTTCTGGTGAGAATTCATGTATTGTATGCATAGGAGTATTATTAAAATAAGAGCCAGTAATGATATTACACTCGACTCGTATTACATTTACCTTGTTTATGTCAACAGGTAAATCTGACAAATCAGTTTTATTACCTTCGAGAACACGTTTACTGAAACCCAATAATTGTCCTATGGTTCTGTTCTTATTGAAATATATGTTCTCGTTGCATTGGATTTGACATTCCATTGTGTTATTATTTGCTTCTATTTCAATAATAATGGAGGAATTTCGCAATAATAATTCTTCGGATATATATTCTGCAATAGCATCAATTTCATATGATCCTATTGGGATTTCAATTTCATATCGCCCACATGAAACAAATTATTATTCGCATCAACATTCGGTATAGAGTTGTACGTGTGAAAATCAATCAATCCACAAACATAGTCTTTGTCCAAGTTCAGCGGTGGAAAATATTCAGCTGATAGAAGGGAAGTTCTTCCGCTCAGTGTAAGTGTCATTGCCATGATGATGAAAAACATAATGAAAGCCATTGTATATAAAACTCTTTATTTATTGAAAATAACATTCATATAAAAATCTTAAACATAAATGACCACAGTTAAAAGAGTCATAATCTTTGTATTTTGTATAATTATAATTAATTTTTTCACCCAAATAATTAATAATTTCAATAGGAGGTTGAAGATTTCCAAAACTATCAAAATATTCAATTTGGTTGCCTTTTTTATAATACGCTACCCAGAGTGTTCCAGGGCCAATTGATGAGTCTAGATTTACAATTCCACACTTGTTTTTCAAAGGTTTAGTTTTTGGTAAATTATCTCTCATGAAAACTCCTCGAAAATTCGGAATGAATTTCCTTGCAAAATTTCTCAAATCTATTTCATTTAATGCACGATTGGGTAGCGAACTTAGAAGTTTTTTGGTTGTGGATTTAAATAAAGTCCAAACCCTTTTCTATAAGGTTTAAGGTATAAGCCCTGGCCTACTGCAATGGTTTCCATTTGTTGATTATGACGCTTTTTCTCCTCTAAATCTTTTTTAGCAATGCTAATATCGTTGACAGCTTTTGCTACGCCTGCAGCACCTCCCGTTAAAGCTCCAAGAGCTGAAAGTCCAGCAAACAACGGTACAAGAAATGGAATTACACCACCAATTTTCGGTACAGAAATAACTCTGGGTGTCTTAATGTTATTACTGTTTTTTCTTACTGTTTTCTTAGCAGATGATATGGCTATTTGGATTGCCTTTTCCAGATTGAAGGGTCTTTTACGTTTAATATTATTTCCAATAACTGTTATTATTTTTCTAAATGAGAGTTGCTTAGTATTTTTATCTAAATTTGACTTATTGTTGTTTTCTTTTTTATTTTTCGCTTTTTTCTTAGGCTTTTTGTCTTTAATCTTAGAACAACCCATACCAAATTTTGTTTTTGCCTTCAAAAGATTGGTAACCAATAGTGCGTTTGCCTTTTCACTTATACTAGCGTCTCCAGATTGAACTCGTTGCCAAGCTTTTTCAGTTAAAATCCTATCGGCAATGAGTCGATCAGATGTATTTTTAAATTTAGAATAAGATATATCGTGTTCCTTGCACGCTTGATCAAGCAAATTAATTCCCGGATCCCCTCGAGCTAGACGTTGTCGGAGTTTTGTTCCAGGTCCACAGTATTGATAACCAGGTAAATGTATGAGATTTTAGGTTTTTATTTTCGCGGACGATATTCATATTAGATAAAGTTTTTTATCTAGCGTAGAAATAAATAAGAAAATATTTCTTATAACGCGGTAAGTTCCAAAAATAAAAAAAATTTATCTAACAGGTAAATGTAGTTCAAGAGGTAGTTTGTTTATTAAAGTATTTAATAAACCTTTTCCTTTCACAATGTTTCGTCGACTGATAGATTTTTTGGAATAATCAATCATTTTAAATGATTATCTTAACGTAAGAATGGTTGGATGTCATATGACACTTTTAAAATATAAACTTGTCATTTATAAGAAATCATTTAGTTTTAATAACTATGCGTTTCGTTAAACAACAATGCCAGTTACCAGTAATAAATATGGAACTGGCTAACAATATTGAAAGAAAAAAACATGGTAAACTATTCCCTCATAGTATAAGAGGGTTAATTACTGGTCCCTCAAATTGCGGAAAAACAAATGTCATGATGAGTTTGTTACAACATCCAAATGGATTAAAATTTGAAAATATCTATATATATTCTAAATCCTTACATCAGCCAAAGTATGAGTTTTTACGAAAAGCCATAAAACCTATTAAAAATATGGGTTTCTTCACTTTTGCCAATAACAGTGATGTTATTTCACCCGAAGAGGCTAAACCAAATTCTATATTTATTTTTGACGATATTGCCTGTGAAAACAAGACACAGTTCGAGTTTACTTCAGTATGGGACGGCATCATCATATTGATAGTTTTTACTTATGCCAAACTTATACAAGAATACCCAATTACTTAATTCGAGACAATACGAATTTACTAATCATCTTCAAACAGGACGATATGAATCTAAAACATATATATAATGATCATGGTAATTCAGATATGACATTTAATACATTCCGAATAGTTTGCAGAATGTTGAGAGACAAATTACGGATTTGTGGTAATTGACAAGGATAGTCCTTTGAATGAAGGTCGTTATAGAAAAGGCTTTGACCGTTTTCTTAAGTTATAAAACAAATAACACTTTTGATTTAATACCATATGTATAGAAATGTTCTATGAGAACAGTACAGAGCAGTACAGCGAGCAGATAGTAGCAGTAAAAAGCAGTTCCACCCAGATTGAGACCCAGTATTCTTCAGTTAAGATCAGTAATCTCAATATCCACTTGCCTCTGTAGGAAGAAATAAATGTTTACATTATGATGAATATAGATGTAAAACTAACAAAGGAATTAATTAAAACTACAGATGCTCTACGAAAGAAATACAAAGCTCTTAAGATCGGTAGGGAAGCTTACGAAACTCAAATTGAAGAAACTCTTAAACCTCTTACGAAACCACTAAACGAATTAGTAAAAAAATCAAATATCAAACAAGATCAACATAACCTTATAAATGGTCCTTTAAAGAAAATAAAACTTAATTTTGAACATCCTCAATCACAAGAAAATGATTATGATAAGAAGAAACATTTTCATGAAGAATTCACCCCCCCCCCCCCCCCAAAACTTCTATTGATGATGATGATGATTCACCAATTTTTTCCGTCGATAGTAATACTACTCCAAAAAGAACAAAGAATAAGTCAAGCCATAGTAGCTTTGCAGAACGCTTGTCACAAGAACAATTTCATGACACACCTAAAAAATATATAGATTTATTTCTAAATAATTCCAACACCCTTGATAAAACGTATGGTGTACATTCAAAAGATGGAAAAATGTACATCGGTAATAGTGAGTTAAACCTTATCGGAAAAGATATAGAAATTAAAAATAAAACCTTCGAAGGAACAAATGGGTTATATGAGCTTATATTTAAGAAAAACCCTGATAAACAAGTTTACACCAATGAAGATTTAAAAAACTACAGGACTATATTACATGACACTAATGCTCATAGAATTGATCATAATTCACAGAGACAAGTACACGGCAATAGAGGTTATAAGTATAAAAAAATTATAAGTAAATTATTCGGATTAAGAACAAATACTTCTAATACTCCATCGCCATCATCTTCAACACTACAAATACCTTCAGGAAGTGGAATAATGCAATTATCAAATTTGAAAAAAGACTATATATTTTGGGATAATCCCAATGAACTAGTAGATCGATTGAGACTTCTTATTGGTTCACAACAAGCTGGACACAACAATCACTCTAACGAAATTATTTCAATCATTGAAGAACTTAAAGAAGCCAATATTATCGAATAATAATAAAAAAAAAAGATGAGTGTTGATAAATTTGGTCGTTTCTTAAATAGAACCCCACCCAGAGGACCAAGAGGAAAACAAGGAGAGCAGGGACCACCAGGTGTACAGGGAGAGCGAGGTTTGCCTGGACCAGCTGGAGAGGGATTCCTCAAAACAGAAAGCGGAGATTACAACATACACTTTAAACGGTTAAAAAATGTTCAAGAACCACAAGAACAGGAAGACGCTGCTACCAAAAAATATGTTGATGAAACATACGAACAACTTAAAGAATACATCCAATATGGAGTAGTTGAAAAATTTGAGAAACTACTGTTTGACACAATTGATAATAAGAAAAAAAAAATCTGAAAATGAAATTGAAGACAATTCTATTAATTATTAAAACTTAAAACCAGTCATTTTATAACTTTAGTCTTTAATCTATCTCCTCAGTGTGGAGAACTCAATCATTATGTCTAACATAGATTTTTTATTAATTTTTGATGAAATTCTTCAGTTTCTGAAAACAAATCATCATAATATACTGGAAGAACATCATGAAGAGCTTTTGAATTGTGTAATTTTTTTGAAAAGATTTATGAATGTATCTACTACAACATCAAAACATGGATGTCATTTCGATAACTGCCCATGGTCTTCAAACTTATGCAAAAATGGTCCAGATACATGCGCATGTTACATGCTTGAAAATAGACTGTTAAAAATAAAAAAACCTGATGTCTTTGTATAAAAAAGATTGAAATAGTATGACTTAAACTTGTAGTTATTATATAGAAATATTTTTAATTAATAAAATGCATGAACAAATACTTTGTTTTTATCATTCAATAAAAAGATGAGTCAGAGAAACGTTGTTGAAGAACTACATAAGCCTGCTCGAAGGAATTTTCCAAAAAGACGAGTAATTATTAAGGGTCTAGATGATTTATGGCAAGCCGACCTAGTCGAGATGGTTGTGTATTCACCCGAAAACGAAAATTATCGATATCTTCTCACAGTTATTGATACATTTTCTAAATTTGCTTGGACGGCTCCTATTAAAAATAAAACAGGAACGAGTGTCACTCAGGCTATGGAAGATATATTTAATAAAGGTCGTCACCCAAAAAATTTACAAACAGATGATGGAAAAGAATTTTTCAATGCATCGTTTCAAAAACTTATGAAAAAGTTTCAAATCAATCATAACTTTACATTTAGTGTTCTCAAAGCTTCCATTGTTGAACGATTTAATCGTACCTTGAAAACTTGGATGTGGAAAGAATTTAGTTTAAATGGTTCATATCGTTGGATTGATATTATAGAACAACTAACAAAAACATACAATAATTCCAAACATCGTACGATAAATATGAAACCATCTGAAGTCAATGCTGCAAATGAAAAAATATTACTCTCCAAGATCTATAATCACATCAAAATACATATTACTCCAAAGTTTAAAACCGGGGATTTTGTCAGAATTAGTAAATACAAACATGTTTTCGATAAAGGATACACACCGAATTGGACCAAAGAAATCTTTAAGATAGCCAAAGTGCAACGCTCAAATCCAATAACGTACCTATTGGAAGATCACCAAGGACATCCCATTAAAGGAGGGTTTTATGAGCTTCAACTACAGAAAACTAAGTTCCCCGATAAATATCTAGTCGAGGAAGTGCTTCAAAGGAAAAAAGATCGATTATTTGTTAAATGGCTCGGCTTTTCATCCGATCACAACTCTTGGATTCCTATACCTAAAATTAATAAATAAGACACATCTTTTTGTAATTTTTTTTTTAATAAAAATCTTTACTGATATATACACTTATACATTTTCTTTTCTTAAGAGATATTCATATGGTATGATTGTTTTAATGATTTGAAATTCAGTAATTCGACATCAGATTTGTATGCGAGATCCTCCTTCATAAAGACCTCAACTTCTCCATTACTTAGTACTCTCTCAGTTTCATATTCATGATACTCATAACATTTAATGCTTAGAGTGCGCAAATTATAATTGCTATCATACGAACATCGAACAGTTAGTGTCTTATCTTCATCAAACTCAATGAAATGTCTTTAAAAAACATCCTTACTTTGTATAATTCCTGATATTTCAGTTTATTTTTTAATTAAGTCTTGCCTAAAACTCTCGATTGCTTCCTCTACGGTTACTATTTTTTTCTCCTCCAAAAATTTATTTACCGTTCTTGCTGTTGTTGAAGTCACTGTTGCATCATTTTGAAATGATGTTGTATCGGTTGTTGTTGTGGTATTAAGCAAATTTTTACCATTTGTAAAGGTTAACAAACGAAACGATAAACCTATCTGCACAGTATCATTATTAGGTAAACTCAATGAAAAAGAGAGATTCCCAGTTATGTTTGCTTGTTGCAAATTTATATCCACAGGTAATGGCAAAGTAGCAATTAATGAAGAACAAATTAAAAGCAGACATAAGACTGATGAGTAAAACAACATTTTTAAAAAAGATGCTTGCTATCCAAAGGTTTGTCATAAACTAATAAACATTACACTCAAATTTTAAATTTTTTATAATTTTTATTCTATCTATATTCATCTCTCTCTCGCATCTTTTATTCTTATCTCATCTTGTATATATTACAATACATTCGATTGAAATGATGTGTCATGAACTCGTTCAACTGTCTCTATTTCTCTGCGATGACTGTCATTTTTCTTTTTAATATTTTGAGGTTCATTAAGTAATTCAGCCTCACCAAATGGACAAAGCGATGGATATTCACCCTCTTTTCTCTTTACAGCTTTCGAATGAGGTGTGATCGTTCCGCTCAGTGTTAACTCCCCTCCTATAATATAATTTTATGTTTTACTCATTTCATTTTACTTTTTTTTTTATGAAAAGTAATATTCTCACCTAAAAGTTTAAACCGTACATGTTGCATAGATTGAAACTGCAACTTAAAACTCAGAATAGGCTATACGGTCTCACCATTTCTAATATGAAACAAAACGCATTCGCTTCCATATTCTGGCTGTAGCATCAATTTTAATGTGTCATTATAGAATATTACATCCGTAAATTTTATCTCCAACCATCCAGATTCACAGATACAAAATGTTTCTCCTTCCCTTAATCTTTCACACCAAAACATATTGTTTTTTCTACTTCCCCAATTAATGTTCTCTATATCAGAGCTGTTCTAAAAATAAACACTTAAGCCAAACGTTCTACCTTTTTTAATGATTACCGCAATCATTGCTAGAATATAAATTTTTTTCTCACATATCTTTGTAGGCATATAAGCCCATTAAACAAAATACAAACCACAAATTACAATGAATCATAAAAAACATATTGTGATAACACCATTATACATTTCTATAACTCACACTGGCACGCGCTCCTAACCGCAAAACATCAATACTGATAAGCCATACACAACCACCGCGCCTCACCCACTACCCACAAAGGCTGCCGATTACGACAAAATATAGAACATTTGCGCATCTAATCTGTGAAATTCCCATACATATTTTTATGAAACCACAGTTTCTATAAGGTTTTCGGCAGCTTAGAGAGAGCCATCGGGAAATAATTTAAGGAATCTATAAACTTAATATTTCCTATTATCATTAATGTTATTTTACTGCCTCGCATGATTAATTCCGGACTTAAATTTGTTTCATTCAGTATATAATTTAATATAAATTGATGGTCATAAGATTGTCCGTTATGTGCTAATACAATGACGTTTTTAAATTTTTGTCGAACATTCAGAATATGTTTTAAGAATTTGGGGATAATATTTCCTTCTTCTTCTTCTTCAGATTCCTGAACAATGTTCAATGAATGCCCGCACTTATTACAAAAGGCCAAATTTGGGATATCAAAACATTCATAACACTTTTGTTTAAAAACACACAAATTAGGATCTTGTATTTTCACCTGAGTATTATAAGTATCATCTGCAATAGATATGGTTTTTTTCACCGATAACTCTCTCTTGACGACTCTCTAAATCATAAAAAATGTAAAGAGTGTCTTTACATCTAGGTAATCTACTATCGGGAAGTATATAGCACAAATGATCTTCTTCCACGTGCTTACTACATAATTTACAGTAGTATTCGCCACAGATATGAGTTCGTTTGCCACTATATGTTTTTAAACATAGTATGCATCTTTTAACTTGTTCACAAATATTGTTTCCTTTTGAGCTGCCTGCCTTGTGTTTGTCGAAACAGTTTTTCCCTCTAAAATTTCGATTACAATCTACACAATTAATTTCTTTTGCAGTTTTCGGGCACGGAAGTGTGTTTTGACATTGTGGACATGTTTTTTGACACCTATGTTTGCTCCTCATATTGTAGGGTACATGGCAATCTTCGCAATAATAAACGCAACAGAATGCAGCAGTTAAGGACGTTATTAAATTAAAGTGATTATTGTGGTAGATTAAATTGATTTTTTTGTTCTCATCATTATCACCTTCAAATATGATATCACGCCCTTTTGTTCCGTGGTTATACACCGTTATTTTGTATTCCTTTAAATGTTGTTGGAATATTTTTAATTCTGGAATGCCACACCCTTCAGGGGGTATATTTATGTGTGCCTCATTAATTAGTTTTAAGGCATTCTTTGTTTGGATTTTTCCAATATCTCTTCTTATTGCGTTTTTGTTTAACACACTTTCTTTATCAAAATATGCTTTGCCAACGACTAGCGCTCGAGGCAAGCACAAATTATCCGTATTGTGTACAGATACAATACCCTTTCTTTTGGTGCATTCCTCTTCAAATGTGTTATAGATGATAGATCTTTTTTTCCAGAACCTGAAGGGAGCTTCACGGATGTTATACTTAAATTGAAATCATCAGTGCTCAGACCTGTAGAATTACTTTGGAAGATTCTACTGACCATCTCCCAAATGTCGCTAAATTTATTGGCGGAACAGTCTTTAAAGTTGATCCAACCGCTACCCCGTTCGGTGGAAAAACTCTTTCCGCTAAAAGTTATTCCCACTTTATCAAGGGGATCCAGATCTTTCAAAGCATGTTTGAACATACCGTTCAAACCTTCCCTTATCCAAGAAGTAGGCTCCTTATTTTCTGGAATAGGTTTTATTTTGAACTGGATTTTTCTTCCGTTCAAACCAAACCTTTTAATCCTCGTCACCATTTCGTCTATTATTTCAAATCGCTATACAAATGGGGGAAAAAGAAAAAAGAGTGAAAGTGAACAAAAAACTTAATTGCTTGAAATAGAAGCGAGGAATAACAAAATATTCTCTTTCTTTCTCAATCCTTCGAAACAAACAAACAAGCAGGTATAGAAAAAAAAAATTTTTAAAATTTGTATTTAATTTTTATTTAATAAAAAGAGTTGTAAAATAAATTTTTCTGTGACTGTACAAAGTTATGATGATTCATTACCTCCTCCTCGTCTTCTCTATAATTGTTGGTGTTGTTGTTATTATTGCTGTTACTGCTGCTGCTACTGCTGTCATTGATACTCTTGTTGTTGATGTTGTTGTCATCGCTGGTGGCGGTAGTGATGGTGGTGCTATTGTTACTTTCTTTTGCATGAAAGTCTATCACGAAGGTTGATTCGTGAGGAGCTACGACCTTTTTTTTTTTTTTTTTTAGTTTTAAAATTTTTTTTTAAAAAGTTTAACTTCACTTGTTTTACTTTGTCAAGAGTGACTGAATTCAATAGTTGAGTATACCCTGATTTTATACTTACGAAAAAGTATAGACATTTAGCTTAATCTCTATATGTGTTGTTTTTTTTTGATAAAATGTTACTCTAACATAATTTTTTTTAGTCAAACGGATATTTGATTGCTACATTTGAAATTCTTTTAATTATTTCAAACCTCAATAATTCTGATAAAAACAAATAAAGTCAATATTTTTATGAAACCACTTAGAACAAAATATAGAACGGATGTACTTCCCACAAAATATAGAACGGATGTACTTCCCACAAAAAAAAACAATATGTTTCCCATGGATATTTGTTTTTTTTTTTTTTTTACATTCTTTAAGTATTTTAATCCGCAGTATTTCTGATAAAAACAAAATAAAGACACATGTTCAATGTTTATCTTTTTGTATTATAATTATTTTCTTTAATCTGTGAAATTCCCATACATATTTTTATGAAACCACAATTTCTATTTACGACAAAGTATAGAACATTTGCGCATCTAATCTGTGAAATTCCCATACATATTTTTATGAAACCACAGTTTCTATTTATGACAAAATATAGAACAGCTGCGCGTCCGAAAAAATATGTTTCCAGCGGACATTAGATTTTTTTCTTTTAACATTCTTTAAGTATTCTTACTAGAAAAAAAAAGAATGGAAGACTATATGTATGTAGGCATATAAACCCATTAAACAAAATACAAACCACAAATTACAATGAATCATAAAAAACATATTGTGATAACACCATTACACATTTCTATAACTCACACTGGCACGCGCTCCTAACCGCAAAACATCAATACTGATAAGCCATACACAACCACCGCGCCTCACCCACTACCCACAAAGGCTGCCGACCTCTTTGCCACGCGCTCCTTACCACACAAAAAATTCCCAGACTACTAAAATCTTATACATCATGCGGTACATTTAAAACATTTCTTATCATCTATCTACGCGCCACAGACAAAATATAGAACAACTGCGCGCCCGAAAAAATATGTTTCCAGCGGACATTAGATTTTTTTCTTTTTTTTTACTGATAAGCCATACACAACATTCAAAGGTTGCCGACCTCTTTACCACGCGCTCCTAAACATTTTCTTATCATCTATCCACGCACCACAACAACAACAAACACATATATATATATTCAAACTATAACCGCAAACGTTAACCACAACTATTTAAAAATATAAGTATTCTTATCTTAATCACCTCTCTCACTTAAACATAGTGCTGTCTCTTTCTTACGCCGAATTCCCAGACCAAAGTGACCCCTTTCCTACTAGTGGAATATTGATTATAGGTAATTGTTCGTCTTAGTTTTTTTTTAGTTCTGTGTTTTAGAATGGTAGGTGATTTCATAGTCTGTTTGCATAGTCGACTAAGGAAAAATTTCTATGCTGCCTATGTCCACTCTGTGGTAAACAGACCAGCTGTATTGGCACTTAGTGAAACACAAGTTGGGGAAAATGACCGAATGATCGGTATTCGGAATTTTCCTTGCATGGGTATTCACTTGTGCCTTTATTCTTTGCCAAACATGGCCTCGCCGTTTACATAAGGAATGATGTTGCATATCAACTTCAAACACAATTCGGTATGGGTGTAAACACGGAATTCAATTTCATGTCGTTAAAATTAACGATTAATAAGCGTATCATTCATATATGTTTTCTTTATAGAAGCCCAAATTTAGACAGAGTTTCAACTTCTAACGAATTTAAGGCTTTGTCTGACTCCATTCAAGGAATTGTTTCCCGTTACCCTCACACTGAAATCGTTATTACGGGTGATTTCAATGTACACAATTCCAGTTGGCTTCGCTTTTCTGGCCAGACAACACCCAAAGGAAGGTATGTTGAGATTTTCGCTGAGTTAAACCATCTTACTCAGCTCGTTGATGAGCCAACCCGAATTCCTGACATTGCAGGTCAAACCCCCAATACTCTAGACTTGTTTCTTACCTCTGATCCTGATAAATGCACAATTCGTGTATTATCGCCTCTAGGCACATCTGACCATTGTGTCATCTCTGCAAATTTCTTGTGCCAACTCAATTCAGTTAAAGAAAAAAAACCCAAGGAGAACCGTTTGGCAATACGAGAAAGCTAACTGGGACGGCCTCAATAACTATTTCAGGACCTTTAACTGGTCACTATGCTTCCTCGATAGTGACATTGATTCCAGCGCAGACATAGTTACAAATTTAATTCTTTTAGGAATGAGAAATTTTATCCCAAACAGGTCGAAGAGTATCAAACCTAAGGAAAACTCATGGTTTGATTCGAGCTGTAGAGAGGCTATCAGGTTAAGAAATGTAAATTTCCGTTGTTACAAAGCCAACATCACTGAGGAAAATCGGAAAAAACTTCAGCAAGCTAGAAGGGCCTGCAATGTTCATATTCGAAAAACCAAATTTTTACATTAGCAAAAAATACTGCAATGTCCCAAAGGCAGTAAAAAATTTTGGTCATTTGTAAAAAAAGTAAAGAATTCTTCGTCATCGTCAGTTCCTACGCTCGTCTTCAACGATACTCCTGCTGTCAGTTCTCAAGAAAAAGCAGATCTGCCTGCTGCCCAGTTCGCGTCAAACTCAACACTGGCCGCAGGTGTCAGAACTCCTCTTGTACTCGAGAGCGTAAATGATTTTATGGGACCAATCTTCTTTCGCACTCGTTCAGTCGCAAGTTGAAAGATCTCAACATAAATAAATCCGCTGGCCCCGATTGTATCCCCGCTATTGTTCTGAAAAGGTGTTCTTCAACACTGGCAAAACCTTTGCGTAAACTTTTCCATCGGTCCTATTCCTCTGGACTCTTTCCGAGTGCATGGAAAATAGCATTTGTCCAGCCTATCCCCAAAAAAGGCGAATCTTCTGCACCCTCAAACTACCGACCAATTGCACTAACGTCCCTTCTTTCTAAGGTCATGGAAACGCTGATTAATTTTCAGCTTAAGAAATATCTCGAAGAACGAAAGCTTCTTAATGACCGGCAGTACGGCTTTCGTAGCAACAGGTCCACTGGTGTTTTGATGGTATATCTCACCGAAAAGTGGAACCAATCTCTCCATCGTTTTGGGGAAAGCAAAATTATTGCACTTGATATTTCTAAGGCATTTGATAGAGTTTGGCATCAAGCCCTTTTATCGAAAATGCGTGCATTTGGACTCGATGAATCTCTTCTTCGTTGGATTAGTAACTACCTTTCGAACCGCTCAATTCAAGTTGTATTGGACAGTTTCAAATCTGATATTCACAAAATAAATGCTGGTGTGCCCAAGGGCTCTGTTTTGTCTCCGACTCTTTTCCTTATATTTATTAATGACTTATTATCTGAAACAACTAATCCAATCAATTGTTTTGCTGACGACAGTACTCTCAGCTTTTCATATTCGTTTCAAGATTCACATCCATGTTCTTCGGATGTTGAACTGCAACGGCAGCGTATGATAAGTTTATTAAATTCTGATCTTGACAGCATTGTACAATGGGGAATAAGACATCGCGTAGAATTTAATGCTTCTAAAACTCAATTTGTCTTTTGTCGTTAAAGCAAAACATACCTCCAATGCCACTATCCATGAGCGGCACTTGCATTGAAGAAACAGAACACCTCTCAGTTCTCGGTATGTGCATTACAGACCACCTTCTGTGGAATGACCACATATTTGACATCGCAAAGAATGCTGCGAGGTGTTTAGGTTTCCTTCGAAGATGCAAAAAGTGCTTTACCCTGCCTGATCTGACTACAGTATATAAAGCATATATTCGACCGAAACTCGAGTATAATTCCAATATTTGGGCAGGTGCTCCTATGACCCACTTGAGTTTTCTAGATAGAATTCAAAAAAGAGCTTTGAAAATGATAGGCGATGGAACAATAACAGAAACATTTACATCTCTTGAGCACCGCCGTAATGTTTCGTGCCTTTCGTTATTCTATCGTTATTTTTACAAACAATGCTCTAGCGAAATAGCCAGCTGCATTCCTCCCCTGAAACGATTCAACCGTAATACTCAAACTGCTAGGAATGCCCATCAGTTTACCCTTGAGCCTAACTTCGGACGTAGATTCTTTCTTTAGTCGTACCACACGAATGTGGAATGCTTTGCCAGGCTCTGTTTTTCCCTCCCATTTTGATATGCAGACCGTTAAAACTAATGTGCATCGGTATCTCCTCTTTTATCCCTCCTCATTTCCCTAATGCTCGTGCGGTGTTTAAACATTTTAAGGGTACACACAAACCCCTTTTGCGCGTTTAAATTATAAAAAAAAACCCATATGGTTTTAAATAAGGGGTCCAACGCTATCTCGTTGTGAATATAGTGTCAAAAGCTATCTGGTTGTGAATGAATGTCCAAGTCCATTTCGTTGTTAATTAGGTGATCAACTCCATCTCATTTTGAATTAAGTTTTCAACACTACCTGGTTGTGAATATAGTGTCCAACACCATCTAGTTCTTAATAAGGTGTACAACGTTATTTCGTTGTAAATTAAGTGTCTACGGCCATCTCGTTGTAAATTAGGTGTCCAACGTTATATCGTTTTAAATCGGGTGTCCAACGCTATATCGTTGTGAATTTAGTGCCCAACGCGATATTTTTGTGAATTTAGTGTCCAAATTCAACGCTATCCAGTTGTTAATTTATTGCCCAAGGCAACGGTTGTGATTTTAGTGTCCAACGTTATCTCGTTGTAAATTTAGAGTTCACAGCTATTTTTTTTGAATTTACTGCCCAACTCTGTCTCGTTTTGAGTTAAGTGTCCGACGCCATCTCGTTGTGAATTTAGTCTGCAAAGCCATTATGTTGTAAATTTAGTGTCCAACACAATCTATTCGTAAAATTGGTGTCTTAAGCTACCTCGTTATCAATTTAGTGTCTTAATCCATTTTCTTGGAAATTAGGTGTCCAACGCTATCTCATTGTAAATTAAGTGCCCAACGCGATCTCTTTGTGAATTCAGTGTCCACATCGAACGCTATCTCGTTGTGAATTTAGTGTCCAAGGCTTTCTGGTTGTGAATGAAGTGTCCAAGTCCATTTCGTTGTAAATTAGGTGTCCAACGCCATGTCCAACGCTACCTGGCTGAGAATTTAGTGTCCCAGTACATCTCGTTGAAAATTAGGTATCCAACTATAAATGGTTTTAAATAAGGTGTCCAACGCTATCTCGTTGTGAATTGTGGATGCCACCAACGTATCGTATATAATGGTGAACTAACTTCCACAATAAGACTGGATTTTATTACCAAAACGATTTACTTTATTTCATTAAATATTCTAGACAAAAGATGGACGGCGAAATAAGCTTAAAGCGTCTGTCTGTAACAACTGAAGAAGAATACTTAAAACGTCTGGCTGTAACATCTGTCGTATCGAAAGAGTTATATGGAGGGGACTTGTGTGGTGTGGAACGAGGTCCACGAAATTAACTCTGTTTTTTTTTTTTTTTTTTTTCTGAACGTCTGAGCATTATTATATCTATCCATGTTGTTTGTTAATGTCAGCGAATAAGTGGTACTCACAGCTGGTGTTCGTGTTGGTGTGATAGTGACAGCAGAATTATTTTCGACGAAGGCTGGTTTTAATCTCTCTGTTGACACAGTAGTTGGTTTTCCATCAATGCTGATTTTAAAAACAAAACCGATAAGCGATCGATGATTTCGTAGTTTCCATGGTTAGGTTGTTCCGATGGTTTCTTAACACTATCCACTCGGATGAAAACGTGTGTGCATGAGTACAGAGTTCCTTGGGAAAATGCTCTGGCCTTGTTGTGATGTGCTGATGGAGCTGATCGGACTTCTGTCATGAAAACACGGAACTGCTCAATGAAATCTTGAGAATCTATATTTTATTCCTCGTCGATGAAGTACTCACCGGGTAGTCGCAGAGTTGCTCCATATAACATCTCAGCTGCGCTTGCTTTAATGTCTTTTTCAACCTGGTTCGTAGTCCGAGAAGTACGACGGGCAGGATTCTTGTGAAGTTGTTTGTGCTGTGGCACATTATAGCGGATTTCAATGACCGGTGCCATCGTTTAAACATGCCTTTAGAGGCAGGGTGAAATATAGTCGTTCTGTTTGGGTGCATCCGATGAGTTAAATCAATGCCTCAAATAAACGTGATTCAAACTGTGAGCCTCTTTCACTGGTTATTGTTAAAGGTGCCGGCTTATCCATCCAGAGAAGAATGCATTGACAACGGTGTCTGCAGTAACATCTTTTATCGGAACTGCTTCTGGCCAGCGAGTGGAGCGATTTATGAACGTCAAACAATAGCGATAACCTTCGTACAATGGCATCATGATGATGTCAATGTGGATATGTTTCGCTGGGTATCTCTATATGCTGTGGTATATTTTTAACATGTCAGTGTACCTTGCTTCGATGGCACGGTAGACACCTTCGTGTCTAGTTGATTCATGGAAGGCCAGACGTATCGTTGAGCTATGGCTTTCTTTGTTGCACGACTGCTTGGGTGTGACGGTTTGTGTATGTTCTCGAATATTTTTCGTCTTAGTGGCAGCGGTATAAATGGGTGAACTGTTGACAATGTGACAGTAGATGAGCTTATCTCCGTCGATTTTAAGCTGGAAAAGTTCGAGTGCGGTAATTGATTTAGGTAGCAATAGTTGTTGAAGTTCTTCGTCGCGTGTTTGATGATCTGCTATGTCAGTGGTTGATATGATTGTAGGCATGTTTATTGTTTGGATTTTTGACATTGCATCAGCCACTACGTTTGACTTTCCAGGTGTGTGGACTATGTTAGTTTTGAACTCGCTGGTGTAATATAATTGTCGTTGTTGTCTTGGTAAGGCTTCATCTGAACGTTGTGCGAAGGCAAAAGACAAGGACGGTGGTCAGTTATCACCGTTACATTTATGTATAAATGGGTGAACTGTCTTGTTGACAATGTCACAGTAGATGAGCTTTTCTGCGTCGATGTTAAGCTGGAAAAGTTCGAGTGCGGTAGTTGATTCAGGTCGCAATAGTTGTTAAAGTTCTTCGTCGCGTGTGTGATGATCTGCAATGTCAGTGGTTGATATGATTTTAGGCATGTTTATTGTTTGGATTTTTGACATTGCATCAGCCACTACGTTTGACTTTCCAGGTGTGTGGACTATGTTAGTTTTGAACTCGCTGGTGTAATATAATTGTCGTTGTTGTCTTGGTAAGGCTTCATCTGAACGTTGTGCGAAGGCAAAAGACAAGGACGGTGGTCAGTTATCACCGTTACATTTATGTATAAATGGGTGAACTGTCTTGTTGACAATGTCACAGTAGATGAGCTTTTCTGCGTCGATGCTAAGCTGGAAAAGTTCGAGTGCGGTAGTTGATTCAGGTCGCAATAGTTGTTAAAGTTCTTCGTCGCGTGTTTAAAGATTCGCAATGTCACTGGTTGATATGATTGTAGGCATGTTTATTGTTTGGATTCTTGACATTGCATCAGCCACTACGTTTGACTTTACTTTCCAGGTGTGTGGACTATGTTAGTTTTGAACTCGCTGGTGTAATATAATTGTCGTTGTTGTCTAGGTAAGGCTTCATCTGAACGTTGTGCGAAGGCAAAAGATAAGGACGGTGGTCAGTTATCACCGTTACATTTATGTATAAATGGGTGAACTGTCTTGTTGACAATGTCACAGTAGATGAGCTTTTCTGCGTCGATGCTAAGCTGGAAAAGTTCGAGTGCGGTAGTTGATTCAGGTCGCAATAGTTGTTAAAGTTCTTCGTCGCGTGTTTGATGATTCGCAATGTCACTGGTTGATATGATTGTAGGCATGTTTATTGTTTGGATTCTTGACATTGCATCAGCCTCTACGTTTGACTTTCCAGGTGTGTGGACTATGTTAGTTTTGAACTCGCTGGTTTAATATAATTGTCGTTGTTGTCTTGGTAAGGCTTTATCTGAAAGTTATGCGAAGAAAGACAAGGACGGTGGTCAGTTATCACCGTTATGTCGGTGGCTAGTTATCACCTTTATGTTTCGTCCTTCGATCAAAACTGTTTGCCTTTGTAGATTGCCAGCAACTCTCGGTCGTAGGCACTGTAGCTCGATTCATCTTTGCTCAGTTTCTTTATGAAGAATCCCAGAGGTTGAGGAAAGCCGTCGACGGTCTGGTCAAGTGCTGCACCGATTGACCTGTCCGATGCATTACAGCTTAATGTGAGGGTCTTGTTTGGTATCGGGAATACCAATTGAACGGCGTCGACCAGCTATTGTTTGCACTTCCCAAAAGCATTTTCTGGCCGAGTGTTGCAAACAATTTCGGTTTTGTCGTTTTTCTTTACCATTGGTGCCAATTCGATGAGTGTAGCGTGGACTTCGGCTGCATTTGGCATGTTTGGATTGCCTCGACTTTCGGTGGTTTGATGCCCGATTCGTTAATTCTGTAGCCAAGATAGTCGACGGTCGGTTGACCAAATACGTAAGTTTCTCAAGAACCATTCGTAAATGCTACTCGTGTTCTTCGAGGTTCTTCGATGCGATCAGGATGTCATCAATGTAGACTTTGCAGAAAGCAAGCTCTCGCAAAATGGAATCCATAGACCAAAAGTCATCATGTTGAAATGAAAAATCCAAACGGCGTGATAACGGCCATTTTTGGTCGATCTTCTGGCATTACTGGTATCTGGTAGTATGCTTTTGTCAGATCGAGGGTTAAGAAGATTTTGCATCCGTGGAAGTTGAACATGAAATCGCGTACATTGGGAATCGGGTAGCGGTCTGGAATGGTGATTTTATTTAAACGGCGGCAGTCACCGCAGGCACGCCATTCTCCGTTCTCCTTTTGTACCAGATGTAGATGACTTTCCCACTAACTTTTGGATGGCTCACAGATTCCTTGTTGCAACATGCTTGTAGTACGGATGGTTGAAATTGACCGTGAGAATGGTTGGCTGTGAAGAATGGCTTAGGTTTGATGGAGAAAAATGGTTCCTCTCTGCAGCAATTAATCTTCGGCGACGAAGACCAACGAGCATACCATAATGTTTGATAAAGTCCGCAACGAGAATTGGTTGTGTGACATCAGCTATTGTAAATATCCAAAGATGTGGACGTCGTAGTTTTGATGGTTGATCCGTTCGAAAAGTTTGGAGTTTGATAGAGATTTCCTTGTATTATTTCCACCTCTTTTGTGTTGATTAGGAATGACAGAAATGTCCGCTCCGGTGTGCACTAAAAACTTTAAACCACTCGTTCGGTCTCGCCTCCAGAGGTGCCTGCGTGGTTGTCTGAAGGGCTTAGTGGTTTAAAGTTGTTTTGTTTTGTTGAAAATCACATGGTTCTCTGCAATTTCATGCCTTATCCCCGAATCTTTTGTTATAATAACAATAAGTTTGTTTCTGAGTGTTTCGTGAACGACTGGAGGATCTACAACGGCTGTTATTTCCCAGTTTTGAACCCAAATATCTTATCTCTTTTGAAAGCATGTTGAAATGAACTTCTTATCCTGATTGATCTGTCTTTGAAAGAGATGGTTTTTCTGTTTCTACCGCCAAGATGGATGGACATGAAAAATCGATTATTTTGTCAGCTTGGATGGCAAGTTTGGCTACCCGTGACACTTATTGCCAAGATGCCTCTTATTTGTTCGGGGAGTTGTTCGAAAAAGAAAGATCGAAGAACGTTTTTTGGGAAAGAGCTTCCCGCTAAGTTTCTCAAACGCTGCAGGAGATTTGATAGTTTCTCTTCCGAAATCTCAGTGCCACGGAGGAGACGTTAGAGTTTGGATTCACTGGTTTCGTCAAATGAAGAAATTAAGCGTTCTTTGATAGCATCGTAGCTATTTATAACAGGCGTTGCTGCAAGAATGTCTGGAAAAGTCTAAATTCACGAGAACGTAGCGATACTTCATGGTATCTGCGGTGATACGTGAAATTGCGAATGCGGCTTCCACTTGTACAAACCAGAGTGAAGGGTTTTCTCGCCAGAAGCGTGGAATTTTGACCACTCTTACTGCGTTTACCTCAGGACTATCCTCAGCTTTCGTGTTATTGTCGTCAATTTGCGCGTTGTTTTACATTTTGTAGAACTATTGTGTCGTCGGGAGTTGTGCGGAACAAAATGGGCTGCGCAAAAATATGGAAAAATCAAGAAATTTGTATGATCTCGTTGATCACGTCGGGATCACCAAATTGTGGATGCCATAAACCTATCGTATATAATGTTGAACTACTTCCACAATAAAACTTACTACAATAATGATTTACTTTATTTCATTAAATATTCTAGACAAAAGATGGACGGCGAAATAATAATAGGTTCGCCATCTGGTTGTAGTAATTAATGTCCCCACAGAATATAGTGTCCGACACCATCTAGTTCTTAATTAGGTGTACAACTTTATTTCGTTGTTAATATAATGTCCACGGCCATCGCGTTTTAAATAAGGTGTCCAACGCTATATTGTTGTGAATTTAGTATTCAACACCATCTCGTTGTAAATTAATTGTCTAACGCTACGACGTTGTGAATTTAGTGTCGAACACTGTCGTTTAGTGAATTTAGTGTCCCACGCTATTTCGTTATGAATTTAGTGTCCAACGCCATCTGGTTGTGAATTTAGTGTTTGAAGCAGCCATCGCGTTGTTAATTAAGTGTCCAACACTATGCCGTTGTGAATTTAGTGTCCACCACCATCTCGTTGTAAATTAGGTGTGCAACGCTATATGGTTTTATATCAGGTTTTTAATGACATCTCGTTGTAAACTAGGTGTCCAAGGATATATGGTTTTAAATTAGATCTCCGACGCTAACTCGTTGTCAATTTATTGTCCAATGCCATCTCGTTGTAAATTAATTGTCCAACTCTATATAGTTTTAAATTACGGGGACATTAATTACCACAATTAGATGGCGAATCTATCACATTAAAGAAATTCAAGTCATTAATCCATCGAACTCTTTCGATACGACAGATGTTACAGCCAGACGTTTTAAGTATTCTTTTTCAGTTGTTACAGACAGACGCTTTAAGATTATTTCGCCATCCATCTTTTTGTCTAGGATTATTAATGAAATAAAGTCAATCGTTTTTTGTAGTTAAACCAAGTTTTATTGTGGAATTTGTAACCCCGACGTGATCAGCGAGATCATACGAATTTCTTGATTTTGACATATTTTTGCGCATCGCATTTTGTTCCGCACAATTCCCGACGACACAGAAGTTCTACAAAATGCAAAACAACGCTTAAATTGACGACAATAACACGAAAGCTGAGGATAGTCCTGAGGTAAACGCAGTAAGAGTGGTCAAAATTCCCTGCTTCTGGCGAGAAAACCCTTCACTCTGGTTTGTACAAGTGGAAGCCGCATTCGCAATTTCACGTATCACCGCAGATACCACGAAGTATCTTGCTGTTTGTTTTAGACATTCTTTCAGCACTGCCAGTTATAAATAGCTAAGATGCTATCAGAGAACGCTAAATTTCTTCATTTGATGAAACCAGTGAATCCAAACTCCAACGTCTCCTCCGTGGCACTGAGATTTCGGAAGAGAAACCATAAAATCTTCTGCAGCGTTTGAGAAACTTAGCGGGAAGCTCTTTCCCAGAAAACGTTCTTCGATCTTTCTTTCTCGAACAACTCCCCGAACACATAAGAGGCATCTTGGTGCTGGAGGTCACGGATTTAACAAAACTGGCCATCCAAGCTCACAAAATAATCCATTATTCACGTCCCTCCATCTTGGCGGTAGAAACAGCAAAACCATCTCCTTCAAAGACAGATCAATCAGGATTAGAAGCTCATTTCAACATGCTTTCAAAAGAGATAAGATATTTGGGTTCAAAACTGGGAAATAACAGCCGTTGAAGATCCTCCAGTCGTTCACGAAACACTCAGAAACAAACTTATTTTTATTTTAACAGAAGATTCGTGGATAAGGCACGAAATTGCAGAAAACCATGTGATTTTCAACAAAACAAAACAACTTTAAACCACTAAACCCTTCAGACAACCACGCAGGCACCTCTGGAGGCGAGACCGAACGAGTGGTTTAAAGTTCTTAGTGGACACCGGAATCATTCCTAATCAACACAAAAGAGGTGGGAATAATACAAAGAAATCCGTATGGAACTCCAAACTTTTCGCAGCGAACGGATCCACCATCAACACCTTCGGTTCAACAACTATATCACTTAACCTTGGTCTACGACGTCCATATCTTTGGACATTTACAAAAGCTGACTTCACTCAACCAATTCAATGCTCGTTGATCTTCGTCACCGAAGATTAATTGATGCAGAGACGAACTTTTTTTCTCCATCAACTCGCATCCATTCTTCACAGCTTACCATTCTCACAGTCAATTTCAGCCATCCGTACTACAAGCTACTCAAGGATTATAGAAAGTGAGCAAACCTATTGCATGCAAAACAGCTGCGCACAATGTTCACCACTACATTACAACAAAAGGTCAACCAGTTGCCGAAAGAGGCCGTCGTCTTACAGGTGAGAAACTATAAGCCGCCAAACGAGAATTTAACAACATTGCTGCGGTAAATTTTACCACAACAAGTTTCACCAACCCATTTTCCTTTATTAACATTTTATTTCCAATTCCTTTCTGGTGTGGCTCCAAAATGCTTCAAGAGTACAGTAGAAACCTGGACCATCAGCCAGAGGACTGCTGTTTTAGTATTTTGGAAAAGCAACCAATCTAGGTTCCATCGATAAACGTGAGACAGGGGGTCCACACCATTCATTGTGAGACGGAAGGTCCACTATTCGAGCGATTGTTTGACAGAAGTTCGAAAAAGAGGAAAAGGCATGATGAATATGACCCATGTCCAACAATGTGTGAATTATAATCACACCAACGTAAATTTAGTATGGCCGAGTGCCCACCATAAAGTGTCTGACATTAAAGTAAGATCACAATGCGACGCGTTTCCCTTTTTAATTTATCTGCGCGAAGGTCTACGGATTTCAAATAATTAATTTCTCTGGAAATCCCACCATTTTAGTTGGAAATGGTAATAGTTTTGTCTAACAAGAATATTTTTCTCAAAGTACTTAGTTTGGGCCGGTTTGGGCTGGGGAATTTGCGCGTAGTTTCATAGTTTTTCACTTGATTTTTTATAATATGGAATTGACGGTAGAAGGCTGAACACGTCCACTGAGCCAATGGGGATCGCATCCTCAACGCATGTGATCGCGTGCAATGGTTGTTTCACTGCTCTCGGTCGCACTTCTTAGCCTATGAGGGCAGGATGCGGCTGTATGACCGAGACAAGAACACCACCACGCAAAGATCAGAAGAGGATGGCCATATGGTCGTGGTAAAAGTGGACGAGCAAGCCCTCCATTTTGGTGACTTTGATATAAGCCTTGAAAAGATTTGGAAGTATAAAAAAAAAAAAAAAGAAAGTGAAAAATTATTTGAAAAGGAGAAATTTCGAAAATCCTTTTACGATTGATTGGAAGATAGCTTTGGAGAAAATTCAGAGTTGGATATCTGAAACAAGAGTTTACAACAGTAGGAGAGGAATATTCTTGTTGGAGGAACGAGAGATTTGGATATTCGCAAAGCTAAGTATTTATGTGTCTGGTTGTGGCCAGAAATTTTTAGCTGGTTGTGTTGTAATTAGTTAAGTTGAATTCGTTTTGTTTTGTGACCCTGTGTGGGGCAAAATTATATTCGTTTAGGCCTTCGCTGCCCAATCGTTTCTCTACCAAGATTGTGGGACTCGTGACCCTTTTTGTTCTTTTGGTACCGTTTGACCTTCAGCTTATCGTTTAGCATTGTGATTTTCCTTTGTGTCGTTTTGTCACAAACTATTGTTAGTATTTGGCATTTACCTTAATTTTTTTATTTCGATAATTGGCCTTTTGCCAATATTGAAAAAAGATTGTTCCTTGTTTTGTTGTCGAAAAGATTCTGGGTTTTAGTCCAGGCCTTCAGCCAAGGTTTCCCAGACAAACCAATACATTTTCTAACCAATAAAATAATTCAACTTCCACTTTGGAATATAACTCTTGTGTTTACCTTCAATATTTTGAAGACCTTTTTCAGATCCCTATTGGTAAGGCAAACTACCATTAAAGTTTCCTGGCGCCCATTCATATATCAGTACGCTCCTGCACTTTTATATGCATTCAGGTATTTAATAACATTTGATATTAATTCAATCTTTTTATCGTTTTATTAATCGAGCGCGATTAATAAAACCCTTTTTTAGCGAATCCACTCCCAAGCTGAGCTACCGGAGGCAGCACTGTATTTGCTGTCGGCCTATGAATTTTTTTTTTTCAAACATATCGACGTTTGACGTTTGCCATTAATTTGTAATTTTATATTCTCAAGTGCCGCGGCACATTGTTCTTGTGCTTTCGTTTGTTTTCCACCTAAAATCCAATCTAAATTCGCGTTTGATTATTATCATAACACATTGTTCTTGTGCTTTCGTTTGCTTTTCTCCTAAAATCCAACTTAAATTCGCGTTTAATTATTTCATAGCAACATGATGCAACAAAGAATCTGTGAGCCATCCAAAAGTGAGTGGTCAAGTCCTCTACATCTGGTACAAAAGATGACAACGTGATGACTTTTGGTCTATGCAACGCTGCACAGTCATTCCAGGGACTGATGGATTCCATTTCGCGAGAGCTTGATTTCTGCAAAGTCTACACTGATGACATCCTGATAGCATCGAAGAAACTCGCAGAACAGGATCAGCATTTACGAACGGTTTTTGAGAAACTCCATCAACACGGATTGTCCATTAACACGTTTCCAAGTGCGTATTAGGTCAACCGACCGCCGACTATCTTGGCTACAGAAATAACGAATCGGGCATCAAACCACATGAAGAGAAAGTCGAGGCAATCCGTAACTATCCCAAACTCAAAACAGTTGCTGAGCTGCGCAGGTTTTTGGGATCATGGAACTTTTATCGAATGAACATGCCAAACGCAGCCAAAGTCCACGCTCCGTTCATCGAATTGGCACCAATGGTGAAGAAAAATGACAAAACCGAAATTGTTTGGAACACTCGGGCAAAAGATTTTTTTGAGAAGTGCAAACAATTTCTGGTCGTGCCCGTCCAATTGGTATTCCGGATACCAAGACACTAACATTAAGCTGTGATGCATCGGACAAGTCAATCGGTGCAGCACTTGACCGGACCGTCGACGGCTTTCCTCAACCTCTGGGATTCTTCATAAAGAAACTGAGCAAAGATGAATCGAGGTACAGTGCCTACGACCGAGAGTTGCTGGCAATCTACAAAGGCATACCGTTTTGATTGAAGGACGAAACATAACGGTGATAACTAGCCACCGACATAACGGTGATAACTGACCACCGTCCTTGTCTTTCTTCGCACAACTTTCAGATAAAGCCTTACCAAGACAACAACGACAATTATATTACACCAGCGGGTTCAAAACTAACATAGTCCACACACCTGGAAAGTCAAACGTAGTGGCTGATGCAATGTCAAGAATCCAAACAATAAACATGCCTACAATCATATCAACCAGTGACATTGCAGATCATCAAACACGCGACGAAGAACTTCAACAACTATTGCGACCTGAATCAACTACCGCACTCGAACTTTTCCAGTTAAAAATCGACGCAGAAAAGCCCATCTACTGTGACATTGTCAACAAGACAGTTCACCCATTTATTCGAAAACATTTACAACCCGTCACACCCAAGCAGTCGTTCAACAAAGAAAGCCATGGCTCAACGATACGTCTGGCCTTCCATGAATCGCGACATCGCCAACTGGGCACGAAGGTGTCTACCGTGCCAGCGAAGCAAAGTACACCGACATGTTAAAAATATACCACAGCATATAGATGATGCCATTGTCCGAGCGTTATCGCTATTGTTTGAGGTTCATAGATCGTTTCACTCGCTGGCCAGAAGCAGTTCCGATAAAAGATGTTACTGCAGACACCGTTGTCCATGCATTCTTCTCTGGATGGATAAGCCGATTCGGTGCACCTTTAACAATAACCAGTGATAGAGGCTCACAGTTTGAATCACGTTTATTTGAGGCATTGATTTAACTCATCGGATGCACCCAAACAGAACGACTATATTTCACCCTGCCTCTAAAGGCATGTTTAAACGATGGCACCGGTCATTGAAATCCGCTATAATGTGCCACAGCACAAAAAACTTCACAAGAATCCTGCCCGTCGTACTTCTCGGACTACGAACCAGGTTGAAAAAGACATTAAAGCAAGCGCAGCTGAGATGTTATATGGAGCAACTCTGCGACTACCCGGTGAGTACTTCATCGACGAGGAATAAAATACAGATCCTCAAGATTTCATTGAGCAGTTCCGTGTTTTCATGAGAGAAGTCCGATCAGCTCCATCAGCACATCACAACAAGACCAGAGCATTCTCCCAAGGAACTCTGTACTCATGCACACACGTTTTCATCCGAGTGGATAGTGTTAAGAAACCATCGGAACAACCTAACCATGGAAACTACGAAATCATCGATCGCTTATCGGTTTTGTTTTTAAAATCAGCATTGATGGAAAACCAACAGAGAGATGTGCTCATGTGGGGACATTAATTACCACAACCAGATGGCGAAGATCACATTAAAGAAATGCAAGTCATCATCCCACCGAACTCTTTCGATACGACAGATGTTACAGCCAGACGTTTTAAGTATTCTTCTTCAGTTGTTACAGACAGACGCTTTAAAATTATTTCGCCGTCCATCTTTTTGTCTAGAATATTTAATGATATAAAGTCAATCGTTTTTGTAGTAAAATCAAGTTTTCACTATTATAGTAAGTAGTAGTTCACCATTATATACAATTCGTTGGTGGCATCCACAAAATAAGGTGTCCAACGCTATCTCGTTGTGAATATAGTGTCCCACGCCATCTCGTTTAAAATAGGTATTAAAAGTTATATCGTTTTAAATCAGTTGTCCAA
The DNA here is from genome assembly GCA_963971375.1 of Platycheirus rosarum. NCBI lineage: Eukaryota > Metazoa > Arthropoda > Insecta > Diptera > Syrphidae > Platycheirus > Platycheirus rosarum. The sequence continues at coordinate 64,786,416 of OZ020507.1, read as the reverse complement.
CGCTATATCGTGTTGAATTTAGTGTCCAACGTCATCTTTTTGTGAATTCAGTGCCCAACGCGTATTTTTTGTCAACCGCCATCTCGTTGTAAATTAAATGTTCAACTCTATCTCGTTGTGAATTATGTGACCAATGCTGCCTGGTTGTGAATTAAGTGTCCAACGTTATCTCGTTGTAAATTAGGTGCCAACGCTATATGCTTTTAAAAAAGTCTCCAATGCTAACTCCTGCGAATTTAATGTCCAACGCTATCTCGTTCTAAATAAGGTTTACAAAAAACTTATTTCGTTGTGAATTTAGTGTCCACCGTCATTTCGTTGTAAATTAGGTGTCTAACGCTATATGGTTTTAAATCAGGTTTTCAAAGACATCGGGTTGTAAAATAGGTGTCCAACGTTTAATGGTTTTAAATTAGATGTCCAACGCTTACTCGTTGTGAATTTAGTGTCCAAAGTCGTCTCGTTGAAAATTAAGTGTCCAACTTTCTTTCGTTGTGAATTTAGTGTCTACCGCCATCTCGTTGTAAATTAGATGTTCAACTCTATCTCGTTGTGAATAAAGTGTCCAACGCTAATTGGTTGTGAATTTAGTGTCCAACGTTATCTCCTTGTAACTTTATCTCGTTTTGAAGTAAGTGTCCGACGCCATCTGGTTGTCAATTTCGTGTGCAACGTCATCTCTTTGTTAATTTAGTGTCCAATGATAAATGATAGATCTTTATTAACAGCAAAATTATACATATTGGTCTTATAACCGCACAATTTACACAGAGTTATGATAATAATATCTTGCTTCTGAAAAATTTTTGTAATGTTTGAAAAACGATAACTTTAGAGAAAAAAATGTACATTGAAAAGAAAAGCTGATAAAAAACCTTTCACATGAAGAAAAAAAATATAATTGTAATAATATAATTATGATAATAATTTTACTAATATTAATCTAATATCACAGCTAAATTAAATAAATAAACGAAATTCATAGATACAAATTATTAAGAGCTAATATTAACACTTAAACAAAATAAAGGTACATATTAACATTTAGGTACATGTACTAAGAAATAATATTAAATAAGAACAGTAAATGCATAAAGTAAACACGAGCTGATAAATAACAATCAACATTGTTGATACAAAAAATAATTAATTAACGGAAAATAGAAATATGGAACATGTTATAAATAAAAAAAAAGATAAACAGCAACAGTTTAACAAATAAAAAATAAATAAATAGTTAATAAATAAGCAGATAAATAAATACATAAATAAATAAATAAATAAGTAAATAAGTAAATAAAAAAATATATATATAAAAAATTAATAATAAGATGTACATAAATAAATAAATAAATAAACAAGAAGATCTATAATATGTTTTGAAATAAGTAACTACAACAAATTAATTCATAAGATTTAAAATCAGAATGTTATCTGACATAGAATAATTAAATGAGTATTTTAAATAAAGTTTTGAAATTCTTGAAGAAATAGCGTCGTCGTTAGATTGATCATGCAGTTCGAGGGTTGAAAAGTGCCAAGGAGATCAGTATTTTAAGTAGCTTGTTTTGAGATATTTGTAGTTTTTGTATGTGTGTTTTTGCACATTTTCCCCAAATGGGGCATCCATATAACATGAACGATTGAAAAATTGTTTTGTAAATGATGAGTTTGTTTTCTCTACTAAGAAGTGATTTTCTGTTTATGAAAGGATACATTATTTTAATGGTCTTATTCACTTTATCTACGGTGTTAGCAATTTGCTTGCTATAAGTTAATTTTGTATCTAAAGTTATACCCAGATATTTAACATTGTCCTTCCAATTGACATCTTTATTATCCATTTTTAGGGGGTAACTAGGAAAAAAACAAGTATTCCTTTTTCATGTGAAAAAGATAGCTTGCGTTTTCCAAGCATTTACATTAATTTTCCATTTGTGAAAATATCTTAATATTGTATTTAGAGCTGATTGAAGGTTGGTTTCAATAACAGAACCAAACACATAAGAAGAGTAAATACCTGTATCATCAGCATACATAGCAATATCACAGTTGGGAAGTTTCAGAAAATCGGAAGTGTTAATATTATACATATAAGGACCTAAAACGGACCCTTACGGTACACCTGCAGGAATGTTATGTTCTGCTGAATAACCGTTATTAACAGATACAACATATTTTCGATCTGTTAAAAAACTTTTGATGAGATTAACTATATAATTTGGGAAGCCAAAACTTAACATCTTATTTATTAAAGCATCGTGCCACACTGAGTCGAAAGCTTTTTCTACATCAAGTAACACTAAACCTGTAGATTTTTGCGCAGCAAATGAATTTTTTATATGTTGTGTGATTCTGTCTACCTGATGAATTGTGCTGTGTTTATTTCTAAATCCGAACTGTTGTGGGAGTAAAATATTTGTTTCATCTAAAACTTTGACGATTTTTGTAATTATTAGCTTTTCAAACAATTTGCCTAAAGAGCTGAGCAAACTGATTGGTCTGTAATTGGAAGATAAGTTTGCAGAACTTCCAGGCTTGAGAATAGGGATTATTTTCGCCTTTTTCCAATTCTTTGGAAAGTACTGTAACTTAATACAAACATTAAATAAGAATAAAATTGCCTCTATGCCACGTTTAGGTAACTTTTTGAGGCACAGATTTTGTATGTTATCAAAACCAGATGATTTTCTCATGTTTAGATTTGATATCAAATAACTAAGCTCTTCATATGAGATAAAGTTGTTCAGGTCAACTTGTAACGGTGATATGCTCAAATTATATATTTTGTCAACCACCATTAATAAAGTGACATTGTTGCCTAGTCCGCTAGAAACAAGATGATTGTTCTGAAAGTTGGAGGCTAATATGTCGGCTTTTTGCGAGTATGTAAAAGAAGCGTTTTGTAAATCTAGAGTAGGAATTACCGAAAACTTTTTTTTCATAATTTTGGCAATATTCTAAAAGGGATTACTGCATTTATCAAGGCTTTGCAGTTTGAAATTCCAGCTGCGATTACGAAATATATTAATCTCTGTTTAAATTAGTTCGTTAAGAAATTTTACATCTTCTTGATAAATGTATACTCTATATCTTTGCCAATATCTTCTTGAGGCATTACGGGTTTTAATTAAATTAATTATGTACCTTGGAAGTTTTAAGTTGTTAATGGCACACTTTAGCTTCTTTGGAACCGACTGATCAACTGCGTTTTTTATAATTGTTGTTAATTTTTCCGTACAAATATCTACCTGCGAATTGTCATCAACTACTCCAAAAATGTCGGTTTGATTGGCGAGACTTAAGTTTATATCCCTGCGATACCGCGTCCAGTTAGCATTTCTGACATCCAGAAAATAGTGTTCGGTTTTTTCTGGTGTTTGAAGAACGCCAGACAGTAATGGTAGATGATCCGAGCTTAAGTCATTTACTACAATGGGTTGGGTAAAAAGTTGTGGGATATTTGTTAAATGTAAATCTAAGGTAGACGGTTTTGATCTCGTATTAGACGGAAAATACGTTGGTGAACCAGGATATAAAAATTCAAATGGATAAGTAGTATTAAGTTCGTGGAGAACGTTTCCCCACGCATTTGCCCGTAAACACCCCTAACTTCTGTGTCTACAGTTGAAATCACCGCCAACTAAATAGTTGCCTTGTATATTAACAATTTTACGAAGATTATTTTTAAGCTAGGAGAAGGAGATCCACCTGGAAAATAAACAGAGAAAATCAAGATACTCCTACCGTTCGAGAAAAACAACTCAATCCCTACATTTTCAATTAATCTTGTATTCAATTTAGGCAATAATTTGTGTTTTAGGTTTTTTTTAATAAGTAAAGCAACGCCTGTCGTATCTGTTCTGTTCAGACGGTAGCATGCATATACTTATAACGGGTGATTTTTTAAGAGCTTGAGAACTTTTTTTTTAAACAAATTTGCAAAATCTCATCGGTTCTTTATTTGAAACGTTAGATTGGTCCATGACATTTACTTTTTGAAATTTAATTTCATTTAAATGTTGACCGCGGCTGCGTCTTAGGTGGTCCATTCGGAAAGTCCAATTTTGGGCAACTGTAGACTTCAGACTTGACGTAGCCCCACAAAAAATAATCTAAAGGCGTCAAATCGCATGATCTTGGTGGCCAACTTACCGGTCCATTTCTTGAGATGAATTGTTCTCCGAAGTTTTCACTCAAAATGGCCATAGAATCGCGAGCTGTGTGGCATGTAGCGCCATCTTGTTGAAACCACATGTCAACCAAGTTCAGTTCTTCCATTTTTGGCAACAAAAAGTTTGTTAGCATCGAACGATAGCGATCGCCATTCACCGTAACGTTGCGTCCAACAGCATCTTTGAAAAAATACGGTCCAATGATTACACCAGCGTACAAACCACACCAAACAGTGCATTTTTCGGGATGCATGGGCAGTTCTTGAACGGCTTCTGGTTGCTCTTCACTCCAAATGCGGCAATTTTGCTTATTTACGTAGCCATTCAACCAGAAATGGGCCTCATCGCTGAACAAAATTTGTCGATAAAAAAGCGGATTTTCTGCCAACTTTTCTAGGGCCCATTCACTGAAAATTCGACGTTGTGGCAGATCGTTCGGCTTCAGTTCTTGCACGAGCTGTATTTTATACGGTTTTACACCAAGATCTTTGCGTAAAATCTTCCATGTGGTCGAATAACACAAACCCAATTGCTGCGAACGGCGACGAATCGACATTTCACGGTCTTCAGCAACACTCTCAGAAACAGACGCAATATTCTCTTCTGTACGCACTGTACGCATTCGTGTGGTTGGTTTAATGTCCAATAAAGTAAACTGAGTGCGAAACTTGGTCACAATCGCATTAATTGTTTGCTCACTTGGTCGATTATGTAGACCATAAATCGGACGTAAAGCGCGAAACACATTTCGAACCGAACACTGATTTTGGTAATAAAATTCAATGATTTGCAAGCGTTGCTCGTTAGTAAGTCTATTCATGATGAAATGTCAAAGCATACTGAGCATCTTTCTCTTTGACACCATGTCTGAAATCCCGCGTGATCTGTCAAATACTAATGCATGAAAATCCTAACCTCAAAAAAATCACCCGTTATTATGTGAAAATGTTACTTCAGGTGTTAACCAAGTCTCACGTACAAGGCCAACATCGACATTATTTTTACATAAGAAGGAAAAATATTCAAAAGACTTATTACGAATGCTTTTTGCATTCCAACATACCACATTTAGTTGTACTGTCATTACTTTAATTGAGCATATAAATATTTTAAAGATAATTGTGCCATTACTTGGAATTGATCGGACTTATTTTTACAATTTGGAAGCTGGCTTGTCATTTCAATAAATAGAGATTGAATTTCCTCAAGAGAAAAAAGATCATTTTCATCAGACGATGTAGGTGCTGCAACAGGTTTCTTTGTTGAATTTGAATATTGGGTCGAGTTTTGAAACCCCTCCACTGCTTTTGTGCATACTTAATGTTGTTGTTGTTGAAACAAAAAGTTTTTATATTGCAATTACGCTCACCATGTCCATACATCTGACAATTCCTACATTGTGTAATGAGATTTTTTGGGCGACGATGGAAGTCCCATTTAATTTGTGTTTTAAAAACAGATTTAAAGTTTTTTCTTAAATCACTCATTCGAATTGATGCACTTTCAAGGTTAACAATATAGAAGGTATCTATGTAGTGTTCATAACGCTTAGATACAATTTTAATGTCTACACATTTTAAGCCCATTGTATTGACCGAAAAGAACAACCTTAAATGTTTTGGTGTTAGGCAAATCATGTGAGAAAAACTGACAGTTTGAAGTCTTCAGCCCGAAGAGTGTTTTATTATATGATTCAATGCTATCACAAATGATTTTAATTCCGATTGAAATTTTTTTAATTGAATAGTTTTCAATTTTTAATTCTTTCATTAGTTTATGAATGAACTCGGAATTTTTTTTGCAACACTTTAACAGGCGGCACTAACACTTTTTTTGGGGTTGGATTTTCAAGACACGTGTCATCGGTAATGTCCGTATCGGGTAGGCATTGAAGTGGGTTCCAATAATTACTATTGGTACCCAACTTAATGTTTTTTTTGCGATGACGACATGTCTTTTTCAGTTGGGTTGCGAGTTGCGACTCCTCTTGAGAGTTTCGCTTTTTTGAATACCTATGGGGTGTATTTTACTAGGCACTAGGTCGGGTCGAAAAAAACACGTCGTTTGCAGACGATGATCTGACTCTGACTCGTTGTGAATTAAGTGTCCAACGCTAATTGGTTGTGGGTTTAGTGTCCAACGTTATCTCGTTGTAAATTTAGAGTTCACCGCTTTCTCTTGTGAATGTATTGCCCAACTTTATCTCGTTTTGAAGTAGGTGTCCGACGCCATATGGTTGTCAATTTCGTGAGCAACGTCATCTCGTTGTTAATTTAGTGTCCAACGCAATCTAGTCGTAAATTAGGTGTCCAACGTTATCTCGTTATCAATTTAGTGTATAAGCCAATTTCTTGTAAATTAAGTGTCCAATGCCATCTCTTTGTGAATTAAGTGACTAACACGATTTTTTTGTGATTTTAGTGTCCGTACCCAACTCTATCTAGTTGTGAGTTTAGTATCTAAGGCTTCCTGGTTGCGAATTCAGTGTCCAACGCCATCTCGTTGTAAATAAGGTGTCCAACGTTATTTCGTTGTGAATTTAGTGTCCAACTTCATCTCGTTGTAAATTAGGTAATCAAATCTATCTCGTTTTGAATTAAGTGTCCAACGCCATCTCGTTATAAATTAGGTGTACAATGTTATTTCGTAGAGAATTTAGTGTTCACCGCCATCTCGTTGTAAATAAGGTGTTTAACTCTATCTCGTTCTGAATTAGGTGTCCAACGGTTCCTGGTTGTAAATTTGGTGCCCAATGTTATCTTGTTGTAAACGTAGAGTTGGAGAGGAATCTCTTGTGAATTTAGTGTCCAATTCTATCTCGTTGTGAATTTATTTTCCAACGCCATCTCGTTGTAAAATAAGTGTCTAAAGCCATTTTCTTGTAATATAGGTGTCCAACGCCATCTCCAAAGCCACCTGGCTAAGAATTTAGTATCCAACGATATCTCGTTGTAAATTTGGTGTCCAACTCTGTATGGTTTTAAACAAGGTATCCAACGCTATCTCGTTGTGAATATATAACGCCATCTAGATGTTAATTAGGTGTACAAAGTTATTTCGCTTTAAATTTAGTGTCCAAGGCCATTTCCATGTAAATTAAGTGTCCAAAGTTATATCGTTTTAAATCAAGTGTCCAACACTTTATCGTTGTGAATTTAGTGTCCAACGCCGTTTTGTTGTAAATTAAGTATTTAAGGCTATTTAACGCTATCACGTTGTGAATTTAGTGTCCAACACTGTTTAGTGAATTTAGTGTCCCACGCTATTTCGTTATGAATTTAGTGTCCAACGCCATCTCGTTGTAAGTAAGGTGTCAAACGTTATTTCGTAGTGAATTTAGTGTCCAACGCCATCTCGTTGTAAATTATGTTTTCAACTCTATATAGTCTTAAATAAGGTGTCCAGCGGTATCTCGTTTTGAATATAGTGTCCAACACCATTTAGTTCTTAATTAGGTGTACAACGTTATTTCGTTGTAAATTTAGTGTCCACGGCTATTGCGTTGTAAATTAGGTGTGCAAATGTTAGACCTTTTTAAATCAGGTGTCCAACGCTATATCGTTGTGAATTTAGTGTCCAATGCCATTTCCTAGTTAATTAAGTGTCTAACGCTATCTCGTTATGAATATAGTGTGCAACGCCATTTCGTTAAAAATTTATTGTCCAACACAATCTCCTTGTAAATTAGGTGTCCTACGCTATCTCATTATCAATTTAGTGTCTTAAGGCATTTTCTTGTAAATTAGGTGTCCAACGCCATCTCTTTGTGAATTAAGTGTCCAAATCAAACGCTATCTAGTTTTAAATTTAATATATAATAAATGCTACCTGGTGTGAATGAAGTGTCCAAGTTCATCTCGATTTTATATGCCCAACGTTATCTTGTTGTAAACTTATAGTTCACCGCAATCTCTTCTGAATTTAGTGTCCAACTCTATCTCGTTGTAAATTTAGTGTCAAACCTCCAACGTCATCGCGTTGTAAACAAGGTGTCCAACACAATGCCCTTGTGAATTTAGTGTCCGAATCCAACGCTATCTAGTTGTGGATTTAGTGCCCAAGGCTACCTGGTTGTGAATAAAGTTTTCAATTAAATGTCGTTGTAAATTTAGTGTCTAAAGCCATTTTCTTGTAAATTAGGTGTCCAACGCCATCTCTTTGTGAATTTAGTGCTCATCGCGATCTCTTTGTGAATTAAGTATCCAAGGCTACTTGGTTGTGAATGAAGTGCCCAAGTTCATCATGGTTGTGGATTTAATGTCCATCGCGTTGTAAATTAGGTGGCCAGCACTATGCCGTTGTGAATTTATAGTCTAACGATATCTCGTTGTAAATTTAGTGTGGAATTCTTTCTTGTTGTCAATTTAGTGTCCAAGGCCATCTCCTTGTAAATAAGGTTTCCAACTTTATTTCGTTGTGAATTTAGTGTCCAACTCTATCTCGTTGTGAATTTAGTGTCCAACGCAGTCTCGTTGTAATTTAGGTGTTCAACTTTATATGGTTTTAAATAAGGTGTCCAACACTATCTCGTTGTGAATATAGTGTCCAACGCCATCTAGTTCTTAATTAGGTGAACGTTATTTCGTTGTAAATTAAGTGTCGAAAGCCATCTCGTTGTAAATTAGGTGTCCAACGTTATATCATTTTAAATCAGGTGTCCAACGCCATATCTTTGTGAATTTAGAGTCCAACGCCATATAGTTGTGAATTTAGTGTTCAACACTATCGTTTAGTGAACTTAATGTCCCACGCTATTTTGTTATGAATTTAGTGTACAACGATATCTGGTTGTGAATTTAATGTCAATCGCGTTGTAAATTAGGTGTCAAACACTTTGCCGTTGTGAGTTTATTGCCTAACTCTATATCGCTTTGAAGTAAGTTTCCGACGCCATTGTGTGCAACGCCATCTCGTTGTAAATTTAGTGTCCAACACAATCTAGTTGTAAATTAGGTGTCCAACGCTATCTCGTTATCAATTTAGTGTCTAAAAGCATTTTCTTGTAAATTTGATGTCCAACGCCATCTCTTTGTGAATTTAGTGCCCAAAGTGATCCCTGTGTGAATTAAGTGTCCAAATCAAACGCTATCTAGCTGTAAATTTAGTGCCCAAGGCCATCTAGTTATTAATTAGGTGTACAAAGTTATTTCGCTTTAAATTTAAATCATGTGTCCAATGCTATATCGTTGTTAATTTAGTGTCCAACGCCATCTCGTTGTAAATTAAGTATTGAACGCTATTACGTTGTGAATTTAGAGTCCTACACTATCCTTTAGTGAATTTAATGTCCCACGCTATTTCGTTATGAAATTACGAAATTGAATTAGGTTACAACGCGATGGCCGTCCAAAGCGGCCAAAGCTATTTCGTTATGAATTTAGTGTCCAACGACATGTCGTTGTGAATTTAGTATCCAACGACATCTCGTTGTGAATTTAGTGTCCAACACAATATCGTTGTGAATTTAGTGCCCAACGCGATCTCTTGTGAATTTATTGCCCAAATCTCTTTCGTTTTGAATTAAGTGTCCGACGCCATCTCATTGTTAATTAAGTGTGCAACGCCATCTTGTTGTAAATTTAGTGTCCAACACAATTTAGTCGTAAATTTGGTGTCCAACGCTATCTCGTTATCAATTTAGTGTCTAAAACCATTTTCTTGTAAATTAGGTGTCCAACGCCATCTCTTTGTGAATTTAGTACCCATCGCGATCTCCTTGTGTGTTCATTTAATAATAATAATAATAATAATAATATTTTTAACTAAGTGTCTATAAGGCATTTTGCCTTTTAGAATGCTACATGACGTTGCACGACAATAGTTAGGAGAATTGGAGAGGTAGGAAAGAATTTTTTTTCGGCGCAGTAGATCGAGAATTAGGTGACTATTTTCTCATTTAAAACTGACGGGAGGCTCTAGCTTGCACTAGGAGTTAGAAAAATTTCTTCTTAACCTGAGTATCGAACTGACGGGTCAGAAGCAAACATCTTATCTACTGCAACAATGCCGCACGAATTTCGTTGTAACATAGGTGTCCAACGCCATCTCCAGCGCTTCCTGGCTGAGAATTTTGTGTCCAACGACATCTCTTTGTAAATTAGGTGTCTAACTCTATATGGTTTTAAATAAGGTGTCCAACACTATCTCGTGGTGAATATAGTGTCCAACGCCATCTAGTTCTTAATTAGGTGTCCAACGTTATTTCGTTGTAAATTTAGTGTCCACGGCCATCGCGTTGTAAATTAGGTGTCCAACGTTATATCTTTTTTAAATTAGGTGTCCAACGCTATATCGTTGTGAATTTAGTGTCCAACGCCATTTCATTGTTAATTAAGTATCTAACGCTATCACGTTGTGAATTAAGTGTCCAACATTATCATTTAGTGAACTTAGTGTACCCCGTTATTTCATTACGAATTTAGTGTCCAACGGCATCTGGTTGTCCAAAGCGGCCATCACGTTGTAAATTAGGTGTCAAACACTATGCCGTTGTGAATTTAGGCTCCAACTACATGTATTCCGTTGTGAATTTACTGTCCATCTCTATCTCATTGTTAATTTAGTGTGCAACGCCTTCTCGTTGTAAATTTAGTGTCATACACAATCTAGTTGTAAATTAGGTGTCCAACGCTATCTCATTTCATTTATTTCATTTTTTATTGATTTATTAGCCTAATATTAAGATTTACATCTAATTTATTAAAAAGCTTATAATAAGACATTTGCATTAAAAAAATGTATATTGAAAAATTAAGAACAAAACTCGGAACAATTATAGGAATTCAGTTTTAAATAATTATATAAGAAAAAAATATTTAAGTTATGAACATTTTAATAGTTACAAAACAACAAAATATAGGGAAAGATACGTAGCAAGCAAAAAAACAGGAGTCTAAGTAAAAGCTGTTATGTCCTTGAGTAATGTGTCAGGATATTATGTTAAAACGTATTATAGTTATCTTTATTTCGTAATAGGTGTGGTAGTGAATTCCATAACCGAGCTGCATTAACGAAAAACTGCGGTTCTGAAGTTAGCCAAGTAAAGCGGGGAATAATTATTAGGTTAGATCTTGTTGAAATCGAGAACTGGAGTCTATTGTACAAGTATGGAGGCTGATGCTTGTTTACAATATCGAGAAGCAATACCAAAGTTTTTTGTTTAAGGATGGTTTCAAAGGAAATCCCATAAATGCTATTCGAAAAGCTGGAGATATGTTCATATCGACTCAGATCAAAAATGTAGCGGGCAACACTGTTAAAAGCAACATTCAACTTTCTCTGGCTCGTGCTGTCGAGCTTACAGAAGATTTCACAGCCATAAGTAAAAAAAAGAACTACGAGAGTTTAAGCTAGCATTTTTCTTGTTTCCAATGGAGTGAAGTTGTTACTTGGCCAGAGCAAGCGGAGTGCCCCGTATGCTTTACCTACGGCTTGTGTGATATGATTGTTCCAGTTTAAAGTTCTGTTGAAACATTTTCCGAGATTCTTAGCTGTATCCACTTATTCGACTATCATATTGTTAAACTGGATTGATGGGAAGTAAGACAACTCTATATATCTTTTTGAAATAACAAGGCATTTTGTTTTTTGTGGGTTTAGTGTGAGACTTTAACTGACCATTCTTCAATGGATTGAACATCCTCATTTATCTTACTCACACAATCTTCGATCATTCCAATCGGGGTAGCTAATAAATTATTGGGACTTAAAAAGGCTTGCAGTTGCTTTTGCATTAGTTTTTCTAAGACTTTGGATAGAAAGGGTAGGATTGCTATTGGACGGAATTCTGTATTTACACAATTTTTAGGTAAAGGGATGATTTTGGATTATTTTTATTGTGACGGGAAAATGTTTTTTGTAAGAATAATATTGAATAGGTGAGTAATGCAGGGCAAAATAATGGGCAGGATGGCTTTTACAAATGTGGGGTGCAGATTGTCAAGACCAGTTGCAGGTGATTTTATTTTTCGAAAACTTTCGACGACCTCTTCAGAGTCAACACAAGAAATGCTGAATGCCGTGCCAGTATACATTGGATCAAACATTTCACCTGATAAGTTGATATATGAATTGGCTGAACTTTGTGGAATCGTTGAAACGAAATGGTTGTTGATATCATTGCAGTTAAGTTTATTGGTATCTGGACTAGATCTTTTGTTGAAAATTTCCTTTACATTTTTCCACAATTTACGACCACCAAAGGAAAGATTTAAGCGACGCTGATACCACCTTACTTTTCCTGAACGAACGAGACATACTGTTTTGTTACCTAGGCGTCGATATTCTAAAAAATCATTTGGTATCCTAAAACGTTTCCATTTTTTATAAGCTGGGTTCCTCATATTCAAATGTGATCGTATTTCTCGTGTAAACCAAGGACCTTGATCGTACTTAACGGTAAAGGTTTTTAGAGGAACGTGCATTTCGAACCATTCACACAAGTTTCTCTGAAGGAACTCCACTTGCTCATCCGGTGATTGCAAAAATATATACTTTTCCAATTAACTCCTCTCACGTCTTCCTTAAAAGATTGCCCTTCTACATATGTGCTTAAAGTCTCTATATTGAAATGTTCTTATGGGTCTATTGAGAAAGAAGATGGATAAGGTCGTGTTTTGAAAAACCGGGAGCGTTAAAACATTAATCATAATGCGAGTTACGTTAACGCTTGATGGATTTATGGAATTCGGATAACTCAAACTATTGTCAACCGACATTAAATGGAAAAATGCAAATTTTTTTTAAACAGCTCATACTACGAACAACAGAAAATACTTAAAAAGGACATAATAATTATTATTATTAAAATAATACTAATAATAATAATAATAATAATAATAATAATAATAATAATAATAATAATAATAATTATAATAATAATAATAATAATAACAATAATAATAATAATAATAATAATAATAATAATAATAATAATAATAATAATAATAATAATAATAATAATAATAATAATAATAATAATAATAATAATAATAATAATAATAATAATAATAATAATAATAATAATAATAATAATAATAATAATAATAATAATAATAATAATAATAATAATAATAATAATAATAATAATAATAATAATAATAATAATAATAATAATAATAATAATAATAATAATAATAATAATAATAATAATAATAATAATAATAATAATAATAATAATAATAATAATAATAATAATAATAATAATAATAATAATAATAATAATAATAATAATAATAATAATAATAATAATAATAATAATAATAATAATAATAATAATAATAATAATAATAATAATAATAATAATAATAATAATAATAATAATAATAATAATAATAATAATAATAATAATAATAATAATAATAATAATAATAATAATAATAATAATAATAATAATAATAATAATAATAATAATAATAATAATAATAATAATAATAATAATAATAATAATAATAATAATAATAATAATAATAATAATAATAATAATAATAATAATAATAATAATAATAATAATAATAATAATAATAATAATAATAATAATAATAATAATAATAATAATAATAATAATAATAATAGTAATAATAATAATAATAATAATAATAATAATAATAATAATAATAATAATAATAATAATAATAATAATAATAATAATAATAATAATAATAATAATGATAATAATACTAATAATAATAATAATAATAATAATAATAATAATAATAATAATAATAATAATAATAATAATAATAATAATATTAATAATAATAATAATAATAATAATAATAATAATAATAATAATAATAATAATAATAATAATAATAATAATAATAATAATAATAATAATAATAATAATAAAAATAATAATAATAATAATAATAATAATAATAATAATAATAATTATAATAATAATAATAATAATAATAATAATAATAATAATAATAATAATAATAATAATAATAATAATAATAATAATAATAATAATAATAATAATAATAATAATAATAATAATAATAATACTAATAATTTTTTTTTTTTTTTTTTTTACTTTACTTGTGGAGGAATACGTTACGCACCATAAGGAGGTATCCATACCTCCCCGTTTGCCGGACTCACCAAGGAATTTCAACCTTATAATGGCATACCGGCTAAACCTCCAAAAGTGTCTCGAAGATCACCCCCCTCGGGACTACGGATTGCATTTCTTCAAGAGGGGGTCCTTTTGTACTGCCCATTCTGGGCTCACGTATTCTAGCGGGATCTTTTCTTCACTCCAGCGGTTACAAGAACAGCTGGTTCCGACACCGTTCGATAGGAGCTTGCCACACATAAAGCTCCGCATCTTTGCACTGCCGCCATCTGTTTACGGTACTTCTCCTGTTTAAGTGCATCCGCCCATATTTCGCTGCCGTACAGAAGGATGGAGTGAGTTGTCGCCATCAGTAGCCTTCGCTTACTGGCCGTTGGTCCCCCCACGTTCGCCATCAGTCTGCTCAGTGATGTGGTAGTTTTTGAAGCTCTTTCCGCTGCTGTCTTTATTTGTTGCCAGTATGTTAGCTTTGTGTCGAGATTCAATCCCAAGTACTTCACTGCCGCGCTGCTTCTTATCACTTCGGTCCTAATTTGGAAGTCAATTTGTGTGGGAATCCTCTTCCTCGTCAGAAGAACTATCTCTGTTTTTTCCGTGGCTAGGCTGAGTCCATGCTCTTCCATCCATGAATTTGTTCGTCGCATGACCTGGTTCAGCTTTCTTTGCGCGCTATCAGTGTCTCGTGCTATAATCACCGCGGCGATGTCGTCAGCGTAGCCAAATAGGAAGGCATCATCAGGCATCTCCATGCGTAGGATATCATCATAGGAGATGTTCCACAGGTCTGGATTGATCCCTGCGCTGCGCCAGATGTGACTTCCTTCCTTCGTGGGCCTTCTGTAGTTTCGTAAATCAGCTCTCGATCCCTAAGATAGTTTTTCGCCATCCGTAGAAGGTAGGCAGGAACGTGGAATCTCCATTCGAGCGCATGTAGAATATCGCTCCACCTGGCCGAGTTGAAGGCATTTCGTACATCCAGTGTTGCCAGCAAGACGATCTCTTTCGAGTAGTGGTTTCTTTGTTGGGCAACTTGGGTGGCGTGCACTACTTCTTGTATTGCTCCGCTAGTAGAGCGGCCTCTCCGGAAACCGTACTGTCTCTCTGATAGATCGCCCGACGCTTGTACTGCCGCTGAAAGCCGTGGTTTCAGAAGTTTTTCCAAGAGTTTCCCCGCGGTGTCTAGCATGCACAGGGGTCTGTATGCCGATAGGGAGTCCGGGTCTCCTTTGCCTTTGCTGATGAGCACCAGCCGTTGTTTCTTCCAGCTCTTGGGGAAGATGCCTTCTTCGAGGAGGCTGTTAAACATGTTCAGCAGTAATTGGGGACATGCTTGGGCAGTCACTTTCAGAACTTCTGTGGGGATTCCGTCGGGACCAGGGGCTTTTCTATTTTGTAGTGCCTGCACAGATATGCTCAACTCTTCCTCACTAAAAAGTGGGATATCCTGTCTTTGGACCGGTGTGTTGTCAGGTGCCCTGACAGGATGAGTTGGGAATAGTGTTTCAACAATGTGCTCCATTTTTTCTTCGCTAAGAACAGGGGGTGTCATCTGAGCTCCGAGTTTACGCGTAACAATCTTATAGCCTAGTCCCCAGAGGTCGCTATTTACATCACGGCGGAGATCCTCCCATCTCTCTCTCTTGCTCGAATTGATGGCCCTCTTGAGCTCGGATCTCTTGGTTCTGAACTCCGCTGTGGCGTCCTCCATAGGTTCAGCGTTTCTTCTTCTCCCCCTGGTGACTATTCGACGAAGTTGTAAACATCTCCGGCGTAACGCAGCTATCTCTTCTGTCCACCAGTACACTGGATCTCTGTTTCTGTTGGCACCACTCGTTCGGGGCATTGAGGAGTCGCAGGCGAGCCGAATTAGTTGCATCGTGGCTTCAGCTTTGGTTTCAGCAGGTCCTTGTACTTGTAGCACAGCATCTGCCCCTTCCTCGATCACTTCCTTAAAAATATCCGCGTTAAGCCTGTTTATGTTCCACCTTGGAGCCCGTGGTTGGTGACGTAGGTTTAGGGCTCGTTGGTTATCCTCCAAGTCAAAAACGATATACTGGTGGTCGCTTCCTGTATAGTCCTCGATTACTCTCCAGTTCTTTATTATGGCAAATACGTTGTCCGTCGCAAAGGTAACATCTGGAATAGTGCCTCTGTGTCCTGGTCTCCTGAAGGTGGGGGTATCTCCTACGTTAGCTACGTATAGTCCACGTCTCGCGGCCATCTCGAGTATTTGCCTTCCTCGAGAGTCTGTAGTTGGCATACCCCACTCCTGTCCTCTGGCGTTGAAGTCTCCAGCTACTAGGATATCTCCCTCGGTTTGATTTAGAAAATCTTCTAAATCTTCCAGTTTTGTACGGAACTCTTCAATTCTTTCGTTAGGAGTGAGGTATATGCTAACTACTGTCAGCCTTTCACTTTTCACCCATGCGAAACCTCTTTCTGCCCCTTTTCTCTCAATGAGGAATTTTCTTGTGTCAGGGATCCAAACAGCAGCAGTTCTGAGCAGATCCGGTATCCAGTTTGGTCCGTCCTTAGCACGGTATTGCTCGCTTACGATGACGATTTCTGCTCGCAATTCCACAACAAGTTTTGTCAGGAGGCTATCAGCGGTAAGACCCCTGTGGAAATTCGCTTGGAGAATTATGGTCATTTTGAGGACGCTTTTTTCGCCTGTTCAAGTGCTTTCTTAAACACTTGGCAGTTTCCTGTGCCCCGCACGTGGTTCAGGGATGGTCTGTTTTCCAGGTCGGCACAGAGGCAACATTTTGGAGGATTATTGCAACCCTTCATTTTGTGTCCTTTCTCTCCACAGTTAATGCAGAGTCCTTGGCCCTTTCTGTCCATGCTGTTACAAGACGATTGTATATGGCCATATCCGAAGCATTTGAAGCACCTTTTAACTTCAACTCGTCTGCGGATTCGACATTGAACCCATCCAATTTTTATCTTGGGGGACTTCAGCATATCGTTGGCTGCTCTTGCGCTTATGTGGACAATGGCTATCTTCAGCGAGCTTCTGTTTTTACCAGTGATCGTTACCTGGATATCTGTTGTAGCATCGGGGAGTTTCTTTTTAATAGCTTCCTCGACTTCCTCCACAGTTGTCAGCTCGTCCAGGTCCCTAATTTCGATGGCCACTTTCGGTTCGAGGTTTTGAACCGTTGCCTTATCTCCTAGTATGGACTTCAGGGATTCACCAAAGGCTTTTTTGTCTTTACTTTTTGCTCCGAGTTCCAAAAGCACATGTCCAGATTTTGTTTGCCGAACATTTTTGACAATGGTTTCGGTGTCGTCTGGATTTGCTTTGCTTCGTATTTCCCTCAGAATATCGGTGAATTTCTCCGTTCCCTTCGGCTTTATTAGGATAGCTTCAGGTCGAGCTCTCCGTCGGTCGCGTTTTTTTTCCTTCTTCTTCTTTTTCTTTTCTTTTGGGCCTTCTTTAGGTTTTTCTTGATTTTTACTCTTTTGGCCTGTCCCAACCGTCTCCGTCTCCGTGTCCTTTATCAGAGCTTGAACGTAGCTCTCTTCTCCGAGGTTGACTTCGTCGGTCAGTGTTCTACTTTCTTGTCTGACTTCCGCCCTCGCGGCTTGTGAGATCTTTCTCGTTCTCTTGTCGGGATCCTTTTGAAGTGGACTCGACGGTGGTCTTTTAATGGTTGCCGTTTCCGAAGGGTTTTTAGGGCCTTTTTTCTGTCCGGCTTCAACCCTCTGGTGTGAACCTTCTGTGCTCGTGGTAGACGGCTTTGAAGCTGAGCAGCAACCATCGCTCTTATTTTCTTCTCTTTTAGACCATTTTATTTTGTCAAGAGACTCCTCCAATGACGCGATGCCGTTTTCAATATCTACGCTGATATTTTTTTGTCTCAGGCACGCCGTCTTCATTACCTTGAGAGTATTAAGGCATTTCTGCATCTCCGTAAGAAAAACAACGTTTGAATTTCCCTCATTCGTTTCTTTGGAGGCAGAAGGGGCAATTACTCTCGTCGGCGCAGCAGAGTATGCTTCATCTTTCGATTTTTCCGTTTCGGTTACAAAATCGAAAAAATCCCAAGCCTTGCAGACTTCGGCCCTTCAGAAGGTTTAGGGCCTGCAGGAGTACCCTTCTTCAGAGGAGGAGTCCGAAGAATTTTTGGTACTCTTTTGAAAGGGTCACCACTGGTCTCGCTTGTAGCATTTTGATCCGTGGGAGCCAAGCTTTCTACTCCCATCGCGTCATTTCTCTTTGAAATTGTTGTTTCACTTGTAGCATTACGATCCTCGGGAGCCAAGGTTGCCAACCTCGGGGCTACTATATTTTTTCCTGTTGGATTGCGGTCATAGTATGTCGACGTCTCGGGGCCCGCGCGCTCACCCCTGTCAGACGCCGGTACTGGGGATCCGACTCCCTGCACCGTAAAGTTTTCTCCTTCTTGTTTTCTATCCATATTTGGTTTATTGTTCTGTGTTCCTTCACATAGTTGCTTTTTTGGTCCGCGAGTGGTATTTTATTTCCCACAAACCCTGCATAAATGCCGAGCCTTCCCTATCCGCCACCTGGGACGCGCCCTTTAGGGGAAAGCAACAAAAACCCCCGAGGGAATATTAATAATAATAATAATAATAATAATAATAATAATAATAATAATAATAATAATAATAATAATAATAATAATAATAATAATAATAATAATAATAATAATAATAATAATAATAATAATAATAATAATAATAATAATAATAATAATAATAATAATAATAATAATAATAATAATAATAATAATAATAATAATAATAATAATAATAATAATAATAATAATAATAATAATAATAATAATAATAATAATAATAATAATAATAATAATAATAATAATAATAATAATAATAATAATAATAATAATAATAATAATAATAATAATAATAATAATAATAATAATAATAATAATAATAATAATAATAATAATAATAATAATAATAATAATAATAATAATAATAATAATAATAATAATAATAATAATAATAATAATAATAATAATAATAATAATAATAATAATAATAATAATAATAATAATAATAATAATAATAATAATAATAATAATAATAATAATAATAATAATAATAATAATAATAATAATAATAATAATAATAATAATAATAATAATAATAATAATAATAATAATAATAATAATAATAATAATAATAATAATAATAATAATAATAATAATAATAATAATAATAATAATAATAATAATAATAATAATAATAATAATAATAATAATAATAATAATAATAATAATAATAATAATAATAATAATAATAATAATAATAATAATAATAATAATAATAATAATAATAATAATAATAATAATAATAATAATAATAATAATAATAATAATAATAATAATAATAATAATAATAATAATAATAATAATAATATAAATAATATAATAATAATAATAATAATAATAATAATAATAATAATAATAATAATAATAATAATAATAATAATAATAATAATAATAATAATAATAATAAATAATAATAATAATAATAATAATAATAATAATAATAATAATAATAATAATAATAATAATAATAATAATAATAATAATAATAATAATAATAATAATAATAATAATAATAATAATAATAATAATATAATAATAATAATAATAATAATAATAATAATAATAATAATAATAATAATAATAATAATAATAATAATAATAATAATAATAATAATAATAATAATAATAATAATAATAATAATAATAATAATAATAATAATAATAATAATAATAATAATAATAATAATAATAATAATAATAATAATAATAATAATAATAATAATAATAATAATAATAATAATAATAATAATAATAATAATAATAATAATAATAATAATAATAATAATAATAATAATAATAATAATAATAATAATAATAATAATAATAATAATAATATAATAATAATAATAATAATAATAATAATAATAATAATAATAATAATAATAATAATAATAATAATAATAATAATAATAATAATAATAATAATAATAATAATAATAATAATAATAATAATAATAATAATAATAATAATAAAATAATAATAATAATAATAATAATAATAATAATAATAATAATAATAATAATAATAATAATAATAATAATAATAATAATAATAATAATAATAATAATAATAATAATAATAATAATAATAATAATAATAATAATAATAATAATAATAATAATAATAATAATAATAATAATAATAATAATAATAATAATAATAATAATAATAATAATAATAATAATAATAATAATAATAATAATAATAATAATAATAATAATAATAATAATAATAATAATAATAATAATAATAATAATAATAATAATAATAATAATAATAATAATAATAATAATAATAATAATAATAATAATAATAATAATAATAATAATAATAATAATAATAATAATAATAATAATAATAATAATAATAATAATAATAATAATAATAATAATAATAATAATAATAATAATAATAATAATAATAATAATAATAATAATAATAATAATAATAATAATAATAATAATAATAATAATAATAATAATAATAATAATAATAATAATAATAATAATAATAATAATAATAATAATAATAATAATAATAATAATAATAATAATAATAATAATAATAATAATAATAATAATAATAATAATAATAATAATAATAATAATAATAATAATAATAATAATAATAATAATAATAATAATAATAATAATAATAATAATAATAATAATAATAATAATAATAATAATAATAATAATAATAATAATAATAATAATAATAATAATAATAATAATAATAATAATAATAATAATAATATAATAATAATAATAATAATAATAATAATAATAATAATAATAATAATAATAATAATAATAATAATAATAATAATAATAATAATAATAATAATAATAATAATAATAATAATAATAATAATAATAATAATAATAATAATAATAATAATAATAATAATAATAATAATAATAATAATAATAATAATAATAATAATAATAATAATAATAATAATAATAATAATAATAATAATAATATAATAATAATAATAATAATAATAATAATAATAATAATAATAATAATAATAATAATAATAATATAATAATAATAATAATAATAATAATAATAATAATAATAATAATAATAATAATAATAATAATAATAATAATAATAATAATAATAATAATAATAATAATAATAATAATATAATAATAATAATAATAATAATAATAATAATAATAATAATAATAATAATAATAATAATAATAATAATAATAATAATAATAATAATAATAATAATAATAATAATAATAATAATAATAATAATAATAATAATAATAATAATAATAATAATAATAATAATAATAATAATAATAATAATAATAATAATAATAATAATAATAATAATAATAATAATAATAATAATAATAATAATAATAATAATAATAATAATAATAATAATAATAATAATAATAATAATAATAATAATAATAATAATAATAATAATAATAATAATAATAATAATAATAATAATAATAATAATAATAATAATAATAATAATAATAATAATAATAATAATAATAATAATAATAATAATAATAATAATAATAATAAATAATAATAATAATAATAATAATAATAATAATAATAATAATAATAATAATAATAATAATAATAATAATAATGATAATAATAATAATAATAATAATAATAATAATAATAATAATAATAATAATAATAATAATAATAATAATAATAATAATAATAATAATAATAATAATAATAATAATAATAATAATAATAATAATAATAATAATAATAACAATAATAATAATAATAATAATAATAATAATAATAATAATAATAATAATAATAATAATAATAATAATAATAATAATAATAATAATAATAATAATAATAATAATAATAATAATAATAATAATAATAATAATAATAATAATAATAATAATAATAATAATAATAATAATAATAATAATAATAATAATAATAATAATAATAATAATAATAATAATAATAATAATAATAATAATAATAATAATAATAATAATAATAATAATAATAATAATAATAATAATAATAATAATAATAATAATAATAATAATAATAATAATAATAATAATAATAATAATAATAATAATAATAATAATAATAATAATAATAATAATAATAATAATAATAATAATAATAATAATAATAATAATAATAATAATAATAATAATAATAATAATAATAATAATAATAATAATAATAATAATAATAATAATAATAATAATAATAATAATAATAATAATAATAATAATAATAATAATAATAATAATAATAATAATAATAATAATAATAATAATAATAATAATAATAATAATAATAATAATAATAATAATAATAATAATAATAATAATAATAATAATAATAATAATAATAATAAT